>JAEMWC010000037.1:1915000-1967500 GCA_016490735.1 Pachyseris speciosa
GGCAGCCATAATGGACGCCATCTTCCTTTCCTTCGCGCACGCTTTTGCGTATTTACCACTGAGCGATAAGGAAAGATACCGAAGGCTCAAATAAAAATCTGGTCCGGACACCGAAAATCAGCAGTGTAAACAGCGTGCAAATTATGAGGCCTTAGGGCTCTTTTCAATCATAAGCCTAACCTGATTGCTACCCGTGTAAACGGTTAAAAAAGTTGGTCCGGACCACTTTTCAATGGGTCCGGACCCATTTTTTTCTGTAGTGTAAATGGGACTTTGGTCACTGGATCAGTTTCCTAAAGGGAGCACGCATCTCCCTCTTTGACATTGAGATAATCTTTTACCACGACCGACATGTCCACGCCGAAAGATGAAATGAAATGTCTCACCAAGAGCGCGTCGGTATCTGGCGGAGCTTCTGATGACAGTTGACACTACAATAAAGGCTGTTAGCTTCAAAGACAAAAAGGTGCCTTGCACTTCCGAACCAAAGCGGCTTCTGTGAGATTGGCTGCCATTTCAAAGTGTGAAATGTTTTGATCGTTACGCAGTTTCAAAAACATGAAGCTTATGAAAGAGCCACAGTCAACTCAACAGGGCTTTGTTGTGGCCTCCGACATATGTGGCAAAGAAATCACGTTGTTTTCTCCAACCAAGGCATACATTTTCAACAGGGCAAGGTTTCTATCCGTAAACTGCTTTGTGGGAGGCGCCATGTTTGTTTCCACAGAAAGCAGAAAACCTGGGAACGAGGTAAAAGTTTAACCGCGTGACCACGCTTGGCCTGTTCAATATTTGAAAACATGGCGGCTCTGAGAAAAAGGTTATCGGACAGTACAGTCCGCTGATTCTACTGGAAATGAAACACCATTTATCTACAAGCGGTTTGTTCGCCTAGGGTTGTTGGGAGCTTCATTATTTGCGGTTTTGCTGGATCGCTATCTACATCGTGGTATCGATGGAGGAAACGTCGAGAAAACGGCATCGATAATTAATAGCTGTCCTAGTATTTGAATCAATGGAACTCTACACAACATCAAAAAGGTGAACGTCAATAAAATCGATGCAGTTCGACATTTGTCGACGTTTAGGTCAGCATTATTAATCAACGTCATTGTGCTTTCGTGATCGCGGTTGAATCAGGGGAAAAGATCTTCAGCCCTTTTTCTTCCCGACTCAAGCGACCTCTTGGAGCAATTAATGGAGGGAGAAATCCCACCCCAAAAGTGAGTGTCATGACTAATGCCATAATAAGAAAAAATTAAGAGTACCTCACAAATTTATGTTCTAAGTTCTAAGCTAAGGCCTTGTAGTAGCAGGCATTTATCGCTCCTAAGTTTTGAGCCTGAGTATTATGTATTAGCAGCCATTTGTGACTGAGATATCCTTGTCACTCCAGACTCGTACCCAGTCGCTATTTACGTGTTTTATGGGGAGAGAAGATTGGATACGAGGATGGATTGAGGCGCGCGGGGTGTCGTGGGAAGAGGCGAAGGAAAAATAGCTATTTTTCCTTCGCCTCTTCCCACGATACCCCGCGCGCCTCAATCCATCCTTGTATCCAATCTTCTCTCCCCATAAAACACGTAAATAGCGACTGGGTACGAGTCTGTTGTCACTCCATTAGCCACATCCCACAAGCTTCACAGTTTTAGTGGTTCCAATAGGAAGAGAAGTGCTGCCCCGCACAGTCACCTTTGCCTATATCCAGTGAAGGCTGTGCTCTGGTGGCACCCTAAGGCAACTAGCTAATTTTTGGGTGAACTCTGGTGACTGCTAGAAATTGTTTGTTGCCCAGCCGGGCACTCCTTTAAGTCCAATGTGCAACAAAACAGACCAAAGTTCTTCTAACACACTGGCTTTGTTTTATTGTGTTAGTGAAGTTGGCAGAAAAAGAAATTGTTCAACAAACATTTGCACATTCGATAAGATTCTTGCTGTTGGAAACATTTGTTGAAGTTGCGATGATTTTAGAACATATAGCACAACCTTCTCTTGCATGTTTATACAAGCTGTGCAAGCTGCACTTACATGTAATCTGCCCAGGCTGGCATCTCTTTCCTTTTATCTTGCCCCAAACTTTGTTATAATGCAAATTTATTTTGAAGTTTGTTACAATTTGAATTATGCACTTTGCATTTGCTTAGTTTAAACAAGGCCATCATATATCCATCCAATATCATACATTTAATAGCATGATCAGAATTACTGAAAGTACCGGTATTCATCAGCGCAGAACCTCTGTAGGTAATTTACTTGGTTTATTTGCCACCTGGCTGGGAAAGTTTTAATTCTGTTTGGTCACCTCACTCAAGTTTTTATTTGCTTCATTGGTCTCAATCGTTGAAGCAGTTTGCCTCTGACAGTGGGCACTTCACATGTTCCATTCACCTTGTTGGGCAAGTAATAATTCAGATTTTTAAATTGAAGTATCCTCGGCATGGGCTACTAGGGACTTTAAGCAAATCGCTACGGCGACCTATGCTACGGCGCCCGGAAGTAAAAAGCCCAGAAATGAAGCGGTGCGCATGCTTGGAAATGAGCTTTTGCCGTAGCGCTTAATCCTGCAGCGTGAAGAACTGCCTTCTGGCGTAGTCGCTACTACTTGAGTATAAAAGTCGACTCTCCTCCTATTCTTTGCGGTCACTAGTTTTAAAAACTAAAAGATAGATTGTTTTTCACTTCTTCAAGAAAGTATTTGAAGCTTCTGGTTTTCCAGTAAATACGCGTTTTCCCTGCGTTTTCTCGTAAAAGATTTCTATCGTCAGCAGACTGTGCCATGCATAAACATGGCCGCAGAAATACTGCCAGAAAAAGCAAAGGCTAGACAAAAACGGTAAGTACGACTGTTAGCAATAAAGCTAATGAAATGTCACTGAAGGTTGTTTAGGCAAGAATAAAATATCTAAAACGTTGAATTTGTTGATTTCTTGTTAAATACGGCACATAAGAAGAAAAATCACTTGCAGCGAACTCTGATCTTCAATTGTAGTTTTCTGTTTTGTGTAGAAATCGCCCTCCGATGATGTTTTCTATTAAAGTGCACCTCACCCCAAAACATTTTTTCGCTAAAATAAATTTTTGCACCTGTTCGAAACGCATTGTGCCTTTTAGCGCTTTTCTAAACCAATTCTTGACTTTTTATAGGCTGTAAAAGATTCGAATTCTAACCATCATCTGTTTCACGACCGAGTCAGAAGGGGCATGGGTCTATTCCTGGTTTGACGTCACAAACTAATTTGCATGCATGTTTACAAAGACTTACTGTGATGCAAATCAGTTTGTGACGTCAAATCGGGAATAGACCCGTGCCTCTTATGACTCGGTCGTGAAACAGATGATGGTTAGAATTCGAATCTTTTACAGCCTATAAAAAGTCAAGATTTGGTTTAGAAAAGCGCTAAAAGGCACAATGCGTTTCGAACAGGTGCAAAGATTTATTTTAGCGAAAAAGTATTTTGGGGTGAGGTGCACTTTAATAGTCTTCTTGGCAAACGAAAGATTGGAATTTAAGTACAGAAATTCTTGCACAAAGTCTCTCTCAAAAGAGGGAAATTGGTTTCTATTTTCAGTGGTTTTGGTTCGTTCTAGATAATCTCGTCTGCTGTGGCAAATTAAGTTGTACAGTATTAAGCAGTACTGAATTCTTCGTCTGAAGTGAAGCCCATATTTTTCTTTCATGTGACAACTACGTTGTTTTATGTATTCGCTTCTCCAAAGGAGGCCATAACAGCGAAAGCAAGTGAGCTGTAGTCACTGCTTGCTTAAAGTTGAAATTTGGAGGGCTACGGTGACGTACTCTCCCGAGGACTCCGCATCCACGACCGCCGTAGTAGAGGTCGCCGTAGCGATTTGCTTTAAGTCCCTACTCTCTGTACAGAGTACTTCAAATACACAAGCGTCGTTTCCTGCCCTTCGTCCTCATTGGTACTGTAAAGGGGAACAACAATTGTGTAGATAATTCAACTTCTTTGGCCATCTTACATTATTTGTCATGGGCATACAGGGAAAATTTTGTCAGGGGGGTAAGAAGGGTCTGAACGTATTCGCCCGAACGAAAACTAGATATCTTGACATTGTTTAATTAATTAAAGAGGAGAAAAAAGAAAAACAGTATAACCAATTTTAAAATAAAAATAAGCAAAGCAACAGCAAAATATGGTTAAGCAGTGACTTACTTTTGCTTTGTGCTTGAACTGGCTTTCATCGTACTTTACCAGGCATACTGTACATTGCCACCGAATGGTCAATGATGGGCCTGTCCTCGAGGTCCTTTTTGCAATAATGTCTAAGGACAGCGAACATGTTTCCAACAGTCTTCTTTGTCATTCCCACCATCCTGGCGGCTGAACTGCGTAGTTCTTGTAGACTCCAAAGATAACTGCCAGAATTAACAGTTTTCCCAAAGGAATTCTTGAAAATTCAGCAAAAAAAACTTCCCTCTTTCAATGACCTTTTGCGACAACACATTGAACACCTCCTTTAAAAGAAAGTTGGAAAATCTTTATTATCATCACTCATCGTTCAAAAACCAGAAAATGTGCATGTGAGTTTCTCAGTCAGTAATGTGTGATCTCAACCCTTTTTTAGCTTAATCGTCCTGTCTAAAAACAAGCCAATTTTTAAGGTGAACTTCATGCAATTCTGGTGTATATTATTCTTAACAGCAGAAATCAAGGCGAATGTACATGTACTGTAGCATCGTTGTGACGTAAAATTTTGTTCGCTTGCATAACTCTACACTCAGGCAACTCACCATAAATATCTGTTGACATTGTTTTGATATCTTTCTACGAATTCCATTCTTTGATTGCAAGGCCGACATCGCAGGCGATTGGCTAACAAGCTTTGAATCTGTAGCCATCTAATTAATTCTATGATGGGACCATCAGAAAGATTTGTAACATCCATTAAATTCATAATGAACGTCACGTTTTCCCCTACGTAGTTCACATGTTTCAAGTCCACTGACCACAGGCTAGAAATGTGAGAGCATTTACAATTTTTATTGATATAAATCCCTTCCATCCACGTGTCAAATTTTGCGGCTGCATTTGATTTTAGTCAGTATCATGATTTTAATTTACTTTCGCGGTCATCGACTTCCAACAAACAAACAAACTTAAATTATTAAATGTGCACAGAATAACATCCTTGTACTTATAACATAAAGCTACGGGTTTAGTCCCACGTTGTCCAATCTCATACCCAGAGTCCCTGGACTCTTTGGTCAGTGGGTAGATGCCCGGAGAGACTCTGGGATATTCCAGAAAATCTGGGGTTCTGGTCTTTTTAAGGTGCATGCTTGGGTTTACCCCAGAAGCCGGTATGACTCAACATGGCATCCAAGGTGTTCGAGAATGGCAAAGTTGATTCTTGCACACGAAACTGGAAGAAAGAAGAAACTGGATTTTTTTCACTGAGAAATAATGTTCATTGGTTTGCTATGTAGCCTCTGGTGCTTTCGGTGTGTAACATACATTGTAGGCCATGATTGAAAAAGTGCCATGTTCTGCTGTCATATGACAACCGTGGCAAACATCCCATGCAAAAACAGCTGTTTGGTCAATAAGAAACTGTAACAGTTACACAAAAATCAAAATCATTTTTTTCCTTTTTAATTTTTGATGTGCTTTAGCTATAGTAAAACAGGGGCAATAGAAAAATATCAGTCACAGGTTCCTGGGTTTCCGTTTGGTAACGGACTTCCTTAGACTGCTATTTTTATACAGGCAACCAATCAAATAGTCTCTCTGGGTGTCCAGCTGCTATAAAACCACAGAGCCTGAGGACTCTGGGTACGAGATTGCGTGCTGCCAAAGTACTTGCTTTGATGGTGAGGACTGGGTAAGCTGGGTGGCCAAATGGCAAGCATTGCAAGCCAACTGAAGTGCATGCACGCAAGCCCTGGGCAAACGGGCACAGTTAGACTCAAGTTTTCAACTTGCGGCTACTTGTGAGACTGTTTGGCCAGGGCTTAACTAAACATTTGTTGTTAATTTGCAGAGGTGGTGGTGCAAGGTGATCAAGCAGGACATGTCCAGCAGGATGTAACACTTTAAATCTGAGTTTACGTGGAGGTACAGTAATATTAATGACATTGTGTTGCTGATGCTGATGATAAGCTTTAGCTTAATTTTAACTTCTTTATTAGAAATCAGAAGACAGCTAATTTTTCCTGGAGACAATCCATTTTATGCCATATTACCAACACCAATAACTTAACAACGTGATAGAAATGCATGTAACATGAATTTAATGGAAACCCTGGAAAAAAATCTGAGCTGCAGAAGGGATTTGAATAAGATGATCTATTATTGTTCCTCATTTCCACCCTTCATGTTCTTACAGTAGTATATTACGTGATAGGTACCAGCATGTGATACTATCAATAAGCAGAATTTAATATGCCAAAATTTTGGGCTGCAAATTTTGTCCCTTTGATTGGATGTCAATAATTGGCATTGTTTCTCCTTGTCTGCATACATGTAAGTTATTTCAGATTTCAAAGTTGCTATTTTTGTCGTTACTTTTTTCCTGTGAGGGGTCTGCAGGGTTTCTCTTGAGTGATCAATAGGGATTATCTAGCATCCCCACCACATTTATACACAGTGTAAACTGAGGAGTCTGAAGAGGAGAACAGTTAATAGGACATTCCATTAATTTGTCTAACTTGTTCTTTGTTTGTGTAATTAGATGGTCATGCCTACATTGTACCATGAAAGTGATGATGAATTGCAACCAATGATAGGAGCATTGATTGGTAAGAAAGTTTAAATGATTAGATTTCTTTAATAATGGTGTAGATGCTGTAAATTATATAGCCTGCTACTGAATGTGAAATATAGGGTTTGATTCTAGGTATTGATTCAGCACTTTAGGTTTCATGAGTACAGTGGAACCCTGTTAATACGGACACCAATAAGGGACATGCCAAAGTGCCCTGTTATGCGAGTGTCCATATCAAAAGGACTCATCGTGGTTTTCATATGTTTAAAGGGATTTGGATGATGGAAAACCTCAATGCAGCCAAATGCCACCAAGTATTGATTACCTGACTGCAAGAATGATAATTAAATTCTTGAACAACAATTTAAAAACCCACTCTGGCAAAAAAGAAATGAGATTCTAGGGCAAACTCAAAAAATGAAGAATGACTCTTTCCCTACACTCAGTTGAGCTCTCGACCATAGATATTCCGCAGTTTGCTTAAAGATAGCCACATTTTGTTAACCGGCCCGTGAGAATAATCAGCTTCCGAAAGCGATCTCTTTTCATACCAAGAGAGAAACTAGGACCTCAAAACGATTTTTATAGTTGAAGAAGTGTTGAGAAAATTGAAGGACAATGACAGTTGTTTTAGGTCATCTTTTACATTTCTGTAACACATTTTATTGGTAGCATTAATTATAGGATCATGGATCTCTTGCATCATGAAAGAAAGTTGCTGAAATAACCCCAATTTTTTTTTATATTATTGGGACAACTTGTGTCAGTACATGTATGTCATGTGCAGTGTTTTATTAGTATTACAACAAAGACTAGCCTGCATGCAGACGTCTGCTATTTCCTTTGATGCGGAAAAGGGACATCAGCGAAACAGTGTTGTTAATCGTGTTCCAGTTTCCTGCTGTTTTCCCAGGATCTTGGGAACGAAATGTGATTGGTAGCCAGATAGTGGTCTTTGTTCAAGCGAACTCTGATTGGTCTTTTTCTAAAACAGATTTTATAATGTATGCATGTATTATGCCGCCCAAATTTAGCAGGGTTTTCCATTTAAAATGGATCAAAAGAAACAATGTTTACTGTGATTTTCAGCCATCAAAAAGTTGTGTGACCAAAATCTTGTGCAAGGTCACAGAGCATTTACATGTACATGTAATGTTTACCAAGAAATTCTTTCTCTTCAGATCACTGTGGATCCAACATTAGCTTATATTTTAAAACATTGTCTCAGGAAACTCAGTGCAAAACCGACATACATTTGTAGACTTCCCAACAACTTGCGAAAATTGACGAGGAGATTTTTGAAGATTACTGTCAGTCACAAATCTTTTAAAACAGGAGCATCGGCTTCTCCTGAGAAACAAATTCTCCTAGATGAATGTGTTTCTTCTTGGCCAAACAATCATGACTCCTTGCCATAAAAGCTATCTTCAACACTCATCAAGGTCTTCCCCATGCCTTCTAATGCCGTGTAATTCCCAATTCTCCTGTTAGGCCTGTGATCAATGATCGAGTAGCTGAAGAGTGTGGAAATGAACATAAGACTGTAGTAAAAGTCAAGCCTCATTGGCCAAGTAAAACCAAAGTGAACCCACTGACTCAAGAGCTGAAAAGCTTGGGGAAAATGTGTCGGGGTACATGCATACAACACTGATACATGTGTATGTCTTAAAAATTTGAAAGGAGATACTTATTTCTGGTTATACCAAACCTATTGATATGGGCCATATACGGCTCAAGTATGGAGATGATATGGCATAACCTAAATTGGGCCCTCTATGGATAATACATGGATTTGGTAAGGGCTATTGCTTTCCATATCAAACCCATACTTGGCATGCACTGTCTTCATTCAGTTAAAACTCTATTGTCCTTTACTATAGGATTGCTACGTACGAATGTATTTGACAGCATAGATTTTGTGGTTCATATTTTTGTGGTTCATATATTTTTTCGTTAAATTTTTTCAATCTAGTTTACTTTTTCAAACTAGTTTATGTTTTTCAAACCAGTTTATTTGTTTTAGAATCATGGGAAGGGAAGTTTTTCTTCAATACACAAACTTTATTTCCTTTCTTTAACTGAACTTGCATTGTACATGTACCTCAAAAAAGTTACACAAAAACATTAAATAAAGGGTTAGGGTTAGTGGTTAGGGGGGGTTTAAAAGGATTGGGTTTAGGGGGTAGGGTTAGGCACTGATCTTATTACACTGTATTTAGGCCTAAACCCTGATTTTAAATGGTTAGCTTTTATGGAAGGGTTAGGGAGACTATGCTTTGATGTTATTGTAGGGTTTACCTAAAACATGGAATCCGGAATCCGGAATCCGGAATCCGGAATCCGGAATCCGGAATCCGGATCCGGAATCCGGAATACGGAATGTACAGAAGTTTGGTAAAAAATTTTGACAAAGGTTGAAGTCACTTGGATAATAATATGGTCAACAAATTATATGATGACTTAGCCTGAGTTTTGCAGCAATCAAGCAATCAAGCAATCAATCAATCTAGGGCAGCATTTTAATACTTTGGTTTTGCTTTTAATAAACCGCCTGATTCCTTTAAAGCACACAGCTTTCAATCACACTTCAACGATACTAATTAATGTTTTGTGCATTTTGAACATTTTAAATTAAAATCATTTTAATTAAAAGCACCTTTTCTTATTCTTTTTGTCGATGAGTAGTGTTAGGCCTGTCCACAAGTTGACGGCAACTTTTTGAACAACTTTCGATTTTCGATCAACCTTTTTTGATTTCGAGCAACTTTTTTTCCGTTTTCAATGTTTTGTTATTGATTTCAGCTAGATCTTTATAAAACAAGAGCTATTTTAAACGCTTCGTGACCAAAAAGCAGAGAAAAATCACTTTGCATATCTTGACTTAATTGCGCGTGGGAACGCTTACGCCTGATTGGTCATTGTCTGTTGCTCCATGCTGGAATGTTTGGGAACTGTATCGGCGCGTACATTTCAGGTTGTCGAGTGGCCGTCGATAAAACGTGGAACATGGGACATTCTGGAACATCCCGGTAAGGAACATCTCCAAAAGACGAAGAAAGATCACTTAAAAAAAAACTTTTAAATATACAGAAAAAAAAGAAACTAACACGAAATAAATATAATCCGAGAGATTAATTGGAGAAAAAAAGAAGACAAAAAAATATTTATTTCAAAAAAAAAAAAAAAGAAAAGACGTTTATAAATGCCCCACCTGGAAATGATAGCTATGGGGCCTGGGTGAGGATTGTTTTAGCGCTTTCGTTTGCTTACAACATTTTCACCCTCATACAGTTGTACCGTCTTCAGTCATTGCTCTTTTTTTCGAAAAAACCTAAGTCAGTATGGTGCCCAATATACCTTGAAACTTTTATATAGGAACCTTGAGCACGCAAAATCCGCTGCTCTCCACTTCTGATTGGTTAAGGATATCTACAACAACTGAGGACTTGGTCAGGCCTACTTTTACAGTAGGCGATAAACGTGGTTAATCTGCTCCAAGAAAGATTTTCCATTTTTGCAGCGATGGCTGCACTGCATGGGCCTGTTTGTTTCTTAAGGTTAAACTAGTGTAAAATCTCGCGGATCAGCTCTTTAAGCTCCATTTAATGATCCTGCATTCGGTCTTTCTTAATAGTTATCCTTAACTGTATATCCCTCCACATCGACTCAACTGGAAAGAACAAACCAAGTCCCAGACTAAGACTTCACTCCTGTCACCTACCTCCTCCTGTAAGACATCTATCGTCTTCATGGTCAGTGCTTATAGCTTAAGATCTTTGATTGCACCTGTCCTGTCTATTCCGAGAGAGTCGGGAACTTTTCAGCACTCGGCAGCAACTACTTTTAATAAGCTCTCTGTAGCTATTAGAAACATAACTGAGTATCACTCCTTTTGTCGTAGTGTGAAGAGACATTTTTTTATCTTTATTTATTATTATTATTATTATTATTATTATTATTATTCGGTTCTTTTAACCCTCTTATTAATTATTAATTCCAGTTTCTAGATTCCGTATTCTGGATTCCAGATTCCGGATTCCGGATTCCGGATTCCGGATTCCGGATTCCGGATTCCGGATTCCGGATTCCGGATTCCATGTTTTAGGTAAACCCTTATTGTATATGTTGTGGTATGAAATTTATTCCTTTGTCTCCTAACCCTAATCATTCATAGGAGACAAAGGTATGAAATAATTTCACACAAAGTAAATTGCATACCACAACATATAATAATTATTATGTTTGTACTACAAAGCCTGTATGTTGTTTTATCAGAACTCATCTTTGGTCATGCCAGCTACCAGTTATAATTTATTAAATAATTCAAGAAATGGATAATTTAGTTAATGGTAACAATTTTAAAGTTGTAAATTGTACTACAGACATTTTACATGTTACAGTAATCAGTTGGCCACTTGACATAATACAAGAGTTGTGAAACTGTGGCCACCCTTGTATTCTATTGTTGTATTACATCATTTTAATTTACAACCTAATTACCTTTTAACAATCTCACATGATGTTAACAAGGCTGTGCTCTAAGGAAAATTTTTGGGAGCCCAAAACTCTGAACCTTTGAAATCCAGGGTGCCCAGCATAATAATTGTGTGAAAAAATTAAGATTTCCTTGTCACCCAAAGGCAAATTAAAGTAAGTTGTTAGGGGCCCCTGAGCTCTGCTAGAGCACAGCCTTGGTTAAGTTACACAGGTTATCTATGTATGTGTTACAGTACTGTCTCAGAGCACTCAGGATTTCAGTAGTAGCTGTCTAATACTATGCAGGGGATCAGCGCTGACAAACTTTCACTGACATGAGCCAAGTGTGTGGATTAGAACATTTGCAGGCACAATTCCTGAAAGCCATAATGATTAAGTCTATTTCAATAACGTTGAAGAAAATATCACTTTGTAGTGGTCCCTATACAGGTTTCACTCTAACAGTAATTGACTTCTGCTCACAATGTATTTTGCATACATTGTAGGTA
Source organism: Pachyseris speciosa (assembly GCA_016490735.1). NCBI lineage: Eukaryota > Metazoa > Cnidaria > Anthozoa > Scleractinia > Pachyseridae > Pachyseris > Pachyseris speciosa. The sequence continues at coordinate 1,926,712 of JAEMWC010000037.1, forward strand.
ATAAAAACTCATTGACAACTCTTTGACTTATTTTGCTGTATAATGTCTATCATTTAGCCATTTCTCTGAATTTTGGCTACTCATTAACTGGTGAGGCAGAAATTTTGGTTTGTTCATTTAACTCAGTTATTTTCTGGCAAAACTATTCTTTAACTACTCTTTAGACGAAAGAAAAAGTAATCTTAAAAAATTGTTGTTAAATTCTTTTTGTAACCCCCCCCCCCCCCAAAAAAAAAACAAATTCCATGCCCCATTTTTTCAACCACACCCCAAAATTAAAAGCCCTTTTTTAGACAGTTGATAAGAACAAACCAGTTTAAAAATAATAAACTAGTTTGAAAAAAATAAACTAGTTTGAAAAAAGTAAACTGGATTGAAATAAATTTAAACCAAAATCAAATTTCAACCACAACAGATATACACATAAAGATGTCATGAAAGGATGGCTGGAAAGACAGTTGAAGTACATGTATGCCAGTTGTTCAAAAACACGTACAATGTAACTGTTGACTTCAGTTTGGGACCGTTTGGACCATGAAACTTCTATTTTTGTTGCGGATATTGTTGAGTACTCTTAAATATGGAAGAGGTCAAGATTGTGTAATATTCACTTTTCTTTCACACCTGTCTGTCTGTTTCTCAGTGAGAGGAGAGTGGTTGTATGGAGGAGAAAGGAGAGAGGAAAACATCTATGGCTTCAGTGGCCACTTGCACAAGTCTAGTAATAATTTTTCATGTGATTATTTTTTTGTAGGCTGAAATTAAGAGAAAGAGGGGTCAGAAGGTGCCACTACTTTTAACAAAGGAGGTCAAAGAAACAATTAACGAAGTGAAGTTGGCATTAATCAAGAAAACCCCTCCCTATTTGCAGCAACTGGAAGTGGTTCATTAGGTCATTTGAGACCATGGGAGTGCATTTATGAAGAAGGTCATCACTAGTGATGTGTTAAACCTGGAAAAACCTGAAGCTGTAACAAGTACCAGGCTTCGAAAATATGTAGCTACTGTATCACAAATCATGGACCTTCAGGAGAATGAACTTGATTGGCCATGAAATCTCTGTCCACAGGGAGTATTACAGGTTACATGAATAGGAAAAGATCCTTGGAAAATTGGAAAGATCCTTACCACAGTTGATGAGGGAAAAACAACAGAATGGGCTGGGAAATCCCTGGATGCTATTGACCTGGACAGAGCCATTGATCCAATTGCAGGTAGGTTTAAAGGCATTTTGCCATCAGTTAAGTTAATATTCAAGTGTTTAAAAGTGTGATTTTTCTCTGGAAGAAAGAACGTTGTGCTTTCAATCTTTAATTAGTACATTGTATGTTGCTGCTTTCATAGCAGACGCCCATTTTTTTTAATTTCCGAATGATATGCAGTTTCCTCTTGAAAAGACTTTTCATTGGTAGATGAATTTATTTCGTTCTGGTGTTCCATTCCTAGAAGATCACCATGTTTCCAGAGATTCTGGATCAGGAGAATACAATAATACTGATGCTGTACAACATAGTCCACATCAGCAGGAAAATTTTCAGGTCAGTGGTGTTTCTCATTTATTGTTTAAATGCGTCTTTCCCCCTTATACCTTAGAGTACACAGCACTTGCACTTCCCGCTGGAAGGTCGAGAGCTGAACCCGATGTACAGAGTTTTTAAAACTTTGCAGAAAGATGAATCTTGATATGCTGATTGCAATTCAATGATAAAAAACGGGGGTCGTCTGACTCGTTTTTGAGTTACAGGCACATAAAGCCAAAATTAGGTGTGTGTTTCTAAGAGGCTCTACTGTTACTATGGTATGGTAATAATTGGGAAATTTTTGACACCATGTTCGAGGAAACAAACGAAAAATTATGGGAGCATCGATCCATCAAAAAGTTGGTGTTTAAAAATAACGAAACCATTTAGAGCCACCTTAAACTACATGTAAATGCCTGTTTCAGTTGAAGAGGTCCAGTGTTCCCTCATTAATTTTATTGTTTACTGGCTTTCTTTACAGCAACGCCGCATCAGTTAATTCTAGGAAATCACATGGGGCATCAGCATCAAAACAGAATGGTATGTGTGATACACGACTCTACTAATGATCAAGCCCTAATCTGTATCTCTGGATTAGCAAATTTAAGTTCAATGCCAGGACGAGACAGAGCCAATACACAACTTTGAGTTATCGCTATTTACAGCTTACAAGGTTGCAGAGTCAGGTGAAGTTTTAAATTGACGTAACAGGATTGTGGTCTTGCTGCGTTAATCATGTTTTATTCTTTCAACAGGTATGACTCAAAAAATAAAAGAGGCCAAAGCAAAAGAGAACATTGGTACGTTGGCTAACATTTCTGTGCTTAGCTATTTCCATTTTGATTTGAGACTTACAGGTAAATAAAGTGATGATGATAACGACGATTATGATGATGATGATGATGATGATGATGATGATGATGATGATTGTGATGGCGATGGCGATGATGATGATGATGATGATGATGATGTCTTATTATGTCGTATAAAAAACGGGAATGATTCCAACTTGATTTATTGTCTGCATTATTGGTTTGAAGTGCATTCAATGATTTTGTCCCCCTGTGAAAACAGTTTGTAATGCTGTCAGCAGTAATATCTCTGATATTTGATGGTACGTGCTGTCTTTAATCAAATTGTCATGTAGTGTTCTGATAGGTAGAGCAACTCTACTCGGCCATATCAAACCTCTAAATGATAATTACATTACGTGAAACACCACGTACCTACCCTGATATTTTTGTCTTCTAATAAGGCGTTGTCGGTGCGCACAAGAAAAGGAAGCCACATAATCTCTGGACAAAAGAAGAGAAAGAAGAGATTTCAAACATCTTGGGGACTTCATCAGAAAGAAAACTTTGCCAGGAAAAACCGAATGCGAAAAATGCATAGAACAAAGCAACGGAGTGCTGGCTAATAGACAGTGGTCAGTCCTGAAGGATTGTGTAAGAAATATTATTTCTCGAGCGAAAACATTACAAGAACAAGATTCCTAGTGAAGGACTATTGTTAAGGAAGCGTTTTTATTTTAACTTCCAGTTCAGAAACAGAACGTGTAAATGGTCTAAAAGTGGAGGCGTGAAATATCAGTCTCATGAATTTCCTGAGCAATACGAGAGAGGACATTAAATCGTTTTAGAAAGGGAGGAATGATTGTAGGTATTGTCCACAACAAAGTAAGATGTCTGTTCTGTGGTAGTATTTGGACAGTCCATAGAAGAATACAAGAAAAATGTCTCTAGTTACTGTGAGCTCGTGGCAAGAAAGCATCACAGATTCGTTTAGGCAAAAGTTAATGTGGCGAAGGCTCGCTTCACTAACGACTTATTAAAAGCCAACCAATAGAGTTGTTAGCTGGATTGAATCAGTTGCATTTCCATTTCTCAGATTCTTCTTTGATGCTGATACTAATGATGATGATGATGATGATGATGATACTTACGAACTTGTGAAAACTGGAATGTCAGGGTCGACAGCAGAAGCGGAAGAATATACAATCGTGTGATCATTAAGGCAACAAAAGAAAGAGCATTGTTATTGGTTGCTTCTGCCGCTTCTGCTTAAGACTGTTTACACTGGATCATAAACGACAGTCGTATAGAGAAGCGGATGAAATGCTTACTACTATGTTGTTAAATTTTCACAAGATCATAATGCCCAAAGTTTTCGATTACCATTCCAACTTCAACTCCGTCGCTAGTAAAAACCAGCCTTAAACACGAAGACGCGCTATAAAAGTAAAAGCTCCGCCCCCTGTTTCATTTGCATTTTAGTTTTACTGTCACCATTGTGCGATGGCGTAAGCAAACCATTTCGAATTTCAAAATTAGCGCCATAAATCGAAACGTTCAAACATCGGCACAGCAATTTCAGAAAATACAAACCTCCACATATTCTTCCATGGCAATAAAAGTCACTGAGGAACTCGAAAACAAGGAAGACACAAAATACAACAAACTTGTTGCTCAGAAGCGTTCTTTTATCGCACAAATTTTCATGGAGTTCTACATCGGTCGACGGTTGATTGACGAATGATCGGAACGTACCTTAGGTAACGCTCCTTTTATAGCGCGTCTTCGTGTTGAAGGATGTTAAGCTAAGTGAAATTGTTTTTGCTGGAATAAAACGTTGTGAAACACTGCAGAGGAAATCAAAACTATTATTAAAGTGTATTATTGTGTTTAGTCCTTGTAACAGTTGTGACCACTACTAAGGAAACGTGAATATGACACTAATCAGTCTGCAGTGGCAGGTAGAAGTAACTAGGCCAGGATCAGATTAGCCGGGTCTTGGTATTCTATCTGTTGTAACAGTTCATATTTATAGGGTGGAGAAACAAATTAAATTACATTAACAGTCAACGTAAACAAGTAACATGTAGTCTTTAAGTGATTGTGTTATTATTTTTTTTAATACGCCATTAAATTAAGTTGAAAGGCATTGTGGCTTCTTTATTTGGACTCTTTTCATCTTGACATTGTTCCAAAGAACTTAGTAAATCCAAAATATTTTCTTACTAATTCACGATATATGGCAGATAGCAAAGTGGGCTTCAAAACATCAAACTACTTTGATCTGGGGGAGGGCTGCTAAAAAAATCAATACGGGGAGGCTCCGCCCCAAGGTCCGACCCCTTACCCTTTTATATACCATTCTTGACAGAAAAGGTACTCTTTCGTATACCTCCCATTGGAACAGTACAGTCAAGGTATGTGTGTTCGAATTATAGCGGAGCTCCGACGGCCCGAAGGGCCGTCAAGCGGAGCACCATACCTATAGAAACCCGTCAACTGCTTTTCTCATGGTAAAAATGGCTAGCGGTATTGCTGGTGGGCGCGTACGCACGACGACGACGACGACGACGGAGTCGCCCAATAATTAATAATATCCTAATAATAATCATAATAATCCAACATGGCGGCCATACTCCACCTGGCCCAGCTGACCAGCTACTTTACAGCGTACATCTTTGATACTGGACATCCATCTTATAGCCAATTGACACCTGTCAAAACAAGGTATCCGCTGACCAGTGTAACGTGACCATATCGCGGGCTCAAGTTAAGACCTCATCGAGGTCAGCTGTTTTTTTGAAGTTGACCGCTGACCAGGTACTTGCTTTCGATTGGATCGCAGGCTCAAGCCAAATGTGGGACACCCAAACCAAATCGAGGCCGTTAAAATTTTTCGCGCGCTTTCTGCGGCTGGTAATTTCACATTCAGTTGGTTTCTTTATTTTGAGCAAAACAACTTCATCTTCTTCGATCGAAGTTTGTCTTTCGCGTAAAAAGCATAAAGATCAAGAACTTGTCTAAAGATACTCCGGAAGGTGAATTTTCAAGTGATGAAAGGAAGGACGAAAAATTTTTCTCAGGAAATGCTTCAAAGATTGTGCGGTTGAAAACAGTATAATTCAACGCTTCAAGAGCTTTCACTTCACCGCGGCATCTTGCATCTCACCAAGAAAAGTCACTTAACAGTTCACCGGTATTAATGGGAGGAATGAGTAGCTCAAACTCTGTGGAAGAAGCTCTTTCTTTGGACAAACCGTTCGCTATTTTTGCGGATGCTTGTTTTTACTTTACTGAAGCTTACGCATTTTCAAGTGGTAGAAACCTCTACAACACAGGACAGTGAGGTAAATTAAATAAATAGAAGCTTAACATTTGGTTTAATCGTTGTTACTTTTGTTCAGGAATGAAACTTGTATTTTTCTCTCGAATGGATATAAATAACAATCATCTGTACTCGTTTTGGACGCAAAGAAGTAGTTGAATTGTTTGTTTGTTTTGTTACGTTGTTTTCTTTGCAAGCGAACGAGTGTTTTTACTCGGCTTGGCTGACTGTTTTTCGACCCTGGTTCCTCACAGTAGCGTTAAGAAACTTTTGCCCTTATCTTATCAACACGTAATCGCAATGAGTCCTCGTAAAATTAAGCATTAAAGGGGGAGACTCGAGCTCGAGTAAAAATAAAAAATCCGATCAAATGCATGTGCATGTGCACTTCTCAAAATCTGACATTAAGTTGTCAAAATGCTGCCAAAACAGTCAAAACCCAGCGCGCTTCACTTCGTCAAGTCTTTAAGAGATCTTCGTCGAAAGCAGCCTGTAAACAACAATTAAGTTTCGCCGTCTTTAAACATGTCGTTTGTTTGAACCGGTAAGAATCAGCGTTTGGATGTTAAAAACAGCGAAATGGGTTGACTGGCTGGCTGGTTTTGATAAATTTTAAAGTGGACGGGTCTGCGAGAGAAATGCTCGTTTGGTTTGGCAAGCGCTTTCTTCGTTATCTGGATGATGTTTTGCCACTGAGAATCATTAATTGAAGAAGGTTCTTCGGAAGACATGGGAAGTAACAGTAAAACCATCAAAGCACTTAAGTGTTTTGTGTAAGCCAAGGAAAGATTTTGTGGGAAATGGCTCTATTATTCAGCTCTGTCGCATTCCGAGTGATTGCTGTCTCAGTGATTCCTGTTGACTGCTCTTAACGATCAGGTACGGACCTCTTTTTTGTCTTTTCTACGGACATTTATGTCAAATCTGCTAAGGAAATTTTCTAGCTTAATACAAGATATTTTTGTTACCTGTCCAATTTCTGCACCTTCTCCAAGAATCTTCGAAGAAATATTATTCATATTGTGCTTTGTTTTCTTGTAATAAGTCTTATGTTTGTTGTTATATTGTTTCTGAACCGCGGTCAATTCCTGTTGACTGCTGTAAACGAAGAGTTTGTACCCTTTATTTTTTTTTCTAGGGGCATTTATGTCAAAATAAATACCGATTTTCCTAGCTTTATCATTACAAGCTATTTTAATTACTAGCTAGTCTTGTTTAATTTCTTCACCTTCTCCTTCTTCGAGCAAACACTCGCCGGCATCGTACTTTGTTCGCTTGCAGTGTTTTTGTTTTGTTTTGTTTTGTTTTTGATCCGCTTTGAATCCCTTTACGCTTTCATCTCAAAGTAGTTAGACTCAAGAATGTCCGTCTTTTTTTTTCTTTTTTGCAAACGTTTACTATCGAAAATTCTTCGTTTTCCCTGCTGCTGCTCAATTGTTTTGGACACAAATTAAACTGGCCCAAATAAACTCTTGCGAAGTTGCTCGGTGAGAGTGTGCAGCTCCGATTCTAGGCTTGGCATGGCTAAATATATATATGGCCTTCAGCTTTTCTTTTTTTAATCGCTACATAACAGACTGGAATGGTGTTCCATCGAACATCATGCATGCACCTTCTTTAAGCAGTTTTAAGTCCTATCTATTACATTATTAGTGTCAATTTTAAATCAGATGTAGCTTGTGAGTGACAAGTATGTAATTTAATTAGGTTTGCTTTGGATTACTTCATGATTTTTAGTCTCAATCTCAAATCAGGGGTGACTTGTAAGAGACAAGTATTTGATTTAATTTGATTAGGTTAGCTTTGGGCCACGTTTAAATTTCACCTCTTAGTTTTTAGAATGTGTAATATTAGATAATATTCTTTGTATGGGAATTTAGTTTCTCCCAATTATTCTCCAGTCATGCACTTTTTTGTTTTGTATCAACTTAGTTGTATTCACATGACAAAGTATTATTAAACGTAAAACTTAAAATTAAACTTAAAGTAAGCTCTTTCTCATCAATGTACACATCCTTTGGACTTCCTCCTCCTGCATACAGTCTTTCAATTAATTTTATTAGTAGCTGGTCACACCAATCTTGTGGGATGTTTGGATGACATTTGGCATTAATGTTTAATGGAATCTCTGATGTTTGATGAAGTATGTTAAGATCAAGTTAAGATGGCTAACGGATTTCCAGCACTTTTGCTTTGATGAATCACCTTGATAGTGGTATCAACCAAATGCCCAATATATTATTATCAAGTTGTTTGGTCTTGCACTTAACTGGCCAGAAGAGCAGCTGGATTTCTTTTTGAAAACACTGTAGGTGCATTGAGTGATGAGCTTAATGTTAGCAAGCAGTTTTTTTTTTGTGATAGTAAGGTCAAGAAGTAATTGATCAAAATAAATATCTTGGTCTTAATTCATGGCATCTAAATATTTTTATTGATTTCCATGTATCTTTCTTTCATAATTTTTGTGAGGCATACATATATCCAGAGGATACACAATTTCCGATTTCTGACTGTCTCATGGGAGGCTGTGGATAATTGAAATTGCATTCATTATGAAGTGATGATCTGAATCACTATATATCTGATGTGATACTGATTCCAAGGAGCAATCACCAGGCTTCTCCACAATTTCTAGTGGCTCTAAACCATACCTAAGTAGCTAAGTATGTAACTAAGTTGCCTACAGTTGAACGGGGAAACAGACCTGTCCTTAGGTATTGCTCTAAGATGTTAAGAAATGTTTTGTTTTAAAAATTTATAGATGAAAACTAGCTTTGCAGGTTCTTTTTTACACAAGGTATTAAAGATTATTTTAAAAAAAACCTACCTCAATATTTTTATTTTGCTTTTTTAACATCTCCAAACTCAGTTTGGAAAGGAATTTTTATTACCTTACTCAATAGAACGCTTGTTTTTAGGAGGGGTGGGGGTCCAAATTCGTAAAAGGGGATTCATATCTGCTAGCAGTTCTGGACTAGGGGGTCCAAATCTGATCCACAAGCAGATCTGGACTGGAGGGTGCAAATCCACGTGGGGTCCAAATCCACTGTGCCACTGGCTCAGATCACCTTTCCATACTATTTTCTACAGCATTGGGTCTGTAGCTTTAGTGAGGTCAGATGGGTGATATGACAAGCAGACTATATGTAAATGCCAGTAGAAAAAGAATGCTTTTGGAGCTCCGCTTTTAGGCTTGGCTAAATATATATATTATTTTAATGAAACGCCCTTTTAAATACTTAAATGACAGATTTCCCTAACCTTTCATAGCGGAGCACCATACTTATAGAAACCCGTCAACTGCTTTTCTCATGGTAAAAATGGCTAGCGGTATTGCTCGTGGGCGCGTACGCACGACGACGACGACGACGACGGAATCGCCCAATAATTAATAATATCCTAATAATAATCATAATAATCCAACATGGCGGCCATACTCCAGCTGATCACCTAGTTTACGGCGTACATCTTTGATATAGGGCATCCGTGTCATGGCTAATTGACACCTGTCAAAACAAGGTTTCCGCTGACCAGTATCACGTGACCATATCGCGGGCTCAAGTTAGAGCTCATCAAGGTCCGCTGTTTTTTTGAAGTTGACCGCTGATCAGGTAATGGTTTTCAATTGGATCGCAGGCTCAAGTCAAGTTAATTTAACCAAAACGAGACACCCAAGCCACAACGAGGCTTAATTTTTCGCGCGCTATCTGCGGTTCGAGATTTAACATTCAGTTGGTGTCTTCATTTTGAGCAAAACATCATCTTCGAAGTTCAGTTTCTGTCTCTTAATTCGCATAAAGGGCATAAAAATCAAGAACTACTTAAAAGATACTCCGGAAGGTGAATTTTCAACTGGAAAATGGAAGAGCAAAAGGTTGTTCGAAGGAAATTCTTCAATTTTTGGATCCACTTCTATGGCGCCCGGATTGTGTGGTTGAAAAACAAAATGATTTAATGCTTCAGGGCTTGTTCACTTTACCGCGACATCTTGCAGCTCACCAAGAAAGTTCTTAACAACTCACCGGCATTAATGGCAGGAACGAGTAGCTCACACTTGGTGGAAGAAGTTCTTTCTTTGAACAAACCGTTTGCTATTTTTGTAGATGCGTGTTTTTACTATAGTGGATCGATGCGTATTTTCAAGTGGTAGAAACCTCGACAACACAGGTAACTTAAATAAATTGAAGCTTAGCATTTGGTTTAGTCGTTGTTAATTTTGTTCAGGAAGGAAACTTGTATTTCTGTCTCGAATGGATATAAATAACAGTCTACTCGTTTTGGACACAAAGAAGTAGCTAGTTGAATTGTTTGTTTGTTGTTTTACAAGCGAACGAGTGTTTTCCTCCGCCTGGCTGACTGCACATGTTTTTCGGCGTCTGTGTTTCTGCAGTGTTAAAAACTGAAAGAAACGTTTGCACTTATGTTATTAACACGTAATCGCAATGAATCCTCGTAAAATTAAGGATTAGTATCACTTATGTTTTGCGCGATGAGGGCAGTTTCAGCAACTTTCTGAAAACTGGCACAAGTGATATTTACTCGGCCCCATGCGATTACCTATCCAAACTATCAGGATTGTTTTCCTTTTTCTCTTTTCTACGACATTTAGGCTTATGTCTAAACTTAACGTACTATGAAATATGTTTGTTAAGTCCCGGCTAAAAGATCAAACATTTTCTTCCATTATCGTGTTTGTCAAGCATAACGTTTGGTGGCTAAACGCAAAACAATGTTTGACCAAACACGGGACCAAGTGAGTCCAAAATAAATGATTTTTGCGTATTATTGCTGAAATTTTCGAAGTTACGTGGCTCATTTGGTTGCTTTTTAACGTTTGTGCACGATTTGTTTGTTGGGGTGGCTAAACGATTAAACATTTGTTCGTAATGCGAAATTTTGGATGAACATGTTTGATTTCGATCAAACATAGCCCGTTTCACGGATATTGGACGCCATATTGAATAAATTGATTTTGCAATGGACTATGGGTCAAAAAGGGGGCATAATTTCCAAGATGGCGTCGCTTGAGCGTGGAGATGCGGAAAATGATGTAGATTATTTTAAAGACTGGGGAGTAGAAAAGTTGAAATACTATTTATCAGAAAGAGAAGTCCCTGTAGGGAACACAAACAAAGAGGGATTGTGAAACCTTGCCGTTTTTGCACGTAATTTGGGGCTTAAAGTAGTCAAAAGTGTTCGAGAAAGTCAGAGAGAAGTTGAGAGAGAATGTGTAATAAAATTAAGTCTAGAAGAAGGGAGAATCAATCTTCCTGACCCAGAAGCGTTACTCGAAGGATGGGATCATCGCTTTGCCGCAGGCTCGTTGTTAACGCTGTGAACTTGTTGATTGTGGAAACTTTACTATTGCCAAGTCGCACGCGATGATATCGCTAAATTAACATATCGGTGGAGGTGACCACTGCGCCGTGTTTGGCTGTTCCAAAGATCGGAGAAATCCAGTAAGGTGATATTTTTCGCATTTGATTTTTAAAGAACTGATCTAGCATTTCTGGAAGTTAACAAGCATGTGATAACACTGATGAAGTTAAGACTTAGTTTAAATAGCCAATTCCTTGGTCATTTTTTTGGAGTATCTTCAAGTCTTATGACAGTTATTCTGTCCACAGGGCTTCCTCTTCTTGCATTAGAGCTTAACCCTTTCATCTCCTAGCCATCACAAGAACAAGCACAGAATTACTACCCTGACTGTTTTAAGAAATATAAGAATGTCATTGCGTCTTCAGAGGCCCTCATGAGCCCTGGCTAATGGACAGATATATTCATTTTACAAAGGAAGAACTACTACTAAGCTTTTGGTTGCCTGCACACCTGTGGGAACAGTTTCCTTTGTTTCAGATCATGTGCGGCAGGAGGAGGAATGAGTGACAAAAGACTTGTCAAGGAAAGTGGGATTCTATCCAAATTTGAACCTGGAGACACCGTCCTTGCAGGTCGAGGCTTTAATATACAAGAGCTTCTACTTCCTTAAAGTAAACCTTGCTATCTCCCCTTTTCTGAAGAAGCAGCAGTTTTCCTTGGAAGATGATGCTTGCACTAAGCAGGTGGCAAATACGCAAATTTAGTATTAAGCTAGTGATTGGCAGAGTGAAGGACCTTGACATCTTTAACATCTGAACTACCCTTGGACATGTTTGACCTATTTGACCACATGGCAGTAGTTATTTGTGCAATTGGTAACCTTCTTCAAGAACCAATCATACCACTGCACTGTCAATCATTTTGTAGTTATGTGACACAGTTAAATTTTTTTAATGATACAGTATTTTAAAAGATATTTAACCCAGTCAAATTCGAAACTGAAAAGATTTTAGAATACTTTTACTTATTTTTTTTGCTCAACATATGGACCCTGAATAGGACATCAAGCACAATTGTGAAAAGAATGGATAAAACTGTGCACCAGATAAATTACTAATTACTATTCAGAGGATAAGTCTTTACAAAACCAAATATGCTAACCACTGGACAGTGGTTCGATGAGATGATGGCATTGTATTGAACAACATTGCCTTAGAAATGTAAATTTGTTTTACATCTTAATTTGAGAGGGCTAAATTCTGTTTAATTAATAAGAACTATAGTAAAGCAATTTCTGATCTTTGAGGAAAGTTTCCTTCCCTGTTAAGTTGACACATTGTCAGTGAAACCAGTGGTTGTAACTGTCACAGCCAACACTCATTTCATTAAACTCTTCCGGCTCTTCAGGGCACGCCAAACAACATTTTCCACAAGGGAAATTTTCTGTACCATCATTAGCATGAGACATTGCAGTCATTGCAGCATTCTTCTTTTCACATCTCCAGTAATTAGCTTCGGCACCACCACCTGCTTTAAGAAAACCTCTGCCTTAGCTACAGCCTCTTCAAGGCAATCAGTGTTCATATCCACCTCTTGGCAAAGCAGATTACAATCAGGGTAGCTGTTCTCACAAACCTTTGCTTTTACATAACAGTAGGCAATATTGCCACTGATTCCATGGTATTTAGGTTCTTTAACATGCCCGGAAAAAATAGTGATTTTCCATCTCTTAAAGCCTCCTTTCCTCCTGTCTTGATCCCTATGGCCTTGTTTTCTAGCTGAATTTAAATGTGGGTATCAATATTAAAAATTGAGGGAGACTGCTAATTAGTAAGAGTTTATGCCACATACATGTGCATGGTCTGTTCTGCAGTAGCTGCACAAAATGAGCTGAGCTACATCCAACAAAAATTCCGAGACCAGGGAGTTATTGGTTATCAGTTATTGGAGATCACAATGACAATTAGACCGGCTTTGAATTCAGCCAAACACTATAACTTACTCACTTTCATCCCAATATTTTTCGACATTGATCTGTAGTAGCTCATAGTAGCTGAATGCACTACCTTTCCATCCTTCGAGTAACGTTTCCGGGTCAGGAAGATTGATTCTTCCTTCTTCTAGACTTCACGTTATTACACGTTCTCTCTCCACTTCTCTCTGACTTTCTCGAACACTTTACGTGCGAAAACAGCAAGGTTTGACAATCCTTGCTTGTTTGTGTTTCCTGCAGGGACTTCTCTTTCTGACAAATAGTATTTCAAGTTTTCTACTCCCCTGCCTTTAAAACAATCTACATCATTTTCCGCATCTCCACGCTCTAGCGACGCCATCTTGGAAATTATGCCCCCTTTTTGACCCATAGCCCTTTGCGAATTTAATTTATTCAATATGGCGCCATTATCCGTGAACTATGGAAAGCCATTTAATGCACTATTGTGAGAGGTGGCTAAACCGTCAAACATCACGGCTCGTCTAACGATGTTGGATGAAAATATTTGATCATTCTTTGATTGCTAAATTTGTTTTTGAACAAACACACGTGTCGACTGTATTGTTTTCTCGTAATGTTTTGATGTTTTTGAACCGCGGTCAGTTCCCGTTGTCTGCTCTAAATATAAAATATTGGCGCAAGGAAAGCCGTGCGGTGTTCTTCAACACCAGTAAAAAAATAATAATCGTGGAGCTCCGCTTTTAGGCTTGGCTAAATCTATATATTATATCTTATGCGATAACCTCCTGGGGCAGTGCATTTGCTACCCAAATTAAAAAAATCCAAACAAAACAAAATCAAGTTATTCGTCTTATGTTCTTTGCCACCTTGTATGGACCAGATACAGACAGTGCATTACCATTACTTAACTTACTGGATTTACTTACTGTTAAGAATATCTATAAATTAAAGCTTCTTAACTTCACTTATCAATGGCATTCTAAAAAATTACCAGATATCTTTAGCCAGCATTTTCGCTGTGCAAGTGAAGTCCATACATATAATACGAGATATGCTTCAAAAAGTAATTTTTACAAACCACGTTTCAGGACTAACATAGGGAAACAAACAGCATCAGCTATGGCGACTGAAATGTGGCAACAGCTGCCCACCCATATTAAAAACCTCTCAACTTATAATTTTCCTAAAAAATTGAAAGAATACTTGTTGGCCGAACAATTAACATACTGAAATTATTCTAATTATATGGCCATGCACTGTTATGACTGTTTTCTTTTCTTTTCTTGCCATCTATTTGTTTTCTTTTTTCTTTTTGTAGTGTGTTGTGTATGTCTTACGATGTTGTGTATGTCTAGTTATTGTGACGTCCTGTACATTCAAACTACCTTCAAAGTACTAGCTGCTAGCTCGAAAACCTTTAGCTGCTAGGCATTTCCTTCTATGTAAAAATATTTAGTTTTAAATTGTAATTGATTATTTTATGGGTTCAGTTGCTAATTATTTAATAAGTTTTACAAACCGTGTAATGGAAATGTGAATAAAGTGTTGTTGTTGTTGTTGTTGTTGGATGAAAGATCTGATTTCCACGATTTTGGACTGGTCCAGCGCCGAGCCGATTTTCAACAGCAAATTCCCTTCGCATAGCTTCCAAACCACGCACTGGGCAAGCTGAAAGTCAGAGGTTTCTTGTCGTACCATTATATTCGAAAGGAAAGAAGGAAGGCGTAACTTGTTCCCATCACCCCCCTCCCTTTAACCCTTAAAATTAATATTTGTAATGTTATGCATTGTTGTAGCCAAGTGGCTATTAAAGTATGCGCAGAAAGAAATCGGAATGAAGCATTAAACAGTTTCAGAAAACTATAGAAGCTAAATACAAGATTTTCATGTACCTGAATGAACATTTTTACTAAGTTTAAAATTAAATCGATAGTTTCTCCTTAATTTTTTTCAATTTTATTTAAAGTAGTATGTTGAATTAGATCACGCTTTTCACAGTGATTGACGTTTCCTTTCAGTTGCGGTTTTCGAGAACTTGTTTTATGTCAGACTTATGTCGACAGCTTACTCAACAAGAACGGAAGAAAAAAGAAGATATAGCAACAGAAACAAAAATGTTGAACTAACTGCTACAACCAGTAAAATCCACATGTTTCGCTGAGATGATATGAAAGGGTTTTGATGTATGCAGCCAATTCTTTCTTCCTCCAGTAACGATGACAGCGTTGTTTCTTTACGAAGAATGCGTTGCATTGTTTTGTTGGTAGCATATTATTCAGTGCTGTATTCAGTGATGGTTATTGTCACATACAATTCAAAACATCACGCCCTAAGTTCATGTTAGACTCGAACTTTGATCAGAGAGCACGATGTCCCATTTATTTCAACCTATTGATATGATACTGGTAACCATTTCGTGCGAGTGTGGACGTGAATATAATAACTGCAAACTGAGTGGTGTTAAAAGGAAACCGGTCCTGCGGTTTGCAGTCAACAAACTTAGCTAGGTTTTGACTCGTAGTTGTTCGCAAGCCGGTTTAATTTAGGCCGCGATTCCAAAATGCATTTGACAGCTTGCAGCTATTGGAAAGATAAAACGATTTTGGCATTGATGTCGCCACTCCTCGGGAAAAGGAAAAATCAGAGAGGTACGTAAAACGTAGTTATGTATAATACATGCACGTGACACTTACGTTGATAGTATTTTTTGTGGACCATGCATTGTCCTTGAGATAAGCTACAACTACACCAGTTCTAAGGAGAATTTGTATACTTATCCCATGGTAGATATCAAAATTTGTTAGCCGGAAAGTACGATTGTCAATGACTCAAAACGGATACCCGACTGACTCATAAAATAGCCGAACAAGAGTTTTGGTTCAGTTCTTCTGATTCTCTTCTGATAGCGTTACTACACGGTGCGAAACAGGTGTTTTTCGAAGTCAAATAATTTTAAATTAATTTCATGGTGTTGATCTATTGTTATAATAAAGTTTCGATATAACGCACGCTTTGATTGGTTAAAACAGCGTGCATAATGACAGTGCAGATGCACGGCCAGCTACGCACGCCATCGACCCAAATGGAATTTCCGAAGTTTTCCGCCCTTGGTTTTTATTTTGTCCCAGACGTCTTGTACGACCTAGAAAACGAGTATGAAAACGAGCGTTAGCCTCAATGGATATGGAAGACGCTTCTGCCGGTAAAACCACAAATAACAGCATGAAAATCAAGTGTATTTTCAGAAATTGCTGAAAGTTGAAGTTGAAGTTAAAGTTGTCCGAGTCGCGCAGCAATTTCAGTAACTTGTGAAAGCGCAATTGAAAATCCTTAATTTTACGACGACTCATTCCGATTTGTGTTAATAACATAAGGGTAAAATTTTCTTAACAGCTGATGAGGCACGTCAGCCAAGCGAAGTAAAAACACTCGTTCGCTCGCAAGCCAATGAAACAAACAATTCAACTTACTATTTATAAATTTGCGTCCAAAACGAGTGTTGATGATTATTATTTGCATCCAGTCGAGAGATAAATATGAGTTTAATTCCTTAACAAAAGTAACAACAATTAAACCAAATGTTAGAAGCTGAAATTTATTTAATTCACCTGTGCTGTAGAGGTTCCACTTGAAAATACACATCCACTTCTTCCTACTTCTTTCGTGCTCTCGTCAATTCTTTGCGTGCCTTATAACAAAACAAAGCACGGTTAAGGCTTTTTTATTTGTTAAAAGAATTCTGTTTTCTAAACAAAACACTCAAACATTACGATTATAACTTCGAAAGTAGTTCGTGCCAGCGTCTTCAAATGGTGCTCTGCGTTTTTGGATTTTAGTGCTTTTGTCCTCAGTAAATCAGGTTCAAACACAAAGGACCAAAGTCGCTCAAGGCTGCATAAAAGACTGATTTTTTTTTTATACTTTTTTTCAACGTCTTACTTATTTCATTTCATTGTCACTTTTTAATGTTAAGCAAAGCAATTTGCAACGAGTGAGTACTCTTTAATTTATCCACAGACAGAACGGAGATACATACGTTTCAAGCTTAATTAAAAAATTAACCAATCATTTGATTACTATTTTTAACCTATGCATATATGCTTAGGAAATACTGTTTTTGCTTTTATGATTTATTTCTTGTTCAAAGTTTGTCAGAACTGAAGTCATAATAATGTGTGAATAGCACCAACTGGTGTGTTGTACAATTATCACAGTCAGAAAACCGACTGCAAATCCCGAATTCCGAATTTGGGGTAGTGTCATTTGGAAACTGTCAGGGGCGTAGCGAGGTTTTTGAATGGTTGTAGGCCTGGAGGGCCCAGTTGCTCGAAGCATGGTTAGCGTTAACCGGGGTTAAATGCCATGACAAACTATACGTTTTAATACATCTTAACCAATGGTTAGCGCTAACCATGCTTCGAGCAACTCAGCCCTGTTTTTAACGTGGGAGTCGTTGCCACGCCGAAGGCGTGTATCGAGCGCCGAAGCTGCGAGCTCCTAGGGGGGTCCGCGGCATGCTTCCCCGGGAAATTTTTTTTCCTCAAACCTTTAAATTTCATGCATTCCTTAGACTCATAAGGTATTTACGAAGTCAAAATATATACCTTGAATTTCACCATAATGTTAAACCAGAGGCCAAAATTTTAATAATCCAGTATTCCCTAAGCAAGAAATCGCCATTTTGTTTGTCGTGACTGCAGATTGACCGTTTTATTTGCCATGAATGAATGTGATCTGGACTCCCCTTTACCATGCACACAAATTTGAGAAAGATAAAAGGTATTCCTAGAAGGGTTGCAATCCCCTTATCCTACCCCTTGATCCGCCACGGTCCGCTTTTAGATATATTAATAGAACCACTGATGCCACTAATCATTATGCATTTGCCGCTCGGCTGTCGCCATTTTGTTAAGGTGAGATCAGGAGTATAATTTTTCTAGCCATTTAAGAAAAAAAAAAAACTACTTGGTAGCCTAAAAGAGGAGCTCTATCCTCCTGTTTCCATAGGCTGCCAAATCTTCAAGGATATTCTCAGCATTCAAAGAAACATCATGTTTATGAATATGCGTTAGCGCAAGCCCACTAAGACGATCCTCTTTCATTTTTGACCTCAAGTAGGTCTTGAGTCTTCTTAGGGCACTAAAAGACCTCTCTGCAGGGAGGGCTGTGGTGATTTGCAGGCTAAGCAGAGTTGTGAAGGCCCTTGAAATATTTAGAAACTCTTGTGGGTGGCAATAAGAGAGTGTTTCTGCAATGGTTGAGGGAAGATCTTACACTTTCTCCCATTGCCAAGCTAAAGCCGCCCTCGTTGTCTTTCGGGGACCAGGTAGCTCTACACTGCGCTGGCTAATAAATTATTACTAAACCTGGACATTCATCTTAATTGCATGATTCAATCAACTTATAATGAGGGATTTGGATTGCTAACTTAAGAGCTAGGTTAAGATGTAGGCAAAGTACTGATGATTGAATCACCGTTTGAATGCGTTAGTACAGCTACATCTAGTTACTAGCTCATGTTTGCTACTGCTAAAAGTTTCATCATTCCAGTTTACGGAAGTTGTTAAGCTTATTCAGATCGGACTTCCATACAAACACTCTAAGTTGTGATGTCACTACACGTATTTGCTCACGGAACAAACTAGATAGCAACTATATGGCGCCGCGCGATAAAATTTGTAATATTATTTAAAATGGACAATGTACTGTATATTCTTGAAACAAAGTACATGTAGAATAAAATTCACACATTTTTCGTCTATCACATCGATAGTATACCTGGCAATCGTTTTCTTTTTGGATCTTCGCTGTGTGTTTCTGGTGCGCTATATTGAAAATAAAATAAGTCGATATAACCTTAAACTTAAGCATATGGCATTATTTAGTTTGAACATTAACTCATTAAGAAACTCCAAGGTTTCCAAGTTTCACTTACAATAAGTTATCCTTGTACCCTGCTGTATCTCTTAATTATCTTTAATTAAAAAGCAGAAAAACATTGCATACCTTAACTTAGGAAAGAAACTGTCGAAGGCTCCGCTTCGCTATGTAACCGCTGTACGATTGTCGGTAGCACTTTTCATAGCGTGCGGGCTTCTAAGTTTTCCCTTGCTTTCGAGATCGTAATCTCACCCTTACAGAGTGGTTGCGATTGTTATAAGATACGTTGATAAATTGCGTTTCCTTTTTTTATTATGCTGCTAAGAATTTCAGGAAATTGTTTATCTCTCACAACGGCGCAATAATATAGGACGGGTACGCTGAAAATTTGTAGGCCCGGGCCTACGGGCCTAATTAGGCTCGCTACGCCCGTGACTGTACGGCCCTCTTCAGCTTGCTAGTTTTTCATGGACATGAGACCAATCAGCCACCAGTGATAATACACTAATTACGTTTTAATTTTCCAAGCGCTCAATGAAACATTCAACGGACAACTGAATACTCGCTGAACTCAAGGAACACCATGTGGAAGAGAAATTAAATGACCGAAAACAGACAAAAAAAAAAACAACAACAACAACAACAACAAAAAACAAACAAACAAGGAAATAAAATCAACAACAACAAAAAAACCAAGATGTAGGGAATGGTCTCAGGAGGCTCAATATCTAGCGGTGCACCTTACCTTGCGGCCGTCACGGAAAAAAAGTACAGCAATGTGGTAAATTTTCGTTCGCTGCTTCATCTTTTGAACCGGCCCGCTTCTGGTATTACTGCCGGAATTTTATCTTCGCAATTGAATTTCTTCCCTATTTTTACACAGCTGTTTGTCTTTGAATCTTAATCCGTGAAATCTCTATCGTTCTGGTTGTAAAGACACTTTTACAGCGCCACTACTGTTTCATAAATTTCTTGCTAATTACGCTGCCGTGTTCGCTCTTGGACGCGCGTGTTTATGACATTGAGCTTTGCACTGAACAAACAGACGCGGCAGCGCAGTATATTATGGGATGTGTTTCGATGGTAGATCCCAAAACTTTGGAGCGTTTACCATTTGCACGAATAAATCGGTCGGAACAGGCCTTTAAATAGTTTTTTATTCCGCTATTGTACATTAGTAATTTCTTAACTTAGTTTAGCACTTATTATAGGATTTTTCAACAGTGGTTGTAAATTTTAAGTCTTAGCTTTTAAGTACTAGGTTTAATGCGCACGGCTCTTTAGAAGACCACTCTTTAGTGATAAGGATCCCGTGGGTAAATCGATCTCAAATATCTTAGCATGCAGGCTAATAAGAGATTGTCAAATCTCTGTACAGGCTGTTCCTTAATACAAGCGAGTGATTAAAACTTAGCTTATGTGACTTAATATCCAGGTTCACATTTGAGAAAGGCTTGGAAGGTTATGCATTATAAATGTATAAGATAAGTATTCGCTGTATCAATTTATCTTTTGCTGAATAAGTGGGTGTTTTTAACAGGGACCGCGCAGGGGGTGGGGCAAGGAGGACTTTAGCCCCCCACCCCGTCCCCTCCCCCACTTCTCAACTAATACTAAAAACAATCGCAGTTACTTTTCTATTTAACGTTTAACCGAAAACTGATTTTTCTTATTCTAAAACACCGCTTTTTGTTGTTGTTGCTGAAAGTATAGAAGTTTCACCACACTATGTTAGTTTCAAGTGCATTTCCAGCCATTTCAGAGGAATTTAATTGAAATATGTTCCGGGAAGCATGCCCCCGGAGCCCCCTAGTTGACTCACGCTAACGCGTTCGAAGTGAGCCACCCCAACTGCAAACTTACTGAGCGGGCCCTGTTTAAAGCTTCCTTTTTTTTTTTTTTTTTTTTTCCATTGTTTTATTTTATTTGCACTACAAAATATTGCATTACAGAAACACGAAAATTACATCCATATAAAGAAAAACAAATTAACTGTACATATTAAATTAAACTGATCTTTGTCTTTTGGGCAAGTAAAAACATAAAAAGTACAATCTATTCCATGAAAGGTACTTTACTTAAAGGGTATTTCATTGTGTCAAGTTTTGCAAGGCCATTGACTATCAGAAGAGAAAAAAAAAACGGTTCGTGAAGGATTGCGTCTTCAGGGGTAAGAGGAAATACTATATATATACGTCTACGATAATACAAAGGGAGGAGGGAGAATTGCATTAAAATAAAGTATTCAGAAGTTCCCATTTCTTGGGGGAAGTGTCACCTGTTTTCACCTCTATGCCATAAATCGATTTAAGATGTTCAAGGAAGCCTTCTGCTCTTGGAGTGGTTTCGTTTATTTTACATGTCCAGAGACAATATCTAGCTAAATGACAGCAAAAATTGATCTGGTGATGGTTTTTAGAGGAAAATGGTGTTATTCCTAGTGCAACAGCAATGTTCATTGTATCAGTACCTGTAAAAACGTTGGATAGAGTAAGCTGTATGTGTACAGAATTCCAAAATGAGCCTGTTTTGTGGCAAGTCCAAAACAGATGTCGTAAATTCTCCGGTTCCTCCTGGGAGAAAGAGCATTTTAAGTAATCTTTTTTCCAATTTTGTGTACAAATTGATTAGTAGCTATTCGTTTATGCAAACATTTGAATTGGAACTCGATAAGTCTTGTCCTTTTAGTATACTTAGAAGCTAGTTCATAGGTTTCGTGCCACTTGACGTGTTCATCATCTTTTATGTCACAATCACTAAGCTATTTTTGTTGGTGTGTGGTTGAAGTTACGCATTTGTGGGAAAAAAGCTTGCCGTAAACCAGTGAGCTTGCCGTAAACCAGTGAGCTTGCCCTAGGGGTTTTTGAGAGAGTTGTTGCGAAGCTCTCATATTCAGTATTGTTCGAAAAAAAGTTATTTTTTTTTTGTGTATTCCACAGGACTTTAAGTGAAGACAAAAGACCATAATACTTGAGAAGGTAAGCATCAAGGTCGTACTTGTTCTTAAAATCAGGAAATGATAGGAAATTTTTCGAGTCGTCTTTCAAATTTTTCACCTCTTTAACACCGTTGTGAAGCCATTCTGGATAGAAAATGGGAGAGTTATTGATTCTGATTAGTGAATTATACCATTAGCTCTGATTAAGAAATTGATGCTCCGAAGCTATTGTATCTTTGAAGTTAACTTCTGCCCAGATTGACAGGACCTCTTTCAAAAAAGGGTTGTTAACTTTTAAAGTCTTCCTAGTATCTTTGGTATTAAGATTACTTGTAATTGCCATTGTGCCTCCTTGTTTGTTTAGTTCAAGGTCAAAAAAGAGCTTCCATTTTCCTTGGTTCGACCTGTCCAAATATTTTTTTAATCCATGTGGCTTTTAAAGATTTGCTAAAAGACTCTGTCTATCGTTTTGAGGCCACCATTTCAATAGTTATTGATCATGATATCGCGCTTTATTTTGTCACCTTTTCCGTTCCAGAGGAAAGAATAAAACAGTTTGTTAACTTCTATTATAACTCTCACATCTGAAGGGAGTGCTGATAGAACGTAGACAAGTAGGGATGGACAAGACTCTTTAAGAAAGTTATTTTCCCAATCAAAATTAGTCTGCGGTATGTCCAGCAACTTAAAATATTCCGAGCTTTGTCTAGCTTTTCGTTACAGTTTAAATTGGCAGATGTCTCTTGGTCGTTTGAGAACCAAACACCTAAGGCTTTTGACCTTGTATTTCGGCCATTTAAAATTCCGGCCAGGAATTTCTAACTCTTGTTGTCCACAATTTGCACCAATCCAAAGGGCTTCTGTTCTTTTTATCGTTAAGCTTAAGGCCGGAGATCTCATGAAAATCATTTAAGATTTTAAGACAGGTTATCAAGGACTTCCTTGATCCAACTAAAACCAGCGATGTATCATGTGCATATGGAGTTATCTTGATTTCTGTTCCGTTTACGTGGAAACCTTCAACATCTTTATTTTCACGAATTGCCTTCGCTAATACTTCGACTGACAAAATGAATAAGTAAGGGGAGAGAGGGCAGCCTTGTGTAACACCTCTTTGAATATTTTAAATTGCTAGCCCAACCCTTATTTAATATACAACTTTCTGCGGAGCAATAGAAAAGATTGACCCACTTTGTTATGCGGGGCCCAAATCCGAAGTATTGTAGAGTTTTACCAATAAAAGGCAATTCTATCGTATCAAAGGCTTTTTCAAAGTCAAGAAACAGGATTAGCTCCGGGATATTTTTCTCTTTAGCGTAGCAAATTATACTATCTAAAAGTCGAATGTTTTCTCCGATGAATCTACCCTTCATAAAGCACGTCTGGTCATTGTTAATAAGGTTGGGAAGAAAAGGTTTCAAGTGATTGGCGATTGCCTTGGCCGCAATTTTGTAGTCGCAATCAAGAAGAGTTAATGGTCTCCAATTCGTAATAAAGTAAGGCTCTGTATCTTTCTTTGGAATAAGTTTGATAATACCCCTTCTCTGAGTTATTGAAAGTTGATCGGTATTATAAGCAAAATTTTAATGCATCAATAAGGGTTGCTGATAGGTCTTTCCAGAAAACGTTATAAAATTCAGCTGGTAAACCGTCAGTTCCAGGAGTCTTTTGAGATTCCATGGTTTTTAGGGCCTCAAGGCATTCTTTTTCGGTTAACAATCCTTCGCACGCTTTCATTTCAAAGTCACTGTTGTTTCATGTGGAGAACATGGCGTTCGCCTGGCGCCATAAAGACTCCTGTAGAACGATACGCATTCTTTAAGGATATTCTCGTCCGACGTGACGAAGTCATTGTCACTTATTTTAAATTGGTTAATGGTCCCTTGTTTAAAGTGTCGTTTTTCCAAAGTTAAAACTATTTAGTGTTTTTCTCTCCTTCATTATACCATTTAGTCTTTGATCTCAGAATAGCATCTTTAGTGCGAAACTCAATTATTGTCTCTAGTTCGCTCTTTTGTTGGGCGAGTTTCTTCTCAAGGTCGGTTAGCTGCTTATCACGAAGGTTACTTTTGTCAAATTCCTCCTCCAATTTTGCGATTGTTTGTTCAAGTTTCTTCTCGCGGTTTTGCATTTGTTTGTTTTTGGCCTTGGAGTAAGCTATCGACTTCTCCCGTACTTTTAGCTTGATCATTTCCCAAAGAAGTGATGGGTTGACCGAACCTATTATCTTTATATTCTTCACGCGTTTCTTGGATTGTAGCTTTAATTTGATTGACATAATTAATTTCACTTAAAAATGATGTATTCAGTTTCCAGAAACCCGGCCCCCGCTGATTTGAATGCAGGGAAATATTTAATATAATCATTGAGTGATCTGTTTTATACCCCGGAATAATATCTGCGGAGGATGTGATATTAAGAGCACTTTGGTTGGTTAAGAAAAAGTCAAGCCTACAGTGAACTTTTGGATGACGCTGTCTCCATGTATATCTGCTATCTTCCGGGTGGAGTATCCGCCAGACATCTACCAAATCAAGTTTCTCGGAAAATTCTTGAACAATCTTAACACTATTTTGGTGTGTTTTGGCAAGGCCGCCTCTCTTGTCTTTTTCAAGATCGAGTACAAGGTTGTAATCGCCACCTATAAGGATGTCGTCACATTTAAATCTGTTAGGTTTTCAAAGAAATTCAGGAAGAAGGCTGGGTTATCATCATTTGGGGCGTAGATATTAGCCAAGGCTTAATGTTTATCATTGGCTTTTATGTCACAAATAATAAAACGTCCTAAGGGGTCAATGAAGAGTTTTAGAACTTGCAGATTGAAATTATTATTGAAGAGAATACATACCCGCGCTTTGTTGCTCGCATGCACGGCTAAAGATAGTTTGGTATCCCCACTCTGAGGACCATATGTGATTCGTTATTTTCAGTGCAATGAACTTCTTGTAGCATGAAGAGAAGCTTTTTGATCGAAGCCAATTAAACACCTCTCTTCGTTTCCTATTATCTCTTAGTCCCCTGACATTTATGGAGGCTATTGTCAGAGCCATAGATTATCGCTATTACTGATTTTTTGTAATGCAACTCCTTCACGCCTTGATGTCAAAGCCTTGCAATTACCGCACAATACAATTAATATTCTTGGTACCGATTTACAAGGAACACACGCACAAGAGACGCACTAACAAATGAACAATACAGAACATATACAAACACACACAAATGAATAAGAAATTACTTTGGCTAGGGACATAAGGAATTTAGGGCTTACAACTAGAAACGATAAATGCGTCACTAGAAAAAGTTCCATCAAAAGAACAAGTTCCTTTCCTGACCACCTCTTGTTGTTAACTGGCAGTAGGAAGTATAGGCGGTCTAAGAAAGAAGTCGGACGCTTGCTATCTGATAATTAACGTTATTTTGGAGCGGAGGTAAAAGAGCGGAATAGTAACAATAACAATAACAGGGTTCGTACACTTTTTAAGGCCAAAAATTCAAGGACTTTTCAAGGACTTTCCAGGACCCTACTTAGAAATTTCAAGGACTTTTTTTAATGACGATTTTACCTCAAAACCAAGAAAAATGTTTGTGTTAACATCTATGTTTTGGGTTTACAGATAGTGCAGATATTTTTCGATCTTGTTCAATAAAAAATCAAGTACTTTCAAGGACCGAAAACGAAATTCAAGTACTTTCAAGGCCTTGAAATCGGACTCCTGAAATTCAAGGATTTTCAAGGGTTTTCAAGACGCGTACGAACCCTGCAATAAACAAAGTTTACTCTGGTAATTCGAGAGTCATACCCACTGGCCACAGTTTACCTCTAATGAAAAGTTTATCCGGTTGAGCCTTGCTGAAAGTTGCTGGGATGTTATGTCTTCTTGCCTTTGTAAAAGTGTCCATTTGCTTTTTCCGCCTTGCAACAATCTCGTAGGGAAGACCTTGATACATTTTGAATGTGCTGCCCCGCACCGCGATCTTGAAGCGAGTATTTCTTCACAGTTCTTGTACCTGAGGAATCTTGCAATGATAGGCCTTGGCTTGTCTTCCTTTCTTTTTCCTAAGCGGTGAACTCTTTGTATTTCCACAGTGGCTGCATCTTTGTAACCGAGCTCTGTCTCAAGGAAAGTGCGAAGAACTGATTCAGTGTCCTCTTTATCTGGTCCTCCTTCGATGATGTTTTCAAATTTCAAATTTTCTCGTCTAGAGTAGGCTTCTAAATAGAGGTTTTTGTCATCGTTTAACCCTTGTAAATTAGCGAAAGCAAGATCTGTTCTATCCTGGTACTGTTTTAAGCTCTGTGTCGTTTCTTTGCGTTCCTTCGTGGCATCATTCATGCCTGCCTTTAATTTCTCTACGTCGTGGCTGGCAGTAGATCGGGCAGTTTCTAATTTCTGAATCCTTCCTTCCAGTTTACGAAGCGAAGCTTGAATTTGATTCACTGTTTGAATTGCATCTAGTTTTTCCAACTTCTTGTTAATGTCTTCTAATGTTTTAAGCAGACCTTCAGCCATGTTGAAAGCTGTTAAGATTTCGTCCTCCGACTCGATATCCTGGTCGTTCTTTGGCCTTTTTGGTTCTGGTGAGCTTCTCGATTCGTCTGAAGAAGACGTCCTATTTCTTCTTTTTTCTAAAAAGTATTCCAGAAGTGTGGCCATTAACCAACCAGGAACAAATTGAAAAATTAGGCGGACGGTTCACGAAAGCATGTTTACTCCGTCATTACGTCCCAGTCTCTGTTTAAAGCTTACTTTCAAACAGGGTTCGATTGTACTACTGCTCGAAAAATAGTATTGATCATAAGACTTACATCGACATCTTTCCGTGAGTGCGAATGTACGACGTTTTTTCCGCAGTTTTCGCTGTCGTTACTTGCAAATGTCTTCGAAAGAACTGCGAGATGCAACCGCGTTAGAGGATTGGGGACCAGAAGAAAGTAATGACCTCGGATCCTACTTCCGGTTAGAGCATTGGCAAAATTGAACAGCGGTTAAAATTAACTAAGTAAGAATAGTCCGTTTACGTTAAGCTCTCACCTGTTTTGCACTGTAAAAACTGACTAGTTAAACCACCCAATTAAAATTGTTGTAAAATGCATCTGAGGCAATCCACACTTAAATGGTTAATACGACCAATGTAAATTGATGGAAACAACCAATTTTTTCTCCTGACTGGTTCAAAGTAACTGATTCTTGTAAGTTGTATAAACAACGGGGTGGGTTATATTAACTTTTACGTTTTGTTGAATCTTCTCCCGTGTAGATGTTGTTTTGACATGTTATCAACAGTTGAATTAACCGATTCATAATGAGTTGAAACTACAACTTTTGACTGGGTTGAAATAACCCTACATTCGTTGTTTTAACTTTGCAAATCAGTCCATTTAACTCATGTAAAAAGTATCAAGGATGCATCTGAGGCAACCCATTTTTTCTAGTTACGTTCCGTTATTTTGACTATAAAAAATGGGTTATTCAAAAAAGGTTGTTGTAACCTCCAAACAATCAGTAGCTTTAACCATTTGAAATGGTAAAAATCACACCAAATTAATTAATCGAACTTATCTTAATTGTACCCAGAATTGATCCAAAACAACCTGTTTTCAGCTTTCGTTATCATTTTAAAACTCTGTACAGTGTTTGTAACGTCTAAATAATCATCAACATTACCGTTTAAAATGAAAACGATAGGAAAAAAAAGTTACATGTACAACCCAATGTAATGACACAATTTCATTTTAAACTTTGTATTAACCTTCGAAATACATTTTGATCCCATTTAAATGATACATGTATGTGAGACTAACAGAAACTATATGTCATGCATGGTTTGTGGAAATTGAAAATGAAACCTCGATCTTCTTTACTCTTTTTTTGTTGTTGTGCACTTTGAACTTCTCTGGAATTTCTTTTAGTATTTTTAGTAAAAATTGCATTTGAGAGTGGAATTTGTAGATTCACTTCTCAATCTGCAAACAATAACAAAATATCTTGCATAAACTGAAAGGTAATACATCAACCAAAAACGGTGCTTTTATCATTAATACTTGAATATAATGTAAAACCTGACCACCTTTGCCAACTGATACAGTCAGTACCTAAAACAGAATTTAAGAGACTTAATTTATGCCAGTCTGTTTAGCTGTGACACCACTGTTTCAACTGCAATTGGAAGCTTTGTGGTGGCCTGACTGTTTCTTATCTGTGGTATTAAGATATACTCTAAAAATAAGAAAACGTTCTTGCTTTGCCCTTTGGATAGGCAGCATTAAGCGCATAAAAACTGGCCAACAAGGTAATCACTGCTGTAAGAATGTTGACTTTTTTGGATTTACAAACAATCATTCCCTCAGCAGCCAGGTTAATACTAGTGATATCATCAATTGTTCCATCAGACGAAATTAAGCGAGGTGCTGTTGTGGCCTCCACTTCTTTGGCAATGTCACACTCTGCATTTTCCTACCACAAAAAGAGACAAAATTAATCCACGTTGACATGGGAACTGGAATACTTTGCTCTGACAGTAGCAGTTGACTCTCTAGTAGAATGGCCACTCTCAGGTTCAGGAAACTGATCATTTGTGAGAGAGCACCCCCTGTATTGACAAAATATAGCTACAGCATGTAAAGGGGTGTGCGGAATAAGACTCTACATGTAGGTTACCGGTATGTTAAATTCCTCTTGCTTTTCAGTGGTGAATATAAGTCAATTTGTGAGGTGAATCAAGCAATTTATCAGAATTCACTCACAGCGTTTTGTAGCTAATTCAAACATAGCACCATGAAGAAATGGTTGCTTTACAAAGCTAATAATTGCTTACTGACGGAACAGAGCGGTGTCTAAAAGTGATTTTATCACAATCATGTTGTTATTTTTTACTGGCCATAAAACTATCTGGCATACTGTGATCATTCAAATTCAACTTACTGGCACAAATTTCCAAAACGTGTCACCTGGACTGTGCTTGAAACTCTTCTTCTCACCAAGAAGATGAGGAAGAGCTGCAACAATACACCGGTTTTCAATCTCTAAAGGGATGAGTAAATAATATTATTGCATTTATTATTAAACAAAGATACTACATTTGTATAATTAGAATGCAAAGGTGACAGAATTCAAAATGCTCATACACAAAACAGCTGGACCTTGTGGGCCAGACAGTCCAATAACTCCCTAGTCTGACTCTTATGTATTCTTTTAACTAATCCCTCATGTTTGTGGCACCAAGCAATATGGAATATCTCCACTTCTCAGTGGTCTCTTTTCTTACCACAGACTTACTCTGCCCCAGTATTATTTTATTTGCATACTGATAAACATGATGGCAGCAAACAAAAGTCAAACAAGAAACCAACCAACTTCACATGGCCCCTTACGGTGTAGGTTATAACCCTCCACTCACACAATAATTTAAAATGTTTGCATGACTACATGTACATGTATGTTTCAAAATCGTTTGTTAATACCTTTCACTTCCACAATCTCTTCATCATCTTCAAGCATATCTACAATTTTGTAGAATTGCCTTGTTGTCACTGTTCTTCAACAGTGACAACAGTCTTGGCTTCCATGTTGACCCCCAAAAGCTGTGGAAAACTAGTGGGAGGAATAAGATTTAACATGGCTTTTACTTCATTGATAAAAAGAAATTAAGTTGGATCTCACGAAATGTTTTTCATAAAAAAAAAATTCAAGAAACAGTTAAATACCCTATTTTTTTCTTAACTATCTACTTCCTTAAATTTATCAGCTTGCAGAATAAAGAAGTCTTTCGTTTTCTTCTTTGGTTTCTTCCATTTATAGAAACAGGCATTTGCTTAAATTTTTGGCCAGCACTCTTACAGTTTAATTATCAAGCTCAGGAATTCTCTTGTACTGTCTCAGCTTTGTTGGATTACAAAACAGTTGAGAAGTTTTTTTCGACTTACATGTATGCGATTCTTCTTTTGTTTGCTTTTTCTCTTTCTCATTCCAATCTTGGAGTACTGAACTTGTTGATTGTAGAAACTGGCAAGATGTTGTTTGAAATAGTAAATTGGGTAAATTTGGCATCCCGGATGGAAAAGAACATGTATGCTATACAAATGTGAGCCAGGTCAAATAGGAAAGCAAGAACCCACAGGCTGCAGATTATAGCCCAAGCAAGGCTGCCCCAAGGGACAACCTCAGCTAGGAAATTGTCAGTAGGCAAGCAATTAAATCTTGCCTTGACAAAACAACGGCTTCTGCTGAGTTCAGCCTTTCAACCCTTATCTCAATTTTGTTTTTATTCAAAGTCAAGAATAATTAGTACTTAAAGTGAAAAACGTTCAGTTCATTCATCAACAATTCAGTCCTCCATTCAAGGAATTCAAAATAAAAAAAATAAATAAAAAATATCTACTTGGGTCGTTCAAGTCAGATTCTCTGGTGGCACATTGTAATCAAAAAGTAAAACTGCCAAGCAACACGAGAAGACACAACAGCACTTTCTTCACCTCTTTCTCGGAGTGTCCACTAGAGACATCATACAAAGTCTACAAAACCTGTGGTCATTTCAAACCAAATATGTAAGCTTTAAAAGCTTAAGTTCTTGCTAAACGAGGCAACAATAACACTTCGATTTCGATTCCGTATTGAAAACTGCGCTATTAAAGTAAGTACCTACCACTGAGCTTACCACGTCTTTGTCGTTTCCCTTGTTAAATGATAGTAATAAGGTAGTCAGAGAGGTTTGTATAAACTCTCAACGGATCGCCAAATACAAACTAGTTGTAATCGTAGATTAGAGAGTGCGTTCGAGTATTGGTAGGTTTGGTATGTTAACCCTAAAACCACCATATGGAGGGCCATGTGGTCCATGATGATCTTTGAACACTAAAAGCACATTTACGGTATCTTGGAAAGCCTCAAAAATAGCAACT
This sequence comes from Pachyseris speciosa, assembly GCA_016490735.1. Classification (NCBI taxonomy): domain Eukaryota; kingdom Metazoa; phylum Cnidaria; class Anthozoa; order Scleractinia; family Pachyseridae; genus Pachyseris; species Pachyseris speciosa. The sequence goes on from JAEMWC010000037.1 coordinate 1,957,341, forward strand.
TTGACCAACACAATGTTAAAACATAATTTCTGAAAATAGTTGTAGCAGCAACGAACAAATTATTGTAGAAATCGGCAAATTGTTTGAGCTTTATCCACACAGTAATCCCCAGAAATTCCTTCAGCTCCTCAGGACTTGTTCCGACCGCACATGGTATGTTCCTTCGCATGGCATATTTGTTTGTTTCAGTGACGAAATCAAAATGACCGATCCGTGGTGTAAAAAGGCGTACAAAAAATTTCTCAGACATTTGTTTATCCTGATATATCAAATTTCAGTCGAGGTTGTTTATTGAGAGGTAAGGTGGCAGATCATCCACTTCAATCGCCAATCCTCGCTACAAAGAACCTTCCCTGCTAGCAGAGGTCTCTGGCAGAATCCCAATTTCATCGTGTTCAATCACAGGCAGCCCAAGCTCTCTCTATGAACCACACAAGGAACACAATATGGCGTCGAATTATAAGGGTTTGTATGAGATTTTCTACAAGATATCCATGAAGGTCGTTAAAAGTGAAAATATTCAATAAAAATGGCTTACCTTATTCCATACCTGTGTTGTTTACTCCTGGTGTCGTTATTTTACCGATTTAACTTGATTTAAGCGATTTTTTTCAATCCTGGTTTTCTCTTCATAAAGAGGAGACAAGGCGAAACACAGGCGGTCCGGATAGCCTGCCGAACGAAGTCAAAAATCCCAGGCTAAAATGTACCCACGGCCTCAAATCCACCGCAGAATTCAAGGGCAAAGGTTGATCTTTCATTTCAGTTCTCTAGCCACACAATCGCAGCTCTGAGATCGACGCCGGGCGGCTCTTCGTGTCCCCAGTGAAACGATAAAACGATGGCAGACATCCGTGTACATTTTAAACACGACACAACGACCGTTGAAATCGGCTTGGTAACCTCGTCATGTTGGCAAACCAAGACTCGCGGGGTACTAGACCTCAATTTGTCAGCAACACTTCTTGTAACACCCGGGGGCCCCTCAGGATGAATCTACACTGCTCCATTGTCTCAAGCACCCGATCAAAACCGCGCAGCGTCGTGTTTACATGTGCGAAAAATGTGCACAACTCGGAGGAAACCCAGGAAGAAATGTAGCCGGTAAATCTGTAATTTATTTTCAAAAATGTAAGTATTTGAACTGGTTTTTTGTTTATTTTTATTTCTCATGCATGTATGTGTGTATGGATGGCTAGATGTTTCCCGTTAAATGGGGGTGGAAGGCCTACACGTCTCCTACTCACATGTTTGTCGCTTCTATTTCGGTCTTTTGACCCATTTGGCTTCTTGTATGTTTTCAGCGGGTTAACATGATGATTTAGAGGATTTTCATGTTAGTGACTAAATGGAGCCATGTGCTTAAAGGTCGCATACTTGATCTCAAAGGTCATTTCTGGGTGACAAGTTTCAACGCCTGTTTGTTTGAACCCTTGTTGTTTCTGTTTAGCGACTGTGGTTTTCACTCCCTTTGAGGCATTTTATCTAAGTTTGGTTTGGCTCATTTAAGTGCTTCCGGAGAGAATAAAGCCAGTTATCTTTGTAAGAATAGGATTTTGAGCCGTGTAATAATGTCTTGCAATTTTTGTTTTGCCGGGCCCGGCCATTTGTATTTGCAGCAAGATGGTGTGCTTCTATCACGGCTTTTTGTCTTTCGATCCCTTCTTTAGTACGGTAGCTTCTTAGAGAGCTATGCAGCACCTGGAATTGATCGCTTAGCTCCGCTCGTGATCGCTTGTAAGAGAGAACAACATGCGAATATATTGGAAAACTTGAAGTTCTCAAGAACGGGAAACATCTAGCCATCCATACACACATACATGCATGAGAAATAAAAATAAACAAAAACCAGTTCAAATACTTACATTTTTGAAAATAAATTACAGATTTACCGGCTACATTTCTTCCTGGGTTTCCTCCGAGTTGTGCACATTTTTCGCACATGTAAACACGACGCTGCGCGGTTTTGATCGGGTGCTTGAGACAATGGAGCAGTGTAGATTCATCCTGAGGGGCCCCCGGGTGTTACAAGAAGTGTTGCTGACAAATTGAGGTCTAGTACCCCGCGAGTCTTGGTTTGCCAACATGACGAGGTTACCAAGCCGATTTCAACGGTCGTTGTGTCGTGTTTAAAATGTACACGGATGTCTGCCATCGTTTTATCGTTTCACTGGGGACACGAAGAGCCGCCCGGCGTCGATCTCAGAGCTGCGATTGTGTGGCTAGAGAACTGAAATGAAAGATCAACCTTTGCCCTTGAATTCTGCGGTGGATTTGAGGCCGTGGGTACATTTTAGCCTGGGATTTTTGACTTCGTTCGGCAGGCTATCCGGACCGCCTGTGTTTCGCCTTGTCTCCTCTTTATGAAGAGAAAACCAGGATTGAAAAAAATCGCTTAAATCAAGTTAAATCGGTAAAATAACGACACCAGGAGTAAACAACACAGGTATGGAATAAGGTAAGCCATTTTTATTGAATATTTTCACTTTTAACGACCTTCATGGATATCTTGTAGAAAATCTCATACAAACCCTTATAATTCGACGCCATATTGTGTTCCTTGTGTGGTTCATAGAGAGAGCTTGGGCTGCCTGTGGTTCAACAACTCGATCAAACAAGTCTTGTTTTCGAAAGATTTCGTCGATTCAATTCGGCTTTTACTTGATGAATTGTCCACTCATTGTAGTTGTATCGCCGCCATTTTTACTTTCGCCATTTCCAGGCTGTAGCAGCTCATTTAAGACAGTTAGACATCACTTTCGTTTTCCTCGCCGACGGCCGCCATTTTGAAAGCTTTTGAGTTGGCTTGGCGAAGCTTGGCGATGATGTCTTTCGTGTTCGCCCCCGCAGATTGCTTGCAGATTGCAGGGGCAGCTCTTTTCAAGACCCACCGGTTGTCCAAAAATCTCGATTCAGTCTAGAGCCTAGACTGCGTTCTGCGAACGCAATAACAGGACAAGTCAGCCTGACAAGTGGCACGTAAAAATGTTGTTCATGCATAATTATGCACATGCCGCAACGTGTTTAGGCGGGAAAAAATTGTTGTGCTTCTCTGTAATCCATCACAAGAGAGTTTCCAAATATACATGAACGTGGCAAGAAATGAGGGACGCGCGTGCGCAGTTCGTAGCGACACTTAGAAAAATCACGCTAATTCATGGCGAGCATAAATAGAGAGACTTGAGTGAAGAAAATTTAATTTTTGGACATACCTCTCTAAGCTTTTTACTTTTCCACTGATTTCAATCTGATCCTGTTTATTGACATCGATAGTCGTTCTTTGACACAATAATTGGTCACTTTCCAGCTTTATCCGCCACGGTTTTGAACTTTGAAGTTAAGCTTTCTTGTTTGGTAAGAGACGTATGGCGGAATGCCTTTTCCAGCTGAATCGCCGTCGAAAAGTCTAACTTTGCAAGCCCGTGCCGCAACGAATTCCCTGGTTTCAATCTGATCCTGTTTATTGCCATCGATAGTCGTTCTTTGACACAATAATTAGTCACTTTCCAGTTTTATCCGCCACGGTTTTGAACTTTGAAGTAGAGCTTTCTTCTTTGGTAAGAAAAGTATGGCGGAATGCCTTCTCCAGCTGCGAATCGCCTTCGAAAAATCTAACTTTGCAAGCCCGTGCCGGAACGAATTCCCTGGTTTCAATCAGAAATGTTGTTCCAAAACAATGTAGTTGACGTCGATGGAACTGTTTTTCTATCACAGTTTCGGTCCACCACGGTAATCAGCATTGAAGATGGACTTTTTTCAAGTCTACTTGGATGAAGGTAAGTCTTCATACAGGGGCACCCAACGACAAGTTTCGGTAGATATCTGTTCGGTGGAGGGTAGTTCGCCTAAGGCTTTCGGCGTCGATTAAAGAGTGCACTCGGATTTTCGTAAGTAAAACGTGGCCTAAAAGATTCGTAATGTGGAAATCATAACCCCTGAGTTTTTCGGAAAGGTCGTCATTGCTGTTTTTGGCAGTAAAAAACGTCAGCTAGCATTTTCGGAAAGAAAAAAAGGTTCCCTAGAAAGTTCATTTCAGCTAGTATTTTCCCAAAGAAAGATTTTGTTCCCTAAAATTTTCGGGCAATTAACATTTCAGCTAGGGAATCCGAACAGATCAAAGTTTTCTAGCTAACCAAAACATCACTTTAAACAGACTTCAAACACCGTAAGGTACTTTAAAATGCCTTTCTACAGCTTTTGGCTGCTTTGGCTCGTTGGGTGCCCCTGTTCATAGAAGCGCCATGAGTGCTGTGAACGCTTCACAAGTTCCAAGTTTTCGCAGGTTCGAAGTAGCGCCGGCCATTTTGTTAAATCATTCTTCTCTTTCCCAGGCTTTTTACGGATAGAAATCCTCGGTAAAAGACTGAGAAAGACAACAAATCCTTGCGGCGAGATAGCGGGAAAATTAAACAGGAGGAAATCAAATTATCAATTCGCCGTGATCGTTCGAAGTACTGTACACTTTCATAAGCCAAGAATGTCCGATATTTCACCAAAACAGCCAAAAATCGATTTACTTATTAGTGGAAATTTTCCAGATAACAAACATTCTCTATTATCTTTATTTCTTTGCTGTTGCAGACAACCGTAGATTACTCGACAGGGCCGCCATCTTTTTTTTATTATTATGAAGGGCCTGCAAATTTCTATAGCAACGATCATCCAATAGCATCTCGCGAAAGAAAGAAAGTAATTGACAGCTCTATAGACTGCTCTGAAGTGACTCCGCCCCCTCATGTCCCTCATTTCTTGCCATGATAAAGTATTCTCTCTTGGAAAACTTCGCATTTTATGTATCTAGCATGCTATGTCAAGTAGAAAGTGAAAAGTTGAGTACCAGAAGCTACTCACCTCGTGCGTCGTTCTTTGTCGCTTTTTTGTCCATGCTGCCGTGAAGCTTCAGCGAGTTGATTGTCAAGTAATCGAACCCAAAGAACTCATCCATCTACTCCGTCAGCTTTTTGGGTGTAAACATGATAGAAGAAGCAATAATGGCATTCGCTGTTCTATGCAACACCCATAATGTGGTGTACATCATTCGGCATAGTTCAATTCGGCCTACCTTTCTTCTGATCCGAGCTAAATATAAAACGCGTTTTCCGTTCACTTGGTGGAATGTTTTGTCAGAAGCACTGATGCCACTGCGAAAATAACCGAACGACGACATAACAGGGCGTACGAACGATGATAAAATTGGCCTGATCGCAGGTTATTGCGAAAACGGAGGAAGAAACCTTGATCGACACCGCAGAATGTTCACCAGACGAACGTTTCTCACGAAATGAAGTCTTAGCCAGTTCAAGTCATAAAACGTGTCACAGGAAAACAAAGAGACTACAGTATCATTATAATTATAAAATGACAAGACAGTATTGTTAACCCGCATTGTTAACATAAGTGCGGTTTCCTTTACATGACAGAGCATCGTCAAATAAAGCGTCATTTGATTGTACCAAAGGAAATTCGAGAGAATGTGCGATTGTTCAGTAAAAGCCCGTTCTATTCCGAAATCATTTCATAATCACCGATTATTGCGGTCGCAAAGATTCAAGCACTGTCACGGCAATCACCACTATCGAAGATTTCCTTTGGCGTTAGATCACATTGACTGGACCGATATTTATTGATCACACAAGTACTCAAATAGAAGCTTATCGAAAGCGCCGCCGAACAGTCCCGATAGCAGATTGCTAATTTAACTCAAAAGGAATAAAAATGTTATTGGTAAAAAAAAAAAAAAAAAAAAAAAAAAAACGGTTTTCGACCATCAAGTCAATCATCAGACGGCCTTGAAGACGAAAACGTTTATTATTTTTCAGTAACAGGACCCTGAACTTTTTTTTTAAGCTCTCAAACTAACCAAAATATTTCACAGATGTCGACCAGATATTTACGTATTGTTACCAGCGTGAGATTCTTGTCTTTTGTAATCACTATTCGAAACAGTTATTTTAACCAATCAAACTATTTGTTCTCTTGTTCTTATTACAGCGGCGATACACCAGGAGTTGCTAGAACAACTTTAACCTGTGTCGTTGTTGTTGTTAATCCTCAACTTTTTGTCACAGTTGTAATGACTTATTTTGAAACAGTTATCGTAACAAGTCACAATAGTTGCTGCTGTCATAAGCAATAGCTTTCATTTCATTCAACCTATAAGTAAATTTCAATAGCGATGGTGTAAAGCATAGACTTGTCTTCATTTTGATCAGTGCGAGTTAACCGGCTTTGCTTTAGTTGTAACGGTCTGTCGTAGTTATAATGACTGATTTAAAAACTGTCATTTTTACCACTCACAATACTAGTTGAAATAACTCATTTTAATAGTTATATCAACCACTAATGGTTGTTATAAAAATTTCAGTTTCGAATGTGTTTCCGGCTGTTCTTGAAACAATAAAGTTTCAGCACATTTTCGTGATCAATCAGCGCTGACGGAGCCGTTTTCAAAAGCACTGCATGATGACATTTTACGTTATTTTTGTCTTGTTGCAGATTCTTGTTGTCGGTTGAAATAAGTTCGGTAACTTATCTCACTTACCGCTTTAATCGAAAGTCCGGCATGAGATCACAAACAGCAATCAGACTGATTCCAAAAGTGGAAAAAACTTAAAACACGTGTCATGGCTTATATGACTAATAACTTTGGTCGTTGACACTTATCAGAATAGTTAGTGTTATCACGACTAATCTCAATGGTTCAAACACCTATTATTAAAGGTTAATTTAACTATTTTCATTTGTTGACAATTTCGACTGTTCAAAATGGTTAAAATGACTATTGTTATTAGTTACGACCATTTAAAATAGTCATTTTAACTAGTCAATTTTTACAGTGTGTTAGCTCACCATTATTGCAGAGGTCATGGCTTAGACTCTCGCACAAGCCTGATTTTTATAGCCTTTCTTTTTGCTATATTGTTTAAATAGCATTCGTAACTTTCAAATGAAGAATGATCCTCGCAGTTGTGAACGCAATTTATGCAATTGCGAAAAGAAGCCTGATCGATCTTTCATGTCGATCTTCAGAAACCAAAGATATACAGCCCCGATCAATATTTAGATTAACAAATGAGTAGAGCAATAATTGCATTTACTGACGGTGTTTGCACTGAGCTTGACTAAGCCAATATTCGATCAAAACATATACGTGCCACCAAACTGGGAAGGGATTTGCGCTTATTTAGAACGGGGTATGAGAGAATCTTTGCTGACGCCAGTGTTGGCATTAGTCTCCCACGCAGCCGTTCTTTGTCTCGTCACGCAACGCTCCTCGCCACTAACGGCTGCTGAAAACCGAACCACATTCCTTTCCCGACTATTAGCCAATCAGGATCAGCCTTCCATTTTCTGGAAAGTGTACGCGCCAATTCCTCAGTTCGGCGTACATCCAATCACAGCCTAGTTTATATCGGTGTTCAGCGTGCGCTAAAAACGGTTAGGGTTTTGTTAACGTTTTTACTAGGATACTAGATCTTTACCAGTAATTGCACTTGACTTTGTTCCCGAGTAGACGAGTTTGGTGTTGAGGTTAATCGTGGACGAAATGAATGTGACAATTTTTTTCGGGACTTGTCATATTTTGATTTGGTAATACACTCAACACGAGATTGTAGGCCGCGTGTCTTTGAGATACGAAGCAGAAAAGTAAGTCATAGGCGCTCTAGTCCCGCTATTAGGAGTCAATAGGAGAAGAAATACGAGCGCTAGCTTTGCCTTTGCCAAATTGCAGGGATTTAGATGCTTTCGCTCGGTCAGTCACGGAAACGTTTTCGCGGACAGTCTTTCCATCGCGAATATTTCGTATCTCTTCTATAGCTCGTAGGAATCGCTTTGCTCTTGGAGGTTCCCTTTTACTGAAGACTTCCTCTCTTTCTCGTTGAATTTCTTTTTACGAAGCCTGTTGAAACTTTGTCAACCGCTTGTAGCAAAACATTTCTGGGCCAGATTACAGAATACCCGGCCACATCATTTACAGATAGCGTCCACTGCAAATGAACAATTCGCCGCTGTTTGAAAAACATCTCACATCCACAACGATTGAATGATTCGTTGACAAATGAGTGAACTTTTGCGTGTATCAGTATTTATCGTGATTTGCATTGCCGACGGCGATGATCACGTAAAACACTATGGACAATCTTCTTAGGAATTGTCCCATTCGTGACCAGAGTGCGTGACATCGCTCACGGAATGAAAAGCATGCTGTTTCCTCTGACGTCATTGTCATTTTTGTGATACCTGATTGGTTAATTCATTAGACCGCAAACACAAAGGGAAAGGAATGTGGTTCGGTTTTCAGCAGCCGTTAGTGGCGAGGAGCGTTGCGTGACGAGACAAAGAACGGCTGTGTAGGAGACTATGTTGGCATTTGACCTCATTATCACATATCCCAGAGGTAAATATCGATAACATCCATGACATCAATGAAATCAGTGAGTAATCAATAGGTAATCGATGGTAATCAGTGGATTAGTCATTGATTATTGCCGATGATCAATGAGCAGTCGAAGAATAATCGATAGGCCACAAAATTTCCAATCATCGATTAGTCATTGATTGTATCGATTGCATTGCCGGATTGTTCACTGATGACATTGATTGGTCATCGTTATAATCTCGTGACTACACAAAGCACAGGGGCACCCAACGACAAGTTTCGGTAGATATCTGTTCGGTGAAGGGTAATTCGCATTGCGCTTTCGTCGTCGATTGAAGAGTGCACTCGGATTTTCGTAACTAAAAACGTGGCCTAAAATATTCGAATTGGGAAATCATAGCCCCTGAAGTTTTCGGAAAGGTCGTAATTGCTGTTTTAGGCAGTCAAAAAGGTCAGCTACCATTTTTGGAAAGAAAATAGTTCCCTAGGAAGCTCGTGGAAAGTTCATTTCAGCTTGCATTTTCACAAAGGAAGATTTTGTTCCCTAACATTTTTGGGCAGTTAAAATTTCAGCTAGGGAATCCAAACAGATGAATTTCTTCTAGCTTATGAAAACATTGCTTTAAACAGACATCAAACACGATAACGCACCCGAAAATTGCCTTTTTATAGCTTTTGGTTGATTTTGCTCGTTGGCGCCACTTGAAAGCATACCAAATCGAAAATAAAGACTGAAATAAAAACAACTTCAAGGCACGTGAATGGCAAATTGAGCACCGGAAGTCGCGTTCAGTTTTTTCTAATTAACCCAGTTAAAACCTTCATTCTTAAAAACTTTTAAATACTGCAAAATGATCCCGAAACTGCTAGAATCTTTTCTCAACCACCATTGATTTCATTCCAACGAGACAGAAATCTAGTCAGAAGCGCATTCAAAACAAATGAGCTACCTGGCACTTCCGCGCTCGTGATGCAAAACTTGTCCTTTCATTCACTGAAAGCTGGCAAAATATCGGACCCTAAGCGATCTGCTTAAGTCACTGATCGTTTCACCTGTACCTCCGCAAATATTGCATAACCTGTACATTATACAAAAAGTTACACATCGGTGAAACAGGAATAAGACTACGCGATCGATTCCGAGAACACCTACGCGATGTTGAGAAAGATGTCAAAGACGCATCTAAACCAGTCGCCCGGCATTTTAAGATTAGCGTGTACCTTCAAGGGTATCTCTAATCTTCTAACCTAAGGGCTGTAGTGACTCTCAATTATAACCCAGATACCATAAACCCAATATCAAATTAAAGCTAATTGTACTAACTATTCGAATACTTCATTAACGCCTGCGTCGCAAGTGGAGGTTGGATGCCCAGGGACTTGGGGGCTGGTACCGCCGACCCAAACCAGGTCGGTAGAACACCCCATAAGCCAGCCTTACTCGCAACCCAGCCACGAGCCCCGCCCACCATCCCCAGCCCTAAACCAAGCAACCATCACCCTGAACCAGGAGTTCAGTGGAAGAAAAATAAATAAATAAATAATAATAATAATAATAATAATAATAATAATAATAATAATAATTATTATTATTATTACTATTATTATTATTATTATTATTATTATTGTAAAAGTAAATTATAATCATCATAAAAAATTCCCAGAACCCCTTGAGGATAAATTTTTTAAGCTTTATAATTTTGGCAATTTTATACCTAGAGGTGGTTCACACCAGGTAAAGATAACATTTGCCACAAAATATCTGTTAACTCAAAGCCAG
>JAEMWC010000037.1:1972500-1977500 GCA_016490735.1 Pachyseris speciosa
CCCTTGATCGTAACAGTACAACACGAGAATGTAAGAAATAAGAACTCCATTATCGTAAGAAACACAATGTGGGTAGGCATTTAAAAACTGATTTTATTATTATTTGTTAATCAAACAACATTGATAATTTTTGTTCTTTATAATTTTAAATTATACGATAACGTAACGTTCGAAGAGGAAAGGGGGTAAATGAAGTAAAGACAAATATTATAAGTAGTTTACAAAATATTATTTAAAAAAATGATGGAGTTTAAATAATGTTAAAACGTTTTTTCGTCTCCACATAAAGAGAGTATTTGGTTGAAAGTAATAAAGAAACATTACAGCCACTATGAAGTACAAACTTCGTGAATGAAAAAGTATTTTAAAAATTTAATTTAAGAAGAAAATCAGTAAAGAAATTTGATTTTCGGCAATAAGGCATATGGATTTGCTGACAAATTACAATTTATCACTCAATATGGTTGCGGTATTCAACCAAAAGTAATCTCCCTTTTACAGCAATAGCAAAAAAAAAAAAAAAAAAACGGACGGCAGTCCCCACTCCCTACTGTATTTCTCACTTTTCATGTAAATAGATCATGGGCACTTTCCATTTGAATGGAAAAACCGGGGAGAATTTTAGGTTAAAAGGAACAGGACAAATTGTTCTCAATCAAAACGGAACGGGACGAGCGTGTTCCTTTTGCACTGAGTCACTCTTAAGAGACTGGGTATTAACCAAAACACCACCAAACTGCGCCTAAACCGCGCGTATAATTCATCAAAGAGCATGCAACTAGTGGAACGCCGCAGATAGTACAGGATTTTTCGGCCATTCCGGTAAAACCGAGAAAAGAGGAATACTTCAGAAGGTATTCCTTTTTTTCCGAAAAATTTCCACTGGAAAAGCCTGTTCCATTTGATTTACCACCGGAACAACCAGTTTTTCCATGCAAAAAGAAAGCGCCCCATATTACTACTGGTCTAGCATGAAGTTGACGCCTTGTGAAGAATGCATTTAGCTAGTTCCAGCTCATTACGGAGGATATGAATAAGTTCTATTATAATGACAATTCAAATGCGATGTTTTTTTCTGTTGTTTGTTTGTTTGTTTGTTTGTTATTTTTAGTCAAGAGTTAAGAATACTGACAATTCAAATAATCAACGGTTGGTTTTGTTTTCCCTTTTTTTTTAATGGCAATCTCAATGCCTACCCCAACAACTCTGTCGGTCCACAAGGAGTTGGACAGTGGGTTAAGGGGCACCCAGAAATCTGCTCATGTGGAAGGTTTTCTCTTATGTCAGCATACTTTGTTTAGCTGAAATATTTTGGGGTTTGCAATTGACCAAAATGCCATTCCGAGAAATGTTATAGTTAGCGATAGTTTCAACAAACCCAATCAGTTTTAAATTTTACAGCAGTACACATTTGGTGTGGCTGCAATACAATAATTTTTGGCCACACACAATAACGTTTAAGTAGCCAACATATATTAAATGTTACCAATAGGTGCCATGCCCTGATAGTTCTATAATTAACTATATAGGACTATACAAATTTTAAGCTACTACATGTTACACAGTGAATTTATAAGAGTACTGTCATGTAATTGGATAGCCAAAGATGCATTTGTTAAAGAAGAGAACCTCTTATAATTTGACTGTTTTCATGGTACGAGTTACTTGTTATGTGTGTTGAAACTATCGGCAGTTGTCTGTGGTCAAATGAAGAGGAGGAAATGGATTGCAACTTGAAAAATGTGGGCTAATATTCAAAGTTGTGTCATTGCCTCTTGGAACATCGCCGTAAATAGCTTTTGTTACTTTTCCTTCCAAGAAATCAATTGAAATTTACTTTCTAATCTTACGTGGGCCATAATTTTTGCGCTGAAACGGTACTTCCTCACAATCCGAATTAATTAGGAGAATTCCCCCTTAAGCTAAATATGTTTGACACAGCAAGACTTTCAAGTGACAGAGCCATATAGGGGCAGTGTCATGGATTTTCAGTAAAACTCTGGACTTCTTCCACGCTCACGTTAACTGTCCTAAAACATTTTTGGTTGTGTGCAGCTGAGATGAAAATGGCAGGAGAAATGAAAAAAAAAATTAAAATGTTGCCTTCAATTTCTTCTCTAACGACTTCTAGAGATGCAATTGGTAATGAAGTTATTGTTTACTTTGATTTCATCTAATTAATGAGTTAGATGCTTTTCAGGAATAATGAAAAGGACATTGGAAATTGATTTGCAAGTTTTGGGCCAAATATGTGTTTTAATTGCCATGATACTGCCCTTTAACCACTGAGTACTTATGCATACTTGTGGCTAGGCTCTGTCACTTCCATTCTTACTGTGACTGCATAAGGAGGGACGTTCGTTCCCTTATTGACAAGGGTGCAGTCTTCCTCTTTGAGCAGGATGTACGTGGGCACCATCTCCACGTACGCCTCCTTCTTGCCGTCTCTGTTCTGCACAACAAAGCTGGTCAGAAAAATTAATCAATTGTAAGTGAAGACATCAGATTGATTTCAAGTGGGTCGGTAAGTTTAAAGTGCCCCTAGCCCCAAAATTTTTTCCATTTTAAATGATTCGTCTCTGAATTAGAAGCGCAACCGTGAAAAAATTTTTTGATTCGGTTGAATCTTCGCTTTTCTGTGCCCCGGTAAAGTCTCGAAATTACGACCATAAACGCCGCCATTTTGTTTCACGACCGAGTTAAAGGGAGATTGGGTTCAGCGCTTGTATGACGTCATCCCGGGAACGGAAGTTCTGTTGCGATTACAAAGTTCTTTGAAGGAAGCTTAATAATTCTAACTCTGGGGCAAATAAGACATGATTTTAACCAATAATTTATATTCATAGTATTGTCACCTGTAACATGTATCTCCTAAGAGAAAATGTGATGTTTTGCAAACGAATGAGCCAAAAACAGACCGGCTGTTCGTGAAATAAACATATTCCCATCGGCTGATCTCACAAGCATTTTATGCCCTTTTATACGGTGAAAACAGAAAATTCCAATGAGCCCGTTCAGTGAAAAGATCTCCTCTTTAAAACTCGTTTATTGTATAGTGATACAACCCAAACATGTGCATGTACCACGTTTCCAATGCATCGTGATATTCGGTGTGCTGCGTATCGGATACACAAAGGATTTAACCGCAGCGACACAAAGTAGTCCAGAATGTAATGGCAGCTAAAATAATTGTTCCTCGATATGTACCTTTAGGAAAACCTCATCAATCTAACTTCCTTTAAATTTTTTGGCTTCATGAGTCCTACAGTCTTCGACACAAGCGCTCTATTAAAACCGGGTTCCAACGTCAACAATCAAAATATATTTCAGAGGCCATGCTAATTCACTGACAGAAGCCCATGTCACTGATCAATACATTGTAGACTGCTAAGAAAACTTGAAGTGTTTACAAATCAAATTGATTAACTTCACCGAATTCAATTGATTTAGACGATGGTGCCACTCGAACTTCTTGTTCAATTGGAGCTACATGTAGTAAAATATATCCAATCGCGTCTTTTGTGTCAGTTTGTTTACATCGGATATATGCAAATTATTCTCGCATCACGAAGTTGCGTTCGCTTATTTCTTACCAACAGTTTAGACGGATACGTAGCCTCCAATTTTAATTGCAGTAAGCTATATTTACTGCCTGAGGATAACTAGAAGTTCAGCTAATCCCCAAGTCACGTAATTTGCGTCGGCTGAGCTCACTTTCCGTTCCCTTGTCAAATCTATCTTTGCCTTCTTTGAATAGATACCATAAATAAAGACTCTCCCATAAATAGGCACTTCCACAATTAATTGCTGATGTTCGTTTAAAATACCGATCTAAAGTCGGATGTGCGCCGTTTATATAAAATAACAATTATTGTTGTCAAACCGCTGCACAATTCCCATTGCCGATGCACGGGTACTCGGTCGTTCAAGATTGAATTGTTAAATCAAAGCTTTTGCTCACCAGCAGCGTACACAGAACCACGAGGTACGGCAGATAACACTTAAAAAAGAAAATAATCTTTTTCGTCTTCTTCCGCGAATCTTGCTGTCCATTCCTGGTCTTCATAACCACGAGGCTCCTTCGAGCTCCTCGCCGATTCCGTTCTAGTTCCACTTCAGAAATGAAGTTAATTTGGTCTTCACCCTACACATAGTCCGACTCTGACTCCGAGGACGAGGAGGACATGATTTCAACACAATTTTGACTACTGCCAGGCTTTTACCCTCCAATATGTGCTTCGATGACCCCAACAAACGCTTGCAAAAACAGAGATTGACTGAGAAGCTATCTTTCAATCGTTCCCGGGATGACGTCACCAACCTCGTTGGACCCAGACTCCCTTTTAGTCGGCCGTGCAACAAATTGAATGAGAGTTTGGCTGTCCATAAAAAATCGAGGATTCAACCAAATCCAATAATTCTTTCGCCGAAATACTTCGAATGATAAGTAGATTTATTTAGGCGGAAAAATTTTTGGGGGTTAGGGGCACTTTAGTTAGAGATCGATGTTCAGCCGCTTCACTGATCGTTATTTAAGCTTAAACGTGAAGCTTTGTACATATGGAGTTTAAATGTTTTTATAGTTTTTAAAGTCCTGCATCTAAAGGCTGTAAATTGAGGTGTGAAAAAAGGGAAAATTCCTGTGAGGTCGAGGGCTACCGACTGTGAACCTTAAACTGACGAACCGTTAATATGGATATTTCCTGGAACCACACACATTTAAGTAGATAGTAATACACATGAAGTTCCAGAAATTCGTCGTATGTTGTATTAAACTTGGTGATGGGTGGGCACCCACAGTCCTCTTTTAGGGCAGTTCTCTGTAAAATCGAAACAACGCAAGAAGTGCACGGAAGTAAAAAGGTCATTGCCGGTGGGGTGGGGGTGGGGGTGGGGTGAGGTTTGTTCTTGTCTCAGTTCCAGTATTTCCTCCTACTGTGTTCAAAAGTGCTTCCTTTCAATAGATTTGAAAATACTAGCAGGCATGTTTGCTTTCTTAC
>JAEMWC010000037.1:1985000-1990000 GCA_016490735.1 Pachyseris speciosa
GGTCTTCAGTGAACTTTTTAGACTTTGTTATAAGTCTAAACAGAAAAACGATATATATTTTGCCTCGCATGTGTTTGGTTTGACTTGCATGCCTCGCATGCCTCACGCGCTGGCTCGCATATTGCTTATATAAAGCTTAAGCTCCGGCTAAACGATCAAACATTTGCTCGTGAAGCAAAATGTTGGATGAAAATGTTTGATCAAGATCAAACATGGGAAACCATTTAAATACAATGTTGAGAGAGGTGGCTAAACGGTCAAACATGCTCTTCCAACACGATGTTGGATGAAAATGTTTGATCGTTTAGCCGGGGCTTTACACTCGAGAAACATGATCATGCTTTTCGTGAACCTGTGAAAAATAGCACTAACAGATATCTTACCAGTGATGTAAATGTGCCAGTCGGCCCTCTGTGTCGCTTCTTTTGTCCAACTTTTCCTCGGCCCTCAAGACCTTCAGGGTCAATCTGCGTCATGACATCGTACACCAAGCCTCGTGGTACTGCCAAATGGTGGTGCTCTCGTAATTTTTTGTGCATTGATCGGTACCCCAAGAGTTGTCCTGGTCCACTGGTTTCTTCTTTGACTGCCTTTTCTACGATTTTCAGGTCTGTTCCGTAGTCTACATATGTCACCCCAAAGTGAGCCATCCTTCGACTCAGCGTTGGAAGACTCCACGCATATTGCGGATAGTCTCGACCCAGAAAGTCTAGAACTTCTCTACGAGTTAAGTTTTGGAGTACGTATTTCTGTATGTCGGCTTTCAGGTTCTCGTCGTTTTCCCAGTCAGGATTCCGAATTCTACTCATTTTGGACTCGGAACGTACTGTTTGGATTTCTCGAGCGATTTCTCTTCGATATGGGTCATCCGGGTCTCAAGCTCCGCTGAAGTCCGCTGATTTAAGTCTTCACGGGCTACGAGAATGCTGGGCCACTGCACTGACTTATGAACAGTGAATTGTTCCCTTTGTGTTTTCCTCTCTCGTGCTCACAATGTGTACACTTTGGTTATCATATACCTGCAGATATCAAGTACCGTCCAAACAACCCTGATGTATCAGGAGCTTCTAATCACCTATATTGAATATGCGTGCAAAGCATCCTGGTCTATGATAACGACAGGCCACGTGGAAATAACATTGTTTTTTTTTTTCCTATGTCGATTTCCAATGTTGATTTTCAATGTTGATTTTTTATGTTGATTTTCGATGTTGGTTTTCAATGTTTTTTTTAAATGTTGATTTTCGATGTTGATTTTCAATGTTGTTTTTAAACAATGATTTTTCTTTTTTCTTTTTTTTTTTTTCGATTATATTTTTTTCAAAATATTTTTAGTGCTTAAATATTATTTTTTTTATTTTCTTTTTACTTTTTAATTTGACAACAACTTTTTTTTTACTTTGCATTAATTTTTATTACAATATTATTTTTTCTCCCTTTTTTCTATTTTGATTGTTTGTATTTTTCGTTTCTTTCCATTTTTTATTCTTTTTTCCTCAAAAACTTACATATTTTACTATGATAATGTTGGGCCGTCAGACTGTCAATCAGTCAACTTGACAGATTAACAGACAGTCTGACGGCAGACTTGACTTAAGTAACGCAAATCGTTCTCGGATTTCTCCCGCGAGTCATTCACATAACCGTGATTAAACATGTGAGGATCCTGCAAGCAGAATTTTTAAGATAAGAGTCGC
This sequence comes from Pachyseris speciosa, assembly GCA_016490735.1. Classification (NCBI taxonomy): domain Eukaryota; kingdom Metazoa; phylum Cnidaria; class Anthozoa; order Scleractinia; family Pachyseridae; genus Pachyseris; species Pachyseris speciosa. The sequence continues at coordinate 1,986,698 of JAEMWC010000037.1, forward strand.
ATTTACTGGAATATCTTTCAATTTAATGCTCTCGTCGAACTGTATCACAATTGCGCTTGCGGTCATACAAACAACAATCTTTGTAACTATTCTGTCACGGAAAGAACTTCATCCAGCCCTATCGCGACCTCCTGGGGTCCAAGTTTATAATATCGTAACTTCTTTCTCCAGGATTCTGAGAGCGCGCAGCTTTCCCTAGTACCGAAGTAAATATCGCATTTTCATAGTCTGATTGGGCAAAGCGGATTGAGTCTTTTCGTTTGAGGCAAAGCAGTGTAAAATTAAACTCTTGCCGAACCCACTGACATAATCATGAACACATCTTTCCAACGAGCCAAGTTTCTAGAGGGAAGTTTCTTTCACATGTTGAAAATCTCCAAGAAAACGAAAATCTTGGAATTCTCCAAGGCACGCGGCAAATCGTGCTTGCCAGGATGTTGATCGAATAACAACCACACTGCCTGTGAGTGTTGATGTTTTCTCTCAATTATGTCTAGATTGACCAATCGGAGGGTACCCCCGCTGGTATACCATACAGGCTCTCCTTTCGCCCCCTCCCCCAGTCCCCGCGAGATTTTCTTCCCTCGTTCTTTGTTTTCTTCGCTCGCCCCAAATATCTGAGAGACTGGAACAGGCTATATTATTGTTTAAATTGGGACTTAAACAAATTTTAAAAAATGCTTAAAATGCTGCTGAAAATAACAACAACAGCAGCAACAACAGCAAAAACAACAACAACAACAACAATAATAATAATGATAATAAATGTTTTGTAGCCGAGCACAGATGCTCTACTAATTGAGGACACTAAATCAAATTAACTCTAAATACAGTAGAATCAAATCAAATGTTGTTTTATAGAGAGAGGGGAAAACCGAAGTACCCAGAGAAAAACCTCTCGGAGCTAAGTAGAGAACCAACAAACTCAGCAAACTCGTACCCAGGGTCTCTCCTCTTCCCACCCCCTGGAGCGAGAGAGAATAGACTGGGTCTCTTCTCTCTCGCATCAGGGGGCGGGAAGAGGAGAGACCCTGGGTGCGAGGTTCCAAACTCAGCCCACTTATGGCGCCGAGTTCGGGAATCGAAGGACACATTGGTGGAAGGCGAGCGCACCGCGGTTTAGGTGCACTTCAATTTTCGCCAGGAACATTAGTCAATGACCACTTCGATTTCAGTAAATTTTAACGTGACCGTGTTCGTTCAGGGTATAAAATTTTCAATTTTTTTTTTGTGGGGGGGGCATAAATTAAACTTTTTATTTTCATTTTCCAACAAAAAGATAATAACAATTCAAAACGAGTGAATAATCACCGAGAAATTGGGATATAACCTTTTTCCAACCGATGTAAACTGACAGTATACTGATGTCATTCCAGGCAACGAGGGGTCAAACGATTGTTTACGTGGAGATAAAATTACGTGGAAAACAAAATTCACAGTAGTTGACCGGAAGAAAGTTTTGCGTAAATTTTGTAAATTGGTTCAGTGGCCGATCGTCGAAAGAGGTGTTTGGGGCGGTGTTTGTTTGTGCAGTGGAGATTTATTCCAAGCGCTGTTTTTGCAAACTATATTTATTGTCTTGAACGGGACACTTAAGAGCGATTTGTTCGAAGTCAAAAAAAATTAGCCAGTGCATGTTGATAATTTAAAACCCATTTCCGCAGAGAGCCTTTTCCCTGCGATCGTTCCGTATTTTATCGTGTTTATAGAATGGAGAAGCTGCAATGCGTTAATCGCTCCTCGCGAAAGAAAACTAAAGAGCTCTGGCACTCCGGCCCGGTACTTTTCAACTCAATCACCCCAACACGTTTTGTATTTTAGTTTCTGGGGTTCATACTTTCAGAAAATTATCACGGCATTCTTTTAAAACCCCTGACAAGTTATCCACGATAATGCCGATAATGCAGATGAACGGAAAGAGTTTGAACCAATTTCTAGGTTAATCTTAAGTTTGTCCTTGGCCTGGGTCAAAGTACAAGTCACATTCCACTAGTCACAGCTTTTTTGATTGGTAACTAAGCCAAACAGTTTGTCCCCAATCTAAATGAAAATTCTGGATAGTGATTAGAGTTAGGAGACACTTTTGGGCTTCTTTATTTATCTGTAGGACGGTGACCTGTGTGTTGACCTGTGGAATGTGACCTGTACTTTATTCCCGCCGACGGCTCAGAGTTAAAACATTTTTTTAAGGCTAACGCTTAAATATTTTTAATTAAATCCGTAAACTACTCTTATAACTGACTCATCGCTTCACGAGCGCTCCACACTTTAGTGGACACTGTATTTCTCTCATTGGGCACGTGGTCCTTTTATGGTTCGCGAGTGTTCTTCTCACCAGCTTCTCGCCACACTCGCATCTTGTTTCTTTGTACGGGCAGACTTCGTCGTGCTGGTTGTTTGCCCGCTTTACGCTTTCCTTTCAAGCAGCACATTCGACTTCAAGTTTTTGGCATTCTCGAATGTTCTGCTTTGCGGTGTCGAGGGAGAATGTTTAATGGCACCAGAGACAATTTTCCTGCACGGTCGAGAGCATGCTGTTCGCTTTTCTGTTCGTGCAGTAAGTTGTCACTGGTTGCCTGCACAGTTGGCAAGTTGAAGCCCTGGCCGGCGATCCTTTGATCTGCTCGACGCATAAACCGCAAAAACTGTGCCCACACGGAATAACGATTATCGCATCGAGTAATGGATTGAAGCTTGTTCAAGTTAAATCGATGAAGCCACCTCATAACTAAACTAACCAGACCTCACAGGTGAACTGGACGGCGCTAAATCGTCAGGGACAATGACATGTTCGAATACTTGTTTGGAAGGAGAATCCATTATCAAGCTACTCATGGACTGAACACGCAGTCGAAGCAAAGCTCAGAGAGTGACAGCGACATAAAAAAGCAATTTTTTGTTGTTGAACAATCCATTATTGTTCTAGCCTCCCACGCAGTCGTTTTTAGGGGACTCGTATTTCACCTCCTTACCACAACTGTTCCGGTCAAACGCGTATATTGTGTGCGCGAAAAAGACTATTTTTGCGCGCGCTCAGATTTCCCAGACTATTCTTGTATGTTGGTTTCAGCTTCGTTTAAGTTGCGACAACGAATGGGAGTTTGTCTAAATGATTGACAATGCGAAAAAAACTCAGAATACACCACGAAAATAAGGAGCCTACTAATGATACTGGGTAGCTTAAGGTGAGGACGGTACACTTGAATTTGATTGAAATTTAAAGGATTCTGAAGAAGGGATTGAAATGGGGAAAAATGTTTTAAAATACCATAAGACAGTTCATTGACACCCCACAAGGACACT
>JAEMWC010000037.1:1995000-2000000 GCA_016490735.1 Pachyseris speciosa
GTAAGCCCCAGTCAAACGATCAAACATTTTCATCCAACATCCTGTTGGAGGAATACATGTTTGACTGTTAAGGCATAACACAGGTATCAATTTGTTTTGCCATTATAGAACTGAATAAGAAAAATCCAACAAATGCTGTCTCGAAATTAGGGCAAACCGGTTTTTTTTTTTTTATGTTTTACGACTAGCTTTCAATGATTAAAGAGTAAATTTAACACGTTTTACAAAATCGCCTACCTAAAGGTTTTGCCTTGTTTCAAACAATTGGAAAATGAACGGCTCGTTCCGTTGAAAATAAGTAAGCAAATTAACTTGGCTCATGGTGTTCGCCATTTTATTTCTCCACAAAATCATTTTACTTTGAACTGAGCTGACAATGACTATGGCTAGCTAGTTTGGTGGGGGAGGGGGGAGGGTGGGTGGGGGAGGACAAAACAAGTATAGCGATTGGGGTTGGCTAATTTTGGGAAGGCAGAGACTCTGTTTCAGATTAAGGTTATACTGAGCGAGAGACTTCTGCAACGCAGTACTCTCGAGCTGTTTTTTAAGCTCTCTATTAACTAGAACTAAACACTCATTAGTCTGGCAGAGGAATATTGCTGCAACTCATAAAAACAATTTGATCACACACAATGATATCTCATGATGTATTTTTTGGCAGCAAATTGAATGACAACCGCTTGCAGTCCTTACCGGATGGAGTTTTTGATCGAAACCCGAACCTGCTTTTGTTGTAAGTAAAACTGCGAAGTAAGCTATAAAAGAGCCTTAACTAAAATGGAAACTCTCGAGATTGCTGCTAGAGCCACTTTGACATGGCATTAATGTATTATAAATTGTTTCCAAAAACAAAATAGGAACTTGGAAGCCAATGAGCTGGAGACCTTGCCGTCAAAAATTTTTGCCAACAATAAGGAACTGAGGAGCTTGTAAGCAGATCTAGAATGTCTCTTCTTTTCGCATTAACTATACGGTCTTTTTTCAACTAGCTGAGTTATATAATTTCCCAGACGTTGAAAACGCAGACCGTGTTTATGGCCAATATTTTAGTAATATTCTTGCTATTGTTGATGAAGAATGTTTGGGGAGATTAAAAAAAAAGAAAGAAAGAAAGAAAGAAAATAACCCCCCCCCCCCCCAAAATATATCTTTTTCTGAAGCATTCATAATCTACCGCATATTTCGAGGACACGAAAATCTTCACCCAAAGACCGCAAGCACTTATACCCAATGAGCATTGTTATGTTCTATCGTTGTTTATCTGTTGTCCGTGTTTTGTGTGTTTGATGTGTATGTTTCTGTGTGGGGAGGGTGGGAGGTGGCATGTGTGGCTTGCTTTAACTTGTATTCGGGTGGAATAAACGGTTCTACACCGAAACCCCGCTAACTTGAACTCGGTTGACAGTGACTCCCTGCTAATTATATAACTCGAACAAAATCAGATTTTCCCTAGATTTGATCCTATTTTCCGATCTTGTTTTATCCGCTAACTCAAACTTAACTCGAACTCTATTCAAGAAACAAACAAGATAAAAAGCCCGTTATTGTTTATTTCGGAATTTCTTTATTTCGAAATATGTACAACAGATCTAGAACTCTTTCAAATTATATTTTCCTGTGACATTGCTTCTCGACAGAAACCTAAATCGCAACCAGCTAAAGCAACTGGATGCAGATGTGTTTCATAACAAAACTCGGCTGGGACAGCAGTAAGAGAATTTTGCACTTTAATGTTTTAGCGAGTCTGTACTTGCAAATGTCATTTAAATGAACTTGAAATAACCAGCAACGACTAAACTGATACTATTACGATCATGCTTTGACAGAGTAGATAATAAGGACAAGTGGTTGCTAGAAAGAATATTTCTTCAGAGCGAGATGCCACCTGAATATTCCGATGACCAGCCCGATATATGGGGATTGTAAGTATCTGTTTCATTTAAAGCTACGTTAACCCAACTGGTTTGAAAGATTTATGACCAGAGAGATACGCTTTTCACAGCAAGGAAGAGATCACGTGAAACACCTGCTGTGAAAAGAAAGGGTGCAGTGTAACTGAAACCGAAAATGATCTCGATCTCATGGACGGACAAAGAGATCCTCGACTTACTGAGATACATCTTTCTTGTTTTGTTCTTCTTCACTGGAGATAATAAGAGTATAAAACTGATATGTTTATCGGTAGGTTTTTGTCCTACAACAAGCTGAAGAACTTGCCTGAAGGAATATTTAATAACAATCACGATTTGAAGAATCTGTAAGTTTAACATTTAATTCTTTTACGTACTATTGGGTCGTGTTAATGCACAAAAAAAATATAGCAAAATAACGTTCTCAGAGTTCATTAGTAGTTGTCTAACTGGGTTGACTATAGGTTTTTTAAACTCGTTATGAAGACGTAAAGCTTGTGGGATGTGGCTAGAGTGACAAGGATACTTCACAAATTAATGTGATCAAGTTAAGCTGAAGCCACTGTAAGGGCACTAAGGCCACAAGGTAGCGGGCATTACCCCTTAAATCTACCAAAGCAATGATTGAGCCCAAGCATTAGCAGCCATGGACAGCTGTTTCGGCCTTGTTAGGCCTCATCAGCATGGCATAGCTAATACTCAGGCTCAAGTACCCACATATCAATAAGACAAGCAATGAAGACGTAAAGCTTGTAACAGGATAACTTTCTGATTGACTTGCAGAGCTGCATACCTCCACATTCATAATATAAGACAGATTCGGAAATATTTAACTAAAGACGTAACTGGAAAACTTGTCCATGCTTTTGTGATTGGAAGAATCGACTATTGCAATAGTATTCTGTATGGGCTGCCTGAGGTACATGTAAACAAATTACAGTGCGTTCAGAACTCTGCTGCGAGGTTGATAACATATACACCACGGACCTATCATATAACTCCAGTACTTAAAACATTTCACTGGCTTCCTTTCAAATATAGAGTACTATTCAAGATAGCCATACTTACTTTCAAATCAATTTATGGACAATCACCAGAGTATTTAAGAGAACTTATAAACATTAGATCTAACACTCAATATAACCTTCGCTCCAACAATGGACTGTTTCTAACTTTCCCAACAATTAAGACTAGGAAAACACTAGGAGATCGGGCATTCTGTGTAGCAGCCCCGACAGTATGGAACAATTTACCAAAGAGTATTCGTAAGGAACAAGATTTTAAGAAATTTAAATCTCTGTTAAAAACGTTTCTGTTCAAAACAGCTTATAATTGACTTTTACTTTTATTTTAATTTTAATTTCTTTTATTATACTAGTCAGCACAATTATTTGTATATATTCTTACATTTGTATTTATTATTGTAATCATATTCTTGAGATCATTGTTGTATTTCATTTTATATAGATATATATATATATTTTTTTTTTAATATTTTATACCGTTGTAAATTTAGCGCATAAGATTATATTCATATAGAGTTATGCGCTCTATAAGTATTAAAGAATATTATTATTATTATTATTATTATTATTATTATTATTATTATTATTAGCTATGCCATACTGATGAGGCCTAACAAGGCCGAAACAGCTGTCCATGGCTGCTAATGCTTGGGCTCAATCTTTGCTTTGGTAGATTTAAGGGGTAATGCCCGCTACCTTGTGGCCTTAGAGCCCTTAGAGTGGCTTCAGCTTACTTGATCACCTTAATTTGTGAAGTATCCTTTTTAAATTCGTTGGCATGACTATTGTTTTCTAACCGGTAAATTTCTCATGCTATCGACTGTCAGTGACATTTTTGAATAAATATGTGAATGATCATCGCAGCTATGAGCACTACGTAAGCAGAGGTGAAAATAAAGCCTGAAAAATATTTAGGCTTGTACGTACGGGATTCGAACTCATGACATCCTCACTGGTACTTATGTAGTGTTCATAACTGCGATGATCATTCACATTTTCTTTCTCCAATCCGAAGTTCAAATACATAATTTTCATATATTCATTCTCCCAATATTCATCACTCATGGGTATATTACGAACCAACAAAACGACCAGCTCCCAGTTGGCTTGTTAGCTCAGTTGGTAGAGCACTGCACCGGTATCGCAGACCTACAAACCTGAAGTTTTTCAGGCTTTCACTACTGCTTAAGTAGTGTTCATAACTGCGATGATCATTCATATATTCATTCTTTGATCCGCAGTTCAAATAAATGATTTTCATATATTCATTCTCACATACATATTTTTTACAGGCTTAAAATTTAGATATTTGAGCTCATGCGAGCTCTGATGATGTGTGCTTTTCTACTTTGCGCCTGACGGTCACTAATCCCGCACGAATTTTGCACGTGATCATACGCTTATTTTTCGTTACAATCTACTTATTCAATCTTTGCCACGAAATGATAATGGATAAGGTTTCATCCTTCGTTTCTTAAAAATTATCACGACTGTGGTTTATTTTATAGGTGGCTGGAAAGCAATGGGCTGCAGAAATTACCACCTGGAATATTCGACAACAATAAGGAACTGCAGACACTGTAAGTAAAAAATCTTTTATTGCGTTAATAAAAAACTGTACATATTGGCCCGTGAGAGTGCTATGAATTTCGTCTTTGCGGGCATGATCCGCACCTACTCGGTCTGGGATGGGGTTAAGCGTATCGATACGATGTTTATTCATCTTCTGTGGCTAGAGAGAGAGTGGGGAGACAAGTGAGGAGCGCGAAATTCATAGCACTCACTTCCCTTCATGACTTCAAGATTGTTAAATGAAAGAACATTAGGCTTGAGGATGATTAGCATGTAACAGATTGTTTCCTTTCTCGCTATTGATGGCGGATACATATAAGGTCATCCACAACCAGCAGCAACCATCTTCAGTGGAGCTATGGATTTCCAGGAAAATTAAAAAGAAAAAGAATGCTCTGGGAAGAAAGCAATTTTTTACTATTACAGTGAAAGAATTCCATAGTGGTTGTCATGGGAATATCTGTTGGCGTGGACATTGGGATTTTACAACAGT
>JAEMWC010000037.1:2005000-2021317 GCA_016490735.1 Pachyseris speciosa
GTTTCCTTTCCATGTTGACGCTAAGTGTCAAGCTGTTGTCGTGATCAATTAAACCATAATATATTATGGTGAACTTTGTTGTGGAGTGCGCTTTTTTTCTTTGAATAGATAGAAGACGCAATCTCCTCCCTATCATCCCTTGATAAAAATGCAAGAAACAGTTCTTGTTTTTGGGAGAAAAATAATTCCTGTCTTTTGTATCCTGATTGTTAGTTTGACATGGCCGCCAGTCTCTTAATTTAGTTTTATGTTGTCTGTGTCTACAGGGATTTATCGAACAATAACGTGAAACGCTTACCAGAGGGAGTTTTTGATAGCCTGACTAACCTCACGTTTCTGTAAGTAGGAGTGAATACGTTATTAAGCAAAGTAGCTCACCGTCGCCACCACCTACCCCAGCCCTAAGTGGAAAAGAAGATAGCAAAAGAAACAAAGTCCTAAAGGGTGTCCGATAAGGAACAAAAGGCTTCATTTCCGTGTAGACTTAAATTTCCGCAGATTTGATTTAACTTTCAAGGTATCACCCAGCACCCCATATATGAGGGTCCCCCCGGGGGGGGGGGGGGGGGGTCTGTGTTCCCGCGTTCCCTTCAAAATTTTAACTCTGTTCCCTTGTTCCCGTCCAAAATTATACCTTGTTCCCTTGTTACCCTTTCAAGATTAAATTTTATCTCTTATTCTTTGCATATACGTCCTAATTAACCAATCTGAACAAAACAAAATAAGGGATTGAAGGTCTACAGTGTTGCTGATAAATCTTGATCATTATTTCTAGAGCTAGAAACGGTCAGAGACGACTAGACACGAAAGATGGCAACAAAAACTTGCCAAAGAAATCAGAAAACAGCAGAAAATCTTCTATCACCCCCACGTTTATGTAAAAAACGTAGGGCCTTGTAATTTTTGTGTTTGTTCCCCTGTTCCCTAACCTAGCTATTTGATGTTCCCTTGTTCCCTACGATTTTTTTGGTTTGTTCCCGTGTTCCCATTGCCAAATTTCCCGTGTTCCCTTGTTCCCTTGTTCCCCCAAAACCACTGGGGGACCCTCATATATGTAGAAAAGAGCAAGGAATAGTGGTTATGACCGTCAGACACAGGCCGCAGCTCTAACCACTGAGATAATGCTGATAAATAAAGGAGGCAAATTTTAAAAGTTTGGTTATGATTAAGAAAAATGCAACCGACATAATGTAAGTCGCTGCCTCAGGAAAACAAAAAGTAAATCTGAGTCACCAAGCGGAGTCGATTTAATAAACTTCAGTGCAACCGGATCTGATGCTCTGACTAATAAGTTACTTCTCTTGGTTCATATTATGTGAGCCTTATTCTGTACACATCTTGAACGAGACAAAGCCTTCTGTCTTTCCTGGGTAAATATTATTTTATACACTCGTTGTTAACTCTTCACTGCATTCTTGAGATTCATTTCATAAAAGTAGCAAAACAGCCTTAAAGAATTGCCATTTTATGCCATATCCTAAGTTGATGTAACCGTAAAGTCCACAATAAGCATATCCAAAGTAGAAAGTGTAATCGCTGTCGATAGCCTAAGCTTTTATATATGGTTATGTACCAGGTTGATAAAGTGTATGTTTCACCCTTTCGATGCTACCACCTTGACTGATATTGTCCTTTTTCAGGTTTTTGGCCCATAACAAACTGGAAGATCTCTCGGGGATCATCTTTAGAAACTTGACGAAGCTGAGGATACTGTAAGTAAACTTTATTTGCGGTTATAAAAATAAAAGGAAACAAGAAAAAGATGATAATATTATGTGAAATATTTGTGCACTAGCTAGATTATAATTACTTTGGGCACCCTAATCACAACAGTAGAAAAAGTAAGGTGTTACTTATTTTTAACCGTTCCAAGTGCTGTATTTACCAAGGTCATTATTCCTAATTGTAATCCCTCAAACTGGATTGGGATATTATAGGTTTTGTAGTTAATGCTCAAAATTTTGTTCCAACATCATTGTACAACAAACAAATAAACAAAAGAAATATGGGAAAATAAATATATATACAATTCCAAACAATGTAGAACTGCAAGAGGAAGCGCATACTTATCGGAATAACATTTCTCGGTAGTGAGAATGGTTACGTTAGTAGTATAGTACTTGGGGGTCCTAGCGCATTTTCCACAACAACGCATTTTCTACCAATTTTCCAAGGTCAAATTTTTCATAATTCATACATCATGTGGAACCATGCCTGGTTCACACATCATGTATGAGCTAGCGCATTTTCCAAGGTCAAGGTCAATTTCTTAGAAAATTACCATGCGTAACTTTCTCGGAAAAATAGTACTTGGGTTATAAATCAACAGTATTCCTGGAGAAACGGCTAATTTCAATAGTCTCGGGAGTAATGAGTATAAATCAACAGTATTCCTGGAGAAACGGCTAATTTCAATAGTCTCGGCAATAATGGGTACTGTCAAGGTCAAAATTTCTCTTTAAGTACTTTATGATATAAAAAACACTTAAAGAAATGTCGCTATAGGTTAAATGGAGAATGACGAAAGAAAGAAATCTCCGGGCCTTGGAAAAGCCCTCTCAAATCAGGTCAGGTAGCCAGATGGTAAATGGCCTGAGTCAGAAAAATATCGGATCAGGTAGCCAGATGGTAAATGATTTTTGTAATCCAGATATTCACGAATATTTTGTTGAAGTAGAAAAATATCTAATATGTCCTTTATGTGATCAGAAGATAGCAGAACATAGTGTCAAAAATGAACCATGTTGTGATAATCAGAAAATGATTAATGACAATGGTGAAAATGTTTGTACAAATTGTGGTTCAGTCCATGGTTATGATTATTGTAAGGAGTACGTTGACTTTCATAATAATATGTATAAAATAAAGCGGAAATCTATATATCATCGGAAGTACCATATTGAAAATGTGATAAATGGTATATGTTGCAAGAATAGATTTCAAATTTCAGTAAAAGATAAGGGTAAAATATTAAGAATATTCCAAGAGATAGACACTATCATCCCTTCGGTGAATAAGAATCGTAAAAGAATGATAAACACCAAATTCATTCTGAAACAATTGTTTATGATGATGGATCTGCCTTATGAGTATATCATATTAACCAACTCAAAGAAAACACTGAAATTTTATAATCAATATTGGGTTGAGATTCTATTGTTAATATTTGATAAGATTATTCGTATTATCAAGCAGTGAATTTTTCATCATATTTCTGTAGGTACTTATCAATAATTGGACTATTATCAACAACATAATCGTCTATGTTCTTCATTGTATTGTGTATGCTGGAATTATCAAAATTACCGCTTCTCATGGTTTCTTTTATTGTATTGAGAAGATGCTGGTAGCTTTGATAAGCATATGTACAATTCTGTATTTTCATGTCAAGGTTCTTGTGTTTCATCCAACCTTGTATTAAAAGTGATACTGTACTGATGGCAACTAAACTAACACCACCAGTCGAAATACTTGCGGCAAGACCGCCAGTTGCAAATATAATGGATGCTGAATTCCCCAGTAATTTCCATTTTTTGAACCGTTTAACAGCTTGTTTATAAGCCCAACACTTTCTGTGATATGTTCGGTAATAGGATTTTAATTCATTTACCTGATCTTCTGTTAATTCACCTGAAATATGGTTCCAGCTGAATATGCTTTTTCGCTCTTTCATATTTATTGCTTATATAACGATTCTGTTCAACACACAGTACCACAAACCAGACAATTGTCCACTTAGAGGTGACAATTTGTTAAATTTCGTTGTCATGAAACGGGGGAAAGCATAAGAATATCCTCTGTCAAGTGAATGTTTAACATAAAACCTACCGAAGGCATCGTGTAATATGCCATGTGTCTGTAATGTATCAATCCAACCAAGAGTATGCTCCAAAAAATGTGTTAAGCAGCCTTCACCGGGACCGATTAATCCAATGCCTATATGCTCCTGGATAATGTCTCTCACTTCAACATACTTGTTAAAATGTTTGTGATATAGAAACTGATAAACCAAAGCTGATTTCAAAATCCTCTTGTCAACACCAGGGTTTTTCCGTTCGGCATCCCGAGTAAACCATCTCACATATCTAATTATTTTGTTCATTTATATTATATCGTTGGATTAAAATTTGATGATGATCTGAAATTGTTTTTTCGTTTAATATAGAATCCAAGTACACACAGAAAAAAATAACACTACCGTCAAGAGGTGCGATGGAGCTAGGATTCAAATCACCAAAAGTCATTTGCCGACTACCACTTCTGTTAGCCGCTGTAAAACTTCCAATATGTTTTTTATTCCAATAGATTTTACTTGTGTTTGTTTTTGGAGAAGATAAATTATCCCAGTGAACAGACAAGCAGTGCCAAACATTTATTTGACCCAAATCATTTGAGGAATAATCAGATATCTTTCTGAAGTTCTGTATAGATGCTGCTGGACCAAAATATACACAATTTGATTGATCAACACCACTTATAGCTAAATTTGAACCATTGTAATAGCTGACAAACTTATCATAACCTCTATTATCATGACCAAAAAGACCATTTTTCCATGGACTTCCACCTGTATTTGAATTTAATTTATAAACAATGAAGATATTAACAGCATTATTATTTAAATTGATTTGACTTATCATTCTCTGTGATCCATTAAAGTCTAAATAATAACGTCCATTATGTTTCTCAGCCTTGGTACAAACAGTGGGTCTTATGTTCAAAGTCGGTTGCGTTGCATTATTTTCTTCATTCGAGAGATCGTACAATGTTTCAACTTTTCTGTCTGCATTCATGTCTAAAAATTATTATTCGCTCTGTCGATTTGATAAGTACATTTAGAGTATAATCTGATGAATTCAGAAACCCATAAATCCAAAAAACTATCTCTGAAAATATCTGAAACTTGTGATTTGATTACAACATGATCAGAATCATTGCCTGCTTTTACATTAGTCAAATGTTTGTTTCCAAGATCATAGTGACCATCTTGTGTTAATGTAAAACCATTTCCATTATCACCTTTAGGACCAATTGCACCAGTATCGCCTTTATCACCTTTATTATCTTGATTTTGTGGAGAATTAAAAACTCCCATATAATATTATTTTAGATTAATTCATAATTACTTCAAGTGTGAATGCTGTATCAAATGCACCTGTATTAGGATGTGAATAATCAATGATAAAATAGCCTCTCGATAATGATTTATTGACGTCAACCGTTGTGATGTTTCTACCCGCAGCACCATGTCTGTATTCAAAAATTGTTGCTGGTAATGGTAAATTTCCAGCACCTTCAGCTTTTGTCTTGAAGTAGAATATTCCGGGTTTTGTTCCTTGTATTACATACATATTCTTAATATGAAAGTTATTGTTATGAATGACTAAAAAATCAGCGCCATTTATCAATACAGGCTTTAAAACATTCTTATTATGTCCTTGTTTGGCTTTAACATAGCAATTTAAATATTGTATTTGACCGATTATTCCATTCCCATTCAAATTTAGATCACCTCCTAATTTCGGCCTGTAAAGAGCAAATCCACCCAAATCGAAAGCCGTTTCCATAATTACACCTGTAACGCTTGAACGAAATAGATTCAAACTATTATTATGAATTCTATAGCCATTCAGATTTAAATCACCACCAAGTTTAGCCTCTTTTATTAAATAGCTGTTCATATTAATATTATTTAGCATTGTCAATTCGCCATTGTCTCCACCAAACAACCAATTTTCATTTTCTTTCACATCAAAACCATTCAAATCTAAATCAGTTTGTAATTGTATTGTTTCATTCACGATTTTGAAAGGTTCAGAGAAGTCGTAAACACTTGATGGAACGTCTGCAGCTTCGAAATCAATACCATATGCAACACAATGAACTTTGTACTTATTTGGATAAGTTGGGTTAGCATTAATATGAATCGTACAATATAAATATTCAGGTGGTGAACTTGCTGATGGTTTTTCAATCCATAATAAATATCTCGAATGATCTTCATTTCTGTTGTCAAATTTCTCCCTACAGTTTTATGAATTGTAATTCCACCAGTTGCATTGAATGTTACACTACTAAGACTCATTCCTTCATAATCAGGAAATAGCCATTCAAGAATGAAAGTGTATTTTCCATCTTTTATTGTGTACATATTAAATTCAATTCTAGCTCTGTAAATATGATTAGCTTCTTTATTCAAGTCTATATCAATGACCTTTTTTGAAATCAAATGTGGTGAACTAGGTAAATTGACATATCCATTAACTGTCAAGCCATATTCAGTGCTAATTTCATTGATATCATTCATCAAATATTTGAAAGCATTCTTTGGATGAGAAGCAGATGAAATATGACTTTTTTCTAATTGATCTAAATTTACGGCATCGGTTTTATTTGTTCCTTCTTTTAAGTTTGCGAGTGTGTTATCACCCATGTCAATATCACCAGCCATTCGACCTCCAATAAGTTTAAGAAAAGGGGCCTGGTCAACATATCTTTTGTTGGCAGCATCTGTGTTAGCAGTTGGTGTTGCACAGTTGATCACTTTGTTACCAGCCAGATTTAAATTAGCAGTCATTTCTTGTGTTCCATCTCGAAGTAGAGTTTGACTGATACTGCTTTTTGATGCGAGATTAGTGTCAATATATGATTTATTCACAAGATCTGCTGGTTGGTTTCCTATCCCATGGCCTCTAATAATAAACCCCCAAAATCCTGATTGCCTGTCATTATAACACTTCCATCTTTTTTAAGAAATTGAGAAACATCAATACCAGCAATTTCAGCATCAACATACTTTTTGTTTACAGCATCTTGTGGGTTTGAGGGGGTATCCTGCAGGTTGATGATTTTATTCAATTTCATGTCAATATTACTACCAAACGCAACATGGCCGTTTTCAATTTCATAAGCTGGGTCATGGAGAAAGTAAGACAAATTGGTATGATAGCCATAGGCCCCATAAACGATGATATGTGTTTTGGTGTTAACAGATGGAGATGTACTTCTCAATTCCAACTCTATTGCTGCTTGTCCACCGCCTGTTTTTTCAAGTGTTATCAGTTGTTTAATATAACCATCTACATCAGGTGTTTGTAAAAAAGGTTTTTCAAGCAATTGACCAGCAATACGCATATTTACAGTTTTGACATCTAAATCAACTACAGCACTTTGAGGATTAGATGGGGAATAAAACTCAATAATTAATGTATACTGTGCATTTCTCATTGATGTTAAATTGAAACGAATCTTGGATGTGAAGTTGCCACTTGTTGGAATCAAAAAAGACAATGATGACTTGTTAATATGATATGGTGATCTGTTAAAATCTTCAATTTGGAGGCTATTAACATTTTGTATCCCTGTTGACTTGGAAATATCTTTCAACAGAAAAGCGAATGGATTTTTTTGTGCTCCAGATGCTGAAAAAACAAGGTCATCAACATACTTTTTGTTGGCAGAATCTTTATCAGAGTTTGGAGTCTCAACATTTGTTATTTTATTGTCACCCATGTCAAGATCACCAGTCATTGCAACACTTCCATCTTTTTTAAGAAATGGTGAAACATCAATGCCAGTAATTCCAGCAATTTCAGTATCAACATACCCCTTTGTGGCTGTATCATTGTTTGCTGTTGGCGCTGCTACATTAGTCAATTTGTTACCTCCAAGATTCAAATCAGAAGTCATCGCAACGCTTCCATTTAGTTTCAAAAAATTATTGTTCACATAGTTTCTATTTACAGCTGAATAACCGAATCTTGGGTTATCTGGTATGCCAAACAGATCATTTCTATTCATGCTAACAGGTGCAAAAATTACACCGCCTGTGTTTTTATTAAGGAAATCAGCTGTTTTATTATCAACGTAAGATTTGTTTACAGCGTCTTGTGGGTTTGAGGGGTTATCTTGTAGGTTCATGATTCTATTATTTTTCATGTCAATTTTACCACCAAAAGCAACATTGCCGTTTTCAATTTCATACACTGGGTCGTGAATATGTGATAAAATAATATTTGAAAATCCGTAAACACCATAAACTATAACATAATGTTTTTTATTATTGTGAATATGGTGAGATCAACAATAACTCCATTGATGTGGAACCATGACTTGTTTTTTCAAGGAAGAATATTCTCTTGAGATAACCATCAACAAGATGAGTCTTTGGAAATGCTCTTTTTATTGAATCCTTTCTTTCAATTAAATTAGATGACAGATTGTCGTCATCGATTGTTGCATTATTTGGGTTACCATCAGTATAAAACTCAACAACTAAAGTGTACTTTGAAACTTCCAATTGTGTCAGATCAAAACGAAGAACAGTTGTAAGACCAGCAGTAGGAATAACAAAAGACAAGGCTATTTTATTAAATGAGTAAGGGCTTTTGTCAAAATCTTCCAATTGCAGATTATTCGCATTTCTAAGAATAGTTGTTTTTGATGTATCTTCAAGAAGAAATTTGAATGGATTAACACGTGTTCCTTCAATTGATAAAACAGCATCATTAACATATCCCAAGTTAGCAGAATCATAATGATTTACTGGATCACCAACATCTATCAAACGTTTATTTTCAATGTCATAATTACCATCTTGTGTTAATCTAAATCCATCACCTTTGGGACCAACAGCTCCAGTAGCTCCTTGTGGACCAATTGCACCTGTATTACCTTTTGGACCTCTATCACCTTTTTCACCTTTGGGACCAATTGGACCAACTGGGCCTCTTTCACCAGTTCCAGTTTTCATTTTATCTTGATCTAGTGGAGAATTAAAAACTCCCATATAATATTAGATTAGATAACACAGAAAGTTGCCATATAATATTAGATTAGATTAAACAGCACCATAAAAATTTCTCTTGATTGTTTTCATCGGCTTGTCAACATAACAGAAGGAATATGGTTTTTTGGTTGCTTCAATGTATTTCTTCTTGTCGATTCCAAGCTCCTGTGCAATCAAGTTCCTTTCTCTTGAGGATGGGAAATCATAAAGGCAGAAGTGACTGCAATTGAGTCTGATTGATTTTGGACAGCCATAGAATGATTGTGTGAGATATATGACTGAACAGTTCTTGTGTCTCCCCTGAATGAAATAGCTTATGATTTGATCTTGTTTTTTATCAGTGACAAAATCATCAAAAACAACCAATCGCTGCAAATCTGTGTCTTTTATTTGTTCAACTGGTAATATCTCTTCTTGACTGCAAACCAAGGCAGGATATCCAATGTGACTGCTTATTTCATCCATTACTTTCCGAAGATATTGATATTTGTCTTGATCTAAATTTTTTGCATAAAGATGTATCTGATCATAATAAACCAATGGTTCCATAATCAGATGCATGAACAATGTTGTCTTTCCAGATCCAGAATTACCAGCCAATAACATTCTAAATGTATCTTTTGGCATATATGGATACAACTGTCTGAATGAATTCTTTAAACCCTGAATATCATAATTAGGGATTTCCATATGTAAATAGTTTAGATTAGTCTAACACAATTGTATATGGATATAGAACGAATGAAAAGGCTTCTTAAAAGTGGAATTGAAGCCGGAAATAAAACTAGAGAAGTTCGTGATGTTATCAAGACTTATGAATACAGAAAACAGGATGCTTATGATACAACATCAGAATTACTGAAACCCTCTATTGATGTCCAGAAGAGTGTGAAAGAAAGTGTCGACGAAAAACAGGATGAAGTTATTAAACAGTTGAAAAAGAATCAAAAAGCCTTAACATCTGGTTTCGAAGATCTTATGCTGATGAACACGTTACCTGAATCAGTACCAATGAAAACAACATTACCAATTGATTACAAACCTAAAATGATGACTGAAACAGAAGCACCATATAAGTCAAATCTTGACAAAGGTTTTTCACTTGAGGATATTCAAACATTGATGAAACATAAATTGCCTCCTCCATCACAGATATTTAAATCATATATGGATGGTGAAATCAACATCAATGAGTATGACAAAATGATTGGTAAATTAACCCAAGATGTTGGAATACAAAAAGCTCATCTATCACAAACCAAAACAAAGAGGGATAAAATAAAGAAAAGATACATGAATTGACTCAAGAGATCAAATTATTGCAAAAGTACCGAAAAAGAATTGGCGCCGTTGAGGAAGGTGCACAAACTATTGGTTCAGGCATGGGTTCAAGGGATGCATTTTTGGGTGACATGCTTTCAAGACTACAGTTACTTGGTGGATCTATTTCAGCCGGCAACAACAGCAGAAATGTTCAAAATGAATTCACAAATATATTGCATACATTGAACAGACTGGGAATCCTGAAAACCGGCGAGCTAAATAAAATAATGATAAAATATCTAATGTAAAAGTATATGACAGAAATTTCATTACGATTCAACAGTAAAAACAGAGACAAAATTGGTGTCAGCAAGAGTCATGATTTTGAAAAAAGATTCAATTCACCTCTTAAATTAACGATGATTTAAAATATGAAATGGCTGTGAATGTCATCAATATGACATACAGTTGGTACAATATCAGAGATATTTTTGGGAATAATCAAATGAAATACAGCTATGACAAAGGTGTAAACTGGGAAACAATAACATTCGTTAACGGGATGTATTCATACGACGATATCAATAGTTACATTCATGAGTATATGAGAAAAAACAGCCATGTACTGAATCCATCTGAAACAGACAAATCAAAATTCCTGTATGGTATTAACATGTATTTCGTTTTGTCAACATATCGCATTTTGATTGAACTTGATGAAAACTATCGAGTGGATCTGAGAAATCTTGATTTCAGAAAACTTATCGGTTTCGATTCAAAATTAGTTCCAGCCACAGAATATGGAACAAATCTACCTGATATTACAAGAGGAGTAGATGAAATTTATATCAATTGTGATTTGGTGACAGATAGCATTGTTGATGGAAATAGCACAAATACAATCGCTGTTATTCCTGTCACAGATCTCGTTAGAAGTTTACCTTTCACTTACAAACCTCGTTTTCTTTCATGGAATCCTGTCTCAACACATACAATCAGCTCAATACGTTTTTATGTCACAGACTCTTCTAGAGCTCCAGTCGATTTAAATGGGATAGATTGGTATATTGAGTTATTCTTGAGAAGTGTGGAATTATAAAACCTAATAGTATATGAAACGGTTTGAGTTTAAAAAATATGAACAACATGGTGAAGGTATTGTGACTGATATGATCAAAACAGCTGGAAAAAAAGCAGCAACAACAATTGGTGAACATGCTGGCAAAAAAGCTGGTGACAAAATCATAGAACTTTTGAAAAAGAGAAAGAGTGGAACTGAGAGTGTGAGCCAGACTGGTGGTTTAATCAAAAGAAAGAGAGGTCGACCACGTAAAATAACTTTTATCTAACACAATAATATATGTCAAACTATCGTGACTCAAAATATATCGAAAGATATGAAGATGTAGTGTTCGAACTAGAGACAGCACTTAATACTGTAGTAGCAAACAATGCTCATCAGAGTAAAACAGGCTACCGATTCATTGTTGATAACAGTGGAGAGACTACACCATTTGACTGGTATAATGCCCGTTTTAATGTTATTTTCAAAGAAAATAAGCTTGCAGATGGAGCTAACATTGCTGCTGCAGATCGAAATGGTATTGTTAATTCAGCTCACGCTCTTATTAACACCATTAATGTAAAAATGAATGGTCTTGATGTTTATGAATGCCGAGACGCTAACCAGGCCACAAATATTAAGTCATTGCTTGAGTATTCACAGGGTTATGTGCAAGTCAGGGAACCAATGAGTTCTTCTATCTTGACACCAGCAGAGGTGCTGAAAACAGAGCGGCACAAGCTGCTTATAACAAAGGATTCTCAGATCGTAAAGCTTTGCTTAATGATGGTGGTGAAGTAAATGCAGAGATAGCATTGAACAGATACGGTTTTTTCAAGAGCTTTTGGGATGAACTCATGCCTAACTCAAAATAGAGGTGAAATTGACACTTGAGAGTGATGACAATATGATTTGGCAAGCTACTGATGAATGTCGTGTGGTACTAACTAAATTCCAGCTAATAGTTCCTCGCATTGTTTTTAATTCTGCGGGAAAGTCCTTATACATGAGCAAGTATCTTGACAACAGAAAGTGGACTTACATGAGAGAAATGGTTGAGAGAGGCAATTCAACAAGACAGCAGACAGCCAATTTCCGTATTTCTACAGGAATAAACAAACCCAGGCATGTTTTTGTATTCATCATCAATGATGCAAGTGATGCATCTCAGACAGCCAATAAATTTCTCTATAACACTTTGCTGTTGTAATGACAAACTTTGACTGATTGTTATCTTGAAGTTGGCAATGGTAATGATTATCCAGAGGTTCATTATAAACCATCAACAGAACCAACAAGAGTATTTAGAGATGTTTTGAAATATGTTGAAGCTGTAAATGATTTCAGTGAAAGTACCCTTCTTAACAGGGGCAACTTCGGTACAATATTCCCTTTTGTTTATTTCGATCTGACAAAACAGAAACAAGATATTAAAGATGGAATGACAAAACTGACTTTCAAATACACTTTAAGTGCTACAGCAATGCATGATTATAGTGTGTATGCATTGGTACTCTATGAGCAGGATATTGAGATGAGAAAGACTGATGGAAAATTAATTCTGAGATCAATGTAAATTAAATAAATTAAATAAATTAAATTAAATGATTGTTTGTATTAAATACAATTTAGTATAAACATATATTATATGACTACTTATCATCCTCATGGAGTAAGACTTTCAAACAGTCAGAAGCAAAGGCTTGCAAAAGCTATACAAACAAATTCACCGGTAACATTGAGACTCGCACATGGAGATCTCACTGGAGGTGATCAAATGATGTTGACAAAAACACAGATAAAAAATTAGCCAAATCACAGAGAAATGGAACAGGTGCTGATGTAAAGATATCCAAAGCACAGATCAGAAATCAGTCCAAGAAGGAGGTTCTCTTTGGTCCAGTCTTTTTTCACTTGGAACAAGACTATTGCCTTATGCAGGTAAAGCAGTAGCTAAAGCGGCTCCAGCATTGGCTACAGGTGCTCTTTCTTCATTAGCAAGTCTCGGCATTGATAAACTATTTGGAAAGAAAAAAAAGGAGGATTTCTTATTCCTAATGCCAATTTATCCCAATTATTTAATGTAGGAAATTTATTGAATACGAGACAGATGGCTGATGTTATCCAAAAAATGCAGTATGGTGGAGACGTTGTTATAAAACCAACAAAAGCGCAGACTGGAAAGGTATTGGAACAATACTCGCCAGCATTGGAATTCCTTTGGCTATAGAAGCAATCAGAAAATTAACTGGAAAAGGTTTGCATGTTGAAAGCAGCCGTCCAAGACGGTCAATACCTGTTCATGTTCCAGATGACATTGTACCCAGAAAGAAAGGTGGGAAACATGCTATGATTCCATGGCAATCACCTCCTGTTTTTGGTACATGGAATAACCCAATCGGTTATGGAATGAAAAAAAAAACCAAAGGAAAAGGACTTCTACTGGGCAAAAACAGTCCATTCAATTCAATCCCATACTAGGAACCATTTTGTAAATAAACCTTATCCAACTTTGATTTAATCAATTGGTTAAACAACTTGGAATAAAACATTTTAGAGGAGTATTTTCAAGAGACAATCTGCCGAGACAAATAAAAAACAATGAATGTGGGATAGTCAATCTCGACAGTAAGATTGGACCTGGTACTCACTGGGTATGTTATCGAATTGGTGATAGATACTGTGAATACTTTGACTCATTTGTTTAATGATGCCAACAGAAGTACAGAAATACATGGCTGCAAGGGAAAACAACTTGAATACTCTGGAGATGAGATTCAAGAGGAGATTCAGTCTTGTGTGGATATTGGTGTTTATACTATTTATTGGAAAGACAGAAAGGGACCCCCATATGAAAGTCATTCATATGCAAAATTCAATCCACAGACACAAGAGTCAATCATAGATTCCCAATCAGACACAAGAGTCAATCATAGATTCATAATCAATTATTTCAAAAATATGTAATGTATATGTATGTCTGTTAAGTTAAACAAAAACAGTGGGATAATAAAAGTCGGCAAATATTACGCGTGCTATAATGAGAAAGAATACTTTGATCCATCAGGACAGGAGATACCTGCTCAAATGGAGAAAAAGAATTGTTTCAATGAATCAATGAGTATTAGAGATCCGTTATTGAGTAAACAATGGTGTTTGTACTACCTTTTAGAACGTCAGAAAGGTACTATGATATTAACAATATTATTTGATGATAAAAGATTTAATAGTTTCTATCTAACATAAAAGTATGATAGAATTCGAAATAATTGATGATGTTAATATATTTTTATAATAGTTGTCAACAGATTGATTGGTTTACGAGTTGTAATCAAATGCACTTTGGATAATATAACAGTATTCTATGACAAACTTAGTGGAAATGTATGTCGATTTAACTACTAGAAACAAAGAAAATATCTAACCAATATGTATAATGGTAAATCATTATTGTGTTTAAACAGAAGAAAGTCACTGAATGTGGTACCAGGAAGTGAAAGATATCAAAAGTATAAAAATGGTCGAAACTGTGATGAAATGTACTTGTGCTGAATGTGGAATCACAAAGACTAAATTTGTCAGAAATCGGGGAAACTAATAGCCCGTCTGAAGGGGCGGGCATACTAGATTCAGCCGCAGATATGGCGCTAACAGGATTCTTAGAACATGGAGTTCTTATTTAGCAAAGAAAGGTGTTGAAATGGGGAGATATTATGCTTCAGAAGCAATGAGAAATCCAAAGCTGCAAAAGAAATTAATTGACAAAGGACTTTCCCTCGCAAAGCCTGCAATCACAAAGGTTGGTAAAGAAGGCTTAATGCAATTGAGCACTGCTATTAGACCAAACGCTCTGACAGAAAAAAAATGTATAAAACAGATATTGCTGGAGTTGATTATACACGTGGTGGCTCATTGCTTGGAGATATCATGTATGCAAAACCAGAAGATATACAAAATGGGTAGCTAAAATCAATAAAAATGGAGGCGCGATTGATATCCATAAGGTAATTGGCAAGCTTCCTAAAACCAAAAGCAGGTTGGACACCAAGTAAATATAAATATATGGGACCATACAATCCATTGCATGAGCAGTGGAATATGATCCAAATACTGGCGAGGTCTTGAAATGGAATGTACAACCTTACAATAAGGTGGATGAAATAGCAGCTTACCATGATATTTGTTATGATATGGGAAAGAATAAAGGTGAATGTGATAGAACAATGGTCGAGTCACTAGATCAAATACCATATGGTGAGATGCCAAAATGGGGTCAAACAGCTAGATTCTTAATCGACAAAAAAACAGAAACTTGGTCTTGGTGTTTTCAAAAAACGGAAAAAGCCGTCGAGTGAAGAAAACTGGCAAGAAAAACTAGCTGATGAATTACATGCACCCATAAAACGAATTTTCACTCGGCGGCGTGTGATTGTAAATAAAATTGATGAAATATGGGCAAGTGATCTAGTTGAAATGCAACAGTTCAGTAAATGGAATAAAGGTTATCGATATCTTCTTATGGTTATTGATGTCTTCAGCAAATATGGTGGATTGTCCCATTGAAGGATAAGAAAGGTGAATCTGTCACTGAAGCATTCAAATCAATATTCAAGGAAGGCAGAAAACCACAGTATTATGGGTCGACAAGGGAAAAGAGTTTTACAACAAACACTTGAAGGACTTGCTAGAGAAACATAGTGTACAGATGTACTCAACTGAGAATGAGGAGAAGTCATCAGTAGTTGAAAGATGGAAAGGACAATTAATCCAAAATGTGGAAGCAGTTCACTGTTCCAAGTAATACACAGTATTTAGACATTTACCAAAATTAGTGAAACAGTATAATAATACCAAACATTCAAGCACAAAGATGACACCCGTTGAAGCATCTGATAAGAGGAATAAGGAACTGTTTACTTCAATTTTATGGTGATATGGAGCCATTAAAACAGAAACTAAAATTTAAAATAGTGATAAGGTCCGAATATCCAAGTATAAACGGATTGTGTTCGACAAGGGCTATACACCAAATTGGACAGAAGAAGTGTTTATAGTTGATAAAAATCCAATACACTAACCAATAACATACAAACTAAAGATCACAACGATGAAGAAATTGAAGGGATTTTTATGAACCTGAGTTATTAAAAGCCAGACAGGATGTATTCCGTATTGATAAAGTCATTCGCAGAGATTACAAGAA
>JAEMWC010000038.1:0-72500 GCA_016490735.1 Pachyseris speciosa
AACAACTTCAAGGCACATGAATGGCAAAATGGAGCACCGGAAGTCGCGTTCAGTTCTTTCTAATTAACCCAGTTTTTAAAAACATCATTCTTAAATAACTTTTAAAATACTGCAAATGATCCCGAAACTGCTAGAATCTTTTCTCAACACCATTGATTTCATTCAACGAGACAGAAATGTAGGCAGCTTTCTAGTCCGAACCGCATTCAAAACAAATGAGCTACCGCATTTCCGCGCTCGTGATGCAAAATTTGTCCTGCGCGATCTGCTTTAAGTCACTGATCGTTTCACGTGTACCTCCGCAAATATTGCATAACCTGTTCATTTATACAAAATGTTACACATCGGTGAAACAGGAAGAGACTACGCGATCGATTCCGAGAACACCTACGTGATGTTGAGAAAGCGGATGACAAAGACGCTTCCAAATCAGTCGCCCGGCATTTTAAGATTACCGTGTACCCTCAGGGGTATCTCTACTCTTCTAATCTAAGGTCTGTAGTAACTCTCGATTATAACCAAGATACCATAAACCCAATTTAAAGCTAATTATTAAATGAAGAATGATCCTCGCAGTTATGAACGCAATTTATGCAATTGCGAAAAGAAGCCTGAAAAAAATTCAGGACTTCAACGGGGTTTGAACCCGTGACCTCGCGATTACCGGTGCGATGCTCTAACCAACTGAGCTATGAAGCCACTGACGTTGGGAGCAGGTCAATTGTGGGTTCATATGATCCCGTGAATGAGAAATGAATAGAGTAAGATATATATAAAATGAATCATATAATGAACTGCGGAAATGAAATCAAATGAAGAGTGATCCTCGCAGTTGTGAACGCAAATTTATGCAATTGCG
Organism: Pachyseris speciosa; assembly: GCA_016490735.1. Taxonomy (NCBI): domain Eukaryota; kingdom Metazoa; phylum Cnidaria; class Anthozoa; order Scleractinia; family Pachyseridae; genus Pachyseris; species Pachyseris speciosa. The sequence goes on from JAEMWC010000038.1 coordinate 860, forward strand.
AAAAGAAGCCTGAAAAATTCAGGACTTCAACGGGGGTTGAACCGTGACCTCGCGATTACCGGTGCGATGCTCTAACCAACTGAGCTATGAAGCCACTGACGTTGGGAGAAGGTCAATTGTGGGTTCATATGATCCTATGAAAGAAATGAGTATGAATGATATATGAAATGAATCATATATGAACTGCGGAAACATTTGCCACAAAACATCTGTTAACTGAAAGCCAGGGTGATGATGATGATGATGTCATCAGTCACGTGACTATCCCTGAATTAGCGTTTTAGGCTACTGTCACAAAATTTCTTGATCAATTTAAAGGGAAATAGGATATTTGAGGTTCCATTAGTGTGTGGCATTTGAAAATAACCACTTGGCATCTGGCATTTGAAATTTAAGGGGGCAATGCAGATGAGCGAGAAATTTGGAGGACTAGGTCGAGTGCTTTGTAGATTTGACGTTACTTTACACGAAATCGAAAATTTGAGAAAAAGTCAGGTTCCACCTGAAATTTTTGGAAATAACCAGAAGCAGGGCATGACGTCACCAGTCACGTGGTCAGAGCGTTTGAAATATTTTAGTTTGTGTTTAAAGTACATTAGTCTTCATAAAACAACAAGGTTTGGCTGTGTTAATCTTGAAACTCTTCACATCGTACCGTGTCTGAGTAATTATACCTTCCGTTTTCTAAACATAAGCGAAAGAAAAATGGGCCGCAAGTTTAGAGATTGCGGAAATTTAACGATTTCGGAAGTTCAAATCGAAACGGTGACTTCTGTTTTAGAGTCTTCAACTATTTTTTTGTAAGAGAACTGTTTGCTTTAAAAATAAATGTTCAGCCTTTGAAAATAAAGAGGACATTTCACGCGAAAATTCTGCATTTGGCCGCCATATTGCATTTGAAGCTTTCCGGGGGGGGGGGGGGGGGGGAATGCGGGCTCTACAGAAATGTTCAGTCCAAGAGTAATTTCATGGATTCTTCAAACGAATTTTCACAAGGCCAGCTCTGAAAGATTCTTTAAGTTTTCAACAAACAGTAAAACAAGAAAATGGATATTTTGGTCATATCGGGTGGAGAAAATACTTCCCCACAAAAAAAATATGCATTGGTTTCCCCCTTGATTTGAACACAGTTCGATGTTGTTTTGGACAATTTCAACTTTAAAATTGCTATTGGGTTGGTTTTCTCAAATGAATCACAGCTGCAGAGCTCTATTTAGTTGTTTTTGGAGAGACTTTGCACGTCAATTTACGCAGACTCGCGGATTTTACGTTGCATTGAAGATAAACGTACGTGATGCGGTACTGTCTACGGCTGTATGACTCTGCAGTTGCGTGAAACGTCTTTCGAAGTGCTGATCCTAAAAGAATGAAAGAACCCTGTGAGCGATTACTATTTTGGAGAAGGATCTTTAACATTCTTACAAGCCTCTAAGGTTGGAGTTGGTTGACGATTTCGTTTTAACAGAATTGAAGGAGCCAAGAAGTGTCTTGGCCTCGACAGTCCAACAAAATGACAACATGGACAATGATAACTTTGAACTGTTGAAGAGAAACTATTTTTCCAGGATTCAGGAGGTAGTCAAATGGTAAGCGATATTTTCAGTTAGGTCAGTTGGAAAAGCTATTGTCTTTCTAAGGACTGTGCGCGTGTTTTTAATTTCCAATACAAAAGTTTGAACATGTTCGATTGATAATGATGATAAGATTAGGATACTTCACAAATTACTGTGATCAAGTAAGCTGAAGCCAATCTAAGGGCACTAAGGCCACAAGGTAGCGGGCTTTACCCCTTAAATCTACCAAAGCAAAGATTCGACATGACGAGACGCATCGGAGTCTATCTGGAAGTATTTCAAAGGAATGCGGGGTTGTGGACCCCGCATTCCTTACATATTTAAATTTCAATCTGTCAGTGAGTCAGCCTGTGTAAAGTAGAAGGCGTGAAAATTCGCAAGTGCGGCTGTCAAAACTAATTTTTGTCACCGGAAACACTGTGATTGAGCCGTGAGAAAATTAGGATCACTTTCTATGCGGCGGGGAGACTGAGAAAGTGACGAGACAACAAACAATAATGCAGCAGACCAAATCACGCATTCGTTTTTTTTTTATTATTATTAAGAAAACCCGGCCGAATTAGGAATACCGGTAAACTCGCCTACGCCTCCACAACTCGTTCACTTCCTGGTAGGCGAGTTCACTCAAGTAATGCATGTTCAGTTAGAACTTTATTTTTCATTTTGTGAGCCTTTACAATGATAGCACGTTTTCCTTTGTCTATGAAAAATTTACTCAAAGCCGGCTATGTTGATTTGATTAAATTTCCGTGGATTTTCCTACGACCGTAACAGGGAGCAGTGGCTTTCAGTATTTGACGTGAGATGGATGTGAAGATGAATACAATGAATAACTGTGAGAATCTGTGACTTTGGAGAGCACACTGGTACATAAGTTGTCTAAGCGAAGTTTCTGTAATTTCCCAGGTATATTTCAGAGCCAAATGAGAGGAATTGACGGAGATTATAAATTTATTGAGTTCCTCAAAACACTGCACCGATGCCGTCGTCAATGAAGTGACCGTATAGTTCAGGTTTAGGGTCTTTGTATTGATTGAAGAATTGGTGCTCAACGTATAACCTACAAAAAACAAAAACAGAAACAAAAAAAGAAAGAGAATGGCGTAGCTGGGTACCATTTTTGTGCTTATCGCCACACCATTAATTTGCTTTTAATAGTTATCAACGAATGAAAAAGAAAAAAGTTCGGGGGGGGGGGGGAGGTACTCCCTTTATATGGGCTATATCAGGTATATGGGGCACCAAAGGGTATGGATTTTTAGCCGTGTTGGCCTGAAATAGGTTATCGATTTTGAACATTTTTGTCTGAAATAAGGTATGGTTTGTCCACTCGTCTTGGATTGGGTATACGTTTTTAGAAGAAGCTACTTCTTCGTCAGTAGGCGATAAGACCATCTGCAAAGCCCTTCTTTTTTGTCCCTAATTATCTTTTATCTTTTATCGCGCACATGAAATAAGTCTGAAACAGGGTATCAAATTTTTGATCAGGTCTGAAATAGGGTAAGGAGAACCGCTGTTTTTGTTCTGAAATAGGGTAAGTGTTTCGGGAAGGGGGCCGCACGTCCTACCCAATTTTTCTGCGAGTACAACCCTTCCCCCCACCCCACCCCCCTCCCCGGGATCAAGTTAACACCGAAAGGGGGAAAATTCATCTTTCAAATCGTATCAATGAACGCTTTTCATTCAATTTATTTCCGTTTTTCACGTATCTCCAGGTTCTGTGCACAAACCATACATAGCCCGCAATTCCTCGATACGCTCTGTCGAAGGGCAAACACTAGAAACGTCAGCTTTTTGAATCTCTTTACGGTGGTCAATTCCGTTGACAAACCATATTCTCGTGTGTCACTCCCCAACAGACGCAGCACCTGACAGTTTCTCTCAAAACTAACCCTTTTCATTCTCATCTGTTGATCACATTTTTTTTCATTATAAACATTTACTGTAGCTCAAACATTATTTTGTTTCGATTCATTATTACACCAAACGAAGTGGGTAACCTGTGGCACAAACTCAAAATATTACAATGCCTAATCTAAGCCTGTTCCACCTCACGAATTTTGGGGAACTTTTAGTACGGAAGTACATGCAAGTTGACTACTATCTATCATTGGCAGTCACAAAAATTCCGTTCCAATTAGTTTGACTTTAAATCACAAGAAAAGTGGACTATTTGTGACATCTCATGCCACTAGTAACCTTGGTGATAATTCAATAGTTAAAATGAAAATGAAAACAAGAATTGTTAAAGGCAACAGTAGCACACTCTCACGATACATATGTATACAACTGGTAACCTTGGAGATACTTGAATAGTTAAAATGAAAACAAGAATTGTTAAAGGCAACAGTGGCACACTCCGACGATACATGTGGATGCCACTGGTAACTGTGGTGATAGTTGATCAGTTATAATGAAAATGAAAACAAAAATTGTTATAGGCAACAGTAGCACACTCCGATGAAACATTTGGATGCCACTGGTAACCTTGGTGATTCTTGAGCAGTTAAAATGAAAATGAAAAAAAGAGTTGTTATAGGCAACAGTAGCACACTCTGACGAAACATCTGGATGCCACTGGTAACCTTGGTGCTGGTTGATCAGTTATAATGAAAATGAAAACAAGAATTGTTAAAGACACTTAACAGTAGCACACTCCAACGAAACATCTGGATGCCACTGGTAACCTTGGTGATACTTGAACAGTTAAAATGAAAATGAAAACAAGAATTGTTATAGGTAACAGTAGCACACTCCGACGAAACATCTGGATGCCACTGGTAACCTTGGTGATAGTTGATCAGTTATAATGAAAATGAAAACAAGAATTGTTAAAGACACTTAACAGTAGCACACTTCGACGAAACATCTGGATGCCACTGGTAACCTTGGTGATAGTTGATCAGTTATAATGAAAATGAAAACAAGAATTGTTAAAGACACTTAACAGTAGCACACTCTGACGAAACATCTGGATGCCACTGGTAACCTTGGTGATAGTTGATCAGTTATAATGAAAATGAAAACAAGAATTGTTAAAGACACTTAACAGTAGCACACTTCGACGAAACATCTGGATGCCACTGGTAACCTTGGTGATAGTTGATCAGTTATAATGAAAATGAAAACAAGAATTGTTAAAGACACTTAACAGTAGCACACTCTGACGAAACATCTGGATGCCACTGGTAACCTTGGTGCTGGTTGATCAGTTATAATGAAAATCAAAACAAGAATTGTTATAGGCAACAGTAGCACACTCCGACGAAACATCTGGATGCCACTGGTAACCTTGGTGATTCTTGAGCAGTTAAATGAAAATGAAAAAAAGAGTTGTTATAGGCAACAGTAGCACACTCCGACAAAACATCTGGATGCCACTGGTAACCTTGGTGATAGTTGATCAGTTATAATGAAAATGAAAACAAAAATTGTTAAAGACACTTAACAGTAGCACACTTCGACGAAACATCTGGATGCCACTGGTAACCTTGGTGATAGTTGATCAGTTATAATGAAAATGAAAACAAGAATTGTTAAAGACACTTAACAGTAGCACACTCCGACGAAACATCTGGATGCCACTGGTAACCTTGGTGATAGTTGATCAGTTATAATGAAAATCAAAACAAGAATTGTTATAGGCAACAGTAGCACACTCCGACGAAACATCTGGATGCCACTGATAACCTGGTGATTCTTGAGCAGTTAAAATGAAAATGAAAAAAAGAGTTGTTATAGGCAACAGTAGCACACTCCGACAAAACATCTGGATGCCACTGGTAACCTTGGTGATAGTTGATCAGTTATAATGAAAATGAAAACAAGAATTGTTAAAGACACTTAACAGTAGCACACTCTGACGAAACATCTGGATGCCACTGGTAACCTTGGTGATAGTTGATCAGTTATAATGAAAATCAAAACAAGAATTGTTATAGGCAACAGTAGCACACTCCGACGAAACATCTGGATGCCACTGGTAACCATGGTGATAGTTGATCAGTTATAATGAAAATGAAAACAAGAATTGTTAAAGACACTTAACAGTAGCACACTCCGACGAAACATCTGGATGCCACTGGTAACCTTGGTGATAGTTGATCAGTTATAATGAAAATCAAAACAAGAATTGTTATAGGCAACAGTAGCACACTCCGACGAAACATCTGGATGCCACTGGTAACCTTGGTGATTATTGAGCAGTTAAAATGAAAATGAAAAAAAGAGTTGTTATAGGCAACAGTAGCACACTCTGACGAAACATCTGGATGCCACTGGTAACCTTGGTGATAGTTGATCAGTTATAATGAAAATGAAAACAAGAATTGTTAAAGGGAACAGTAGCACACTCCGACGAAACATCTGGATGCCACTGGTAACTTTGGTGATACTTGGTGATACAGTTAAATGAAAACAAGAATTGCTGAAGGCAACAGCAGCACACTCTGACAATACATCTGGATGTTACTGGTAATCTTGGTCATTCCTGAGCAATTTATTTTGTATATTTTTCTTATTTTATGCTATTTGAGACTAGATCAACAGATTGGAAAAGATGCAAATGGTTTACATCTTTTCCAATCTGTTGATCTAGTCTCAAATAGCATAAAATCAAAAAATATACAAAATAAATTTCTCAGGAAAAAATGCCATCTTCTCAATGGGGAGTGCATGCCCCACAGTATCTTCTACATTTGCCAAGATATTCATTTTTGTGGGACCTGAAAAAAAAAATGGACATTTGTCATAAATGAGCTGCTGACTGCACTGACACCAACCAGCAACAATACATGTAAGCCATTGATTTCCACTTACGAAACAGCCCCAGAGTATTTTTTTAATGTTTAGTCTTAACCATTTTACATACCTGAAATTGAGCTAACATGGATATTGTGTTTTCCAATTTCTGTTTGTTGTCCAGTCTTCTTTTGCACCATCAGTTGGTCCCATTGAAGGAATCTGAACCATAACGTCTCAGTGCCCAGTTAGCCTCCTGCAGGGAATTAATCTTGTAGGCAACAAAGCCAAAGAGTCAAGAAGCTGCTCAGTATTTGTCTTTCCATGTGTGACATTGCAAAGAGTTGAATACTGCTCAGCTCCTCCTCCAACAAAAATTCAAGATCATCATGTATCCCGGTTGATCTGTAGGAAAGGAGAGAGAGTGGAGAACTGTGATGCTTATAAAGAGATATAGTTAATGCCTAAGGTGGGGAAATTTGATCCAGTTTTACCAAATTTCAGGCCCTAGTGTGAGATTTTGACCAAAAATTATTTTGAAAAGTCATATGTCCTAATATGTCCGAGTTACCCCCATCTTGTTCTTATAAACATTGATAAGTAGCAACTTACAATTTTATCCTGTTCTAGGAACCTCAATAAGGCCTAAGACATGAAAATAACCTGTTTCACCAAATGTGCGCATAATTTATGAGTGACATTATGCGGATTTCGTAAAGGGAACGGGAATTACCTTTCGTTGACGGGGTCTGTTGTCGTATTTTGGTCCTCAGATAGTGAGTATTTACTCCTCTGTCGCGAAATCTGTTCCTTGGGATTTATTTTTTCGTGCTACAAGAACTATTTCGCGCCACTCGCAATGGAAAGCCGCTGATCAGCGTTTCCGAGTGCAAGGTTCGCAGAAAAAAAAAATTGAGAATTTCTCCAAGCTTACCTTTTTGGGGCAGCTACTTGGCAGGGTTAGTAATAAGCAGCCAATGTCTTCATCCATTTCTTGTGAAACAACCGATGATGACCCTGACATTTGCAAACGGCGATTCGTTTGAGTCTTCATCACAGGATTCGAACTACTCGCGGCCGTACGAGTGCTCATTTATACGACGGCTTGAGCTTCGCAAAGTACGCTAATGACAAGGCTGTTTAAAAAGCATCTTAGCTGCTCAAAGATCTCCTCTTGATATAATTGCCAATCTCGTGCACGGAGAAAGGAATGCCGCATTTAATCCAAACGTTCATCCTCTGAAAAAGCTTTTCCTTGATACGGTTCTCCATCTATCGTCTGTAAGGCTCTTCGCCTTGAATACTCGGACAATATCCTCCGGAAAGCGTGCTGGTGGGAAATATTCCTCGAGAAATATTCCTCGGAGCCATCGACACACTTCTACGTGGCTCGGTTTTCTCAAACGACTGCGGAAACGAGACAACGTGACTGAACGCACGTCAATCGTCAAGACTAAATTTGATACTGACATAACATATATATTTAGGCAAGCCTAAAAGCGGAGCTCCAAAAGCATTCTTTTTCTACTGGCATTTATATATAGTGTGCTTGTCATATCACCCATCTGACCTCACTCAAGCTACAGACCCAAGGCTGCAAAAAAAAAAATAGTATGGAAAGGTGATCTGAGCCAGTGTCACAGTGGATTTGGACCACCCGCAGATTTGCACCTCCAGTCCAGATCTGCTTGTGGATCAGATTTGGACCCCCTAGTCCAGAACTGCTAGCAGATATGAGCCCCCTTTTACGGATTTAAACCCCCACCCCTCCTAAAATGAAGCATTCTATTCAGTAAGGTAATAAAAATTCCTTTGCAAATTGAGTTTGGAGATGTTAAAAAGCAAAAAAAATATATTGAGGTAGGTTTTTTTTTAATAATCTTTAATACTTTGTGTAGAAAAGAACCTGCAATGCTAGTTTGCATCTATAAATTTTTAAAACAAAACATTTCTTAACATCTTAGAGCAATACCTAAGGACAGGTCTGTCTCCCCGTTCAACTGTAGGCTACTTAGTTATGGTTTAACGCCACTAGAAATTGGTGGAGAAGCCTGGTGAATGCTATTTTGAATCAGTATCCGACATCAGACATATAGTGATTCAGATCATCACTTCATAATGAATGCAATTTCAGTAATCCAAAGCCTCCCATGAGGCAGTTCGAAATCAGAAATTGTGTATCCTCTGGATATATGTATGCATCAAAAAAATTATGAAAGAAAGATACATGGAAATCAATAAAAATATTTAGATGATATGCATTAAGGCCAAGATATTTCTTTTGATCAGTTACTTCTTGACCTTACTATCCAAAAAACTGCTTGCTAACATTAAGCTCATCAATCAATGCAGCTACAGTGTTTTCAAAAAGAAATCCAGCTGCTTTTCTGGCCAGCCAAGTGCAAGACTAAGCAACTTGATAATAAAATATTGGGCATTTGGTTGATATCACTATCAAGGTAATTAACAATGCAGTATGAGGATTTAAGGTAATGATTCACCAAAGCAAAAGTGCTGGAAATCCGTGTTAGCAATCTTAACTTGATTTTCTATTTTGCAAGAAAGGTAAGGACTAGTCTCACATTTCTCCATGCACATTTGAAATTGCACAACATACTTCATCAAACATCAAAAATCCCATTAAACATTAGTGCCAAATGTCATCCAAACATACCACAAGATTGGTGTGACCAGCTACGAATAAAATTATTTGAAAGACTGCATACAGGAGAAGGAAGTCCACAGGATGTGTACATTAATGAGAAAGAGCTTATTTTAAGTTTAGTAATACTTTGTCATGCGAATACATCTAAGTTGATACAAAAAAAAAAGTGCATGACTGGAGAATAATTGGGAGAAAGTAAATTCCCATACAAAGAATATTATCTAATACAGTAATAGCCCACGTATAAGAACCTGGGTTTTAAGAACCTGTTAGGCTAAAATTTTCATTTTAAGCCCCCTCCACATAAGAACCTATTAATGCTAAAATTTTAAGTTAGGTTCTTATCAGTGGGTTGCTGTAAAAGTGTAAAGGTAGAAACTGCTGAATGAGTTTCTTTGTTATGTTTTGTTAAGGACATATACTGTACCTGCAGTGAACTGCCTATAGGCATTTCTCTATGGTACAAATAAATGATTTATACTGTATTATGAGATGATATTTATCATATATATAGTATATTCAGATAAAATTCATATGAAAATATAAGAACCTATTTTAACAACCTTGGTAGCCTAAATTTGCTTTCAGTACCATTTATATAAGAATCTATTTAGGCTAAATTAGAAAATTCTGTTTCTTATACGTGGGCTATTACTGTATTACACATTCTAAAAACTTAGAGGTGAAATTTAAACGTGGCCCAAAGCTAACCTAATCAAATTAGATCAAATACTTGTGTCTTACAAGTCACCCCTGCTTTGAGATTGACACTAAAAATAAAGAAGTAAAATTGAAATACAATCCAAAGCTAACCTAATTAAATTACATACTTGTCACTCACAAGCTACATCTGATTTAAAATTGACACAAATAATGTAATAGATAGGACTTAAAACTGCTTAAAGAAGGTGCATGCATGATGTTCGATGGAACACCATTCCAGTCTGGTATGTAGCGATTATAAAACGAAAAGCTGAAGACCATATATATATTTAGCCAGGCCAAGCCTAGAATCGGAGTTGCACACTCTCACCGAGCAACTTCGCATGGCTTTATTTGGGCCAGTTTAATTTGTGTCCAAAACAATTGAGCAGCAGCAGGGAAAACGAAGAGTTTTCGATAGCAAACGTTTGCAAAAAAAATACAGACATTCGTGAGTCCTAACTACTTTCAGATGAAAGCGTAACGGAATTCAAAGCGGATTTAAAAAAAAAAAAAAAAAACACTACAATCGAACAAAGTTCGATGCGAGTGTTTTGCTGGAAGAAGGAGAAGGTGGAGAAATTAAACAAGACTAGCTTGTAATAATAATAGCTTGTGCTGATTAGTCTAGAAAAATCGGTATTTATTTTGACATAAATGCCCGTAGAAAAGACAATAAAGGGTAAAAACTGATCGTTAAGAGTAGTCATCAGGAATTGACCGCGGTTCAGAAACAACAGAACAACAAACACAAGTATTACAAGAAAACAAAGCACAATACGAATAATATTTCTTCGAAGATTCTTGGAGAAGGTGGAGAAATTAGACAAGTAACAAAAATTGCTTAGCAATTTTGACATAAATGTCCGTAGAAAAGACAAAAAAGAGGTCCACACCTGATCGTTTAGAGCAGTCAACAGGAATCGCTGAGGCAGCAATCACTCGCAACGCGACAGAGCTGAATAATAGCGCCATTTCCCACAAAATCTTTCCTTGGCTGACACAAAACGCTAAAGATAATAATAAATAAAATATTTATTATCGTCAGGAAACCCGAACGGCGAAAATCCGGCTAAAATCGCTAAAAACCAGCCTGAAAACTACTAGACAGTAAAGAGTACAGCATTGTATCCAGGTAAGTTGATTTTATTAAGAAAGTGTGATATTTCCTGTTTGTTTCCCGTACAAATTAAAACTTTTTATTACAGTCAGTAACACAACAACATGTTTACGCGTCACCTTTGTTGAGCTTGAGAAGCCTGTGAATAATAGCGCCATTTCCCACGAAATCTTTCCTTGGCTGACACAAAACGCTAAAGAGCTTTGATAGTTTTACTGGTACTTCCCATGTCTTCCGAAGAACCTTCTTCAATTAATGATTCTCAGTGGCAAAGCGTCATCCAGTTAACGAAGAAAGCGCTTGCCAAACCACACCAGCATTTCTCTCGCAGACCCGTCCAATATAAAATTTATCAAAGCCAGCCCAGCCAGTCAACCCATTTCGGTGTTTTTTACATCCAAACGCTGATTCTTACCGGTTCAAACAAATTAAGACGACATGTTTATAGACGGCGAAACTTAATATTGTTGTTTACAGGCCGCTTTCGACGAAGATCTCTAAAACGTTTTTCAAATTTTGACAACTTTATGTCAGATTTTGAGACGTGCACATGCACATGCATTTGATCGGCTTTTTTTTTACTCGAGCTTTAATGCTTAATTTTACGAGGACTCATTGTGATTACGTGTTATTAAGATAAGGGCAAAAGTTTCTTAACGCTGTTGAGGTACCAAGGTCGAGAAACAGTCAGCCAAGCCGAGTAAAAACACTCGTTCGTTTGCAAAGAAAACAACGTAACAAAAAACAAACAATTCAACTACTTCTTTGTGTCCAAACCGAGTACAGATGATTGTTATTTATATCCATTCAAGAGAAAAATACAAGTTTCATTCCTGAACAAAAGTAACAAGAATTAAACCAAATGTTAAGCTTCTATTTATTTAATTTACCTCACTGTCCTGCGCTGTGTTGTAGAGGTTTCTACCACTTGAAAATACGTAAGCTTCAGTAAAGTAAAAACAAGCATCCGCAAAAAATAGCAAACGGTTTGTCCAAAGAAAGAGCTTTTTCCACAGAGTTTGAGCTACTCGTTCCTCCCATTAACACAGGTGAACTGTTAAGTGACCTTTCTTAGTGAGATGCAAGATGCCGCGGTAAAGTGAAAGCCCTTGAAGCGTTCATTATACTGTTTTCAACCGAACAATCGATCGAAGTTTTTCTTGAGAAAAATCGCTCTTCCCTTCATCACTTGAAAATTCACGTTCCGGAGTATCTTTTGACAAGTCCTTGATTTTTATGCTTTTTACGCGAATTTAAAGACAAACTTCGATCGAAGACGATGAAGTTGTTTTGCTCAAAATGAAGAAACCAAGTGAATGTGAAATTACGAGCCGCAGAAAGCGAGCGAAAAATTAAGCCTCGATTTGGTTTGGGTGTCCCACACCTGGCTTGAGCCTGCGATCAAATCAAAAGCAAGTACCTGGTCAGTGGTCAACTTCAAAAAAAACAGCTGACCTCGATGAGGTCTCAACTTGAGCCCGCGATATGGTCACATGACACTGGTCAGCGGATACCTTGTTTTGACAGGTGTCAATTGGCTATAAGATGGATTTCCAGTATCAAAGATGTACGCTAGGTGTAAACTGTAAACTAGCTTGTCAGCTGCTCGGCCAGGTGGAGTATGACCGCCATGTTGGATTATTATGATTAATATATAGATTTAGCCAAGCCTAAAAGCGGAGCTCCATGGTTATTATTTTAGTTACTGGTATTGAGCAACTTCGCATGGCTTTCCTTGCGCCAATATTTTGTGTTTAGAGCAGTCAACAGGAATTGACCGCGGCTCAAAAACCTCAAAACATTAAAACATTCCTAAACAACTCGACGCCTATGTTTGTTCGAAGATTCTTGGAAAGGGTGAAGAAAGTTGACAAGTAAGCTTCTAGTAAGTTAGAAAAATTACTAAGCAATCTTAAGTTTTTACATAACGGTCCGTAGAGTATGAACCTGATCGTTTAGAGCAGTCAACAGGAATTGACCGCGATTCACAAACCACAGAATAACAAAACATTACAAGAAAACAAATTCACTGACGATGCTGCATGCAGGAAGGAAGTCCAAAGGATGTGTACATTAATGAGAAAGAGCTTACTTTAAGTTTAGTAATACTTTGTCATGCGAATACATCTAAGTTGATACAAAAAAAAGTGCATGACTGGAGAATAGTTGGGAGAAAGTAAATTCCCATACAAAGAATATTATCTAATACAGTAATAGCCCACGAATAAGAACCTGGGTTTTAAGAACCTGTTAGGCTAAAATTTTCATTTTAAGCCCCCTCCACATAAGAACCTATTAAGGCTATAATTTTAAGTTAGGTTCTTATCAGTGGGGTTGCTGTAAAAGTGTAAAGGTAGAAACTGCTGAATGAGTTTCTTTGTTATGTTTTGTTAAGGACATATACTGTACCTGCAGTGAACTGCCTATAGGCATTTCTCTATGAAACAAATAAATGATTTATACTGTATTATGAGATGATATTTATCATATATATAGTATATTCAGATAAAATTCATATGAAAATATAAGAACCTATTTTAAGAACCTTGGTAGCCTAAATTTGCTTTCAGTACCATTTATATAAGAATCTATTTAGGCTAAATTAGAAAATTCTGTTTCTTATACGTGGGCTATTACTGTATTACACATTCTTAAAACTAAGAGGTGAAATTTAAACGTGGCCCAAAGCTAACCTAATCAAATTAAATCAAACATTTGTCTCTTACAAGTCACCCCTGCTTTGAGATTGACACTAAAAATAAAGAAGTAAAATTGAAATACAATCCAAAGCTACATACTTGTCACTCACAAGCTACAGCTGATTTAAAATTGACACAAATAATGTAATAGATACGACTTAAAACTGCTTAAAGAAGGTGCATGCATAATGTTCGATGGAACACCATTCCAGTCTGGTATGTAGCGATTATGAAAAGAAAAGCTGAAGGCCATATATATATATATATATATATATATATATATATATATATATATGTATGTATGTATGTATGTATGTATGTATGTATGTATGTATATATATATATATATATATATAGCTGGAGTTTTCAAAACAGGGCTCCTGGAGTCCCTACTAACTCCTATTACATGTCTCTCACTCTTTTTCTTTTTTATCTTTTTTGGACGGGGCGGGGGGCATGCTAGCTACATTAATAATTAGAAGAGGAGAAAGAAACTGTCCCTGACTTAAACTTTGCATTAAGGTCTTATCCCCACTTCCCCCCCACCCCCCCCCCCCCCCCCATCCCCTCCAGTTTTATTTGTCAGTTAGTTTCCACTCTCTCTCAAAGAAAGAAACGTGCATTTGAAGTCTTCGCGCGGTCAGTTAGCTCGCAATGGCGTCGTTAGAGTTTGATTTTCCGTTGGCCTCCTAGAGCAGATTATTCCTTAGGACATCATTAAGTCCAGTGAGGGAGAAAGTCTTGCGAGGTGCAGTGTCTGCCTCGTCTAATATCCTGCTGTGCAGTTATTTGCTAAACGAGTACTTTGTTTACCCGGGCGGTACTGCTGGAAAAATGTAGGGATATTGAGAGCTCTGCTTTGAGAGGTAACAAGTCTTTAGCCTCAGAAAGTAGGTGTCGGTGATCATTTCAAGGCTCAGGGAGAGAAACTGGTGTAGAATTTGGAGCATGCTAAAGACTTAGTAAAAATGCTGTGGCTAGATTGTCGACAACAGCTCCTCGCTAACACGGACAGTAAACATCCGGGACCTCATGAAGTTTCCCAAAAAGCACAAGGCATGGCTGGGAATTTGTCTGCAAAAAGCGTAAGTTTGAACACTTTTTTGACTAGTTTCCGCCCTCGCAACTTTATCGATAATAAGCTAGTGATTTGATAGTGTAAAAGTGTCATAATGACTGGTTTCCGGTGTCAGAAGTGATCACAAAATCGAGCGATAATTTACACAAATAAAATTCGACAATAATTAGCTGTGATTCTTCGTAGCAATCACGAACGCTCGGTTGAAAACGCTGCTATACTTCGCCTAAATCGATGCCGCTAATTCCAAAGCTAACTTTGCCGTCAGAAAGAGCGTATTCTAGAGAGATTTGGCCGACTAACGCACCAAAATTCTCATGTCAGAGGTCACGTCAATTTCATGTCTAATTGCAAGATAAATAACATGTATTCTTCGTCTTCCCTTTGACAGAGACTGTAGGCTCATAACAGGCCTAAATGCAAGTCTCCCTTTTGATAAACCGAGGTATTGATAAAGAAAGTTCTAAAACCCCTCAAATTTTCATGAGCCTGGTTTTGAAAAGTTCGGCTAGATGTCTCAAGGTAATAACACATGTGGACATTCAGTTTCTCAGTTTTATGGCCAATCCTGTCCAAATCACGGCGTTTTCAACGCCAAAAAGCTACTGACATTAAAAGAATTGCCTTCAAACCGAACGTTAAAGCACGATTTTCACAATGTGTGTGATGTCAGAAGAGGCTAGCTATTTAACAAGCAATTTATGTCATGGTGCTGAGTAAAACCAGCATTTAATGTCTGATTTTTGATCTTCTAAAGGCTCCCTTTTTTTCTGTTTGCGCTCAGTACTGTTCAGTTGAACGTGTGACATCGTTTAAAGTCGATTATAAGCTTTTTCTTTACAATTTCACCTATTTGCTTGAAATATATAGCTGGAGTTTTCAAAACAGGGCTCCTGGAGTCCCTACTAACTCCTATTACATGTCTCTCACTCTTTTTCTTTTTTATCTTTTTTGGACGGGGCGGGGGGCATGCTAGCTACATTAATAATTAGAAGAGGAGAAAGAAACTGTCCCTGACTTAAACTTTGCATTAAGGTCTTATCCCCACTTCCCCCCCCACCCCCCCCCCCCCCCCCCCATCCCCTCCAGTTTTATTTGTCAGTTAGTTTCCACTCTCTCTCAAAGAAAGAAACGTGCATTTGAAGTCTTC
Source organism: Pachyseris speciosa (assembly GCA_016490735.1). Classification (NCBI taxonomy): domain Eukaryota; kingdom Metazoa; phylum Cnidaria; class Anthozoa; order Scleractinia; family Pachyseridae; genus Pachyseris; species Pachyseris speciosa. The sequence goes on from JAEMWC010000038.1 coordinate 16,588, forward strand.
GCGCGGTCAGTTAGCTCGCAATGGCGTCGTTAGAGTTTGATTTTCCGTTGGCCTCCTAGAGCAGATTATTCCTTAGGACATCATTAAGTCCAGTGAGGGAGAAAGTCTTGCGAGGTGCAGTGTCTGCCTCGTCTAATATCCTGCTGTGCAGTTATTTGCTAAACGAGTACTTTGTTTACCCGGGCGGTACTGCTGGAAAAATGTAGGGATATTGAGAGCTCTGCTTTGAGAGGTAACAAGTCTTTAGCCTCAGAAAGTAGGTGTCGGTGATCATTTCAAGGCTCAGGGAGAGAAACTGGTGTAGAATTTGGAGCATGCTAAAGACTTAGTAAAAATGCTGTGGCTAGATTGTCGACAACAGCTCCTCGCTAACACGGACAGTAAACATCCGGGACCTCATGAAGTTTCCCAAAAAGCACAAGGCATGGCTGGGAATTTGTCTGCAAAAAGCGTAAGTTTGAACACTTTTTTGACTAGTTTCCGCCCTCGCAACTTTATCGATAATAAGCTAGTGATTTGATAGTGTAAAAGTGTCATAATGACTGGTTTCCGGTGTCAGAAGTGATCACAAAATCGAGCGATAATTTACACAAATAAAATTCGACAATAATTAGCTGTGATTCTTCGTAGCAATCACGAACGCTCGGTTGAAAACGCTGCTATACTTCGCCTAAATCGATGCCGCTAATTCCAAAGCTAACTTTGCCGTCAGAAAGAGCGTATTCTAGAGAGATTTGGCCGACTAACGCACCAAAATTCTCATGTCAGAGGTCACGTCAATTTCATGTCTAATTGCAAGATAAATAACATGTATTCTTCGTCTTCCCTTTGACAGAGACTGTAGGCTCATAACAGGCCTAAATGCAAGTCTCCCTTTTGATAAACCGAGGTATTGATAAAGAAAGTTCTAAAACCCCTCAAATTTTCATGAGCCTGGTTTTGAAAAGTTCGGCTATATATATATATATATATATATATATATATATATATATATATATATATATATATATATATATATTTAGCCAGGCCAAGCCTAGAATCGGAGCTGCACACTCTCACCGAGCAACTTCGCATGGCTTTATTTGGGCCAGTTTAATTTGTGTCCAAAACAATTGAGCAGCAGCAGGGTAAACGAAGAGTTTTCGATAGCAAACGTTTGCAAAAACGTTATTATTATTATTATTATTATTATTAGTATTATTATTATTATTATTAATTCAAAGCGGATTAAAAAAAAAACAAAACACTACAAGCGAACAAAGTACGATGCGAGTGTTATGCTGGAAGAAGGGAAGGTGGAAAAATTTAACAAGACTAGCTTGTAATAATAATAGCTTGTACTGATTAGTCTAGAAAAATCGGTATTTATTTTGACATTAATGCCCGTAGAAAAGACAAAGGGTAAAAACTGATCGTTAAGAGCAGTCAACAGGAATCGCTGAGGCAGCAATCACTCGGAACGCGACAGAGCTGAATAATAGCGCCATTTCCCACCAAATCTTTCCTTGGCTGACACAAAACGCTAAAGAGCTTTGATAGTTTTACTGGTATTACCATGTCTTCCGAAGAACTTTCTTCAATTAATGATTCTCAGTGGCAAAGCGTCATCCAGTTAACGAAGAAAGCGCTTGCCAAACCACACCAGCATTTCTCTCGCAGACCCGTCCAATATAAAATTTATCAAAGCCAGCCCAGCCTGTTAACCCATTTCGGTGTTTTTAACATCCAAACGCTGATTCTTACCGTTTCAAACAAATTAAGACGACATGTTTATAGACGGCGAAACTTAATATTGTTGTTTACAGGCCGCTTTCGACGAAGATCTCTAAAACGTTTTTCAAATTTTGACAACTTTATGTCAGATTTTGAGACGTGCACATGCATATGCATTTTATCGGCTTTTTTTTACTCGAGTCTTAATGCTTAATTTTACGAGGACTCATTGTGATTATGTGTTATTAAGATAAGGGCAAAAGTTTCTTAACGCTGTTGAGGTACCAAGGTCGAAAAACAGTCAGCCAAGCCGAGTAAAAACACTCGTTAGCTTGCAAAGAAAACAACGTAACAACAAAAAAAAAAAAACAAACAAACAAACAATTCAACTACTTCTTTGCGTCCAAAACGAGTACAGATGATTGTTATTTATATCTATTGGAGAGAAAAATACAAGTTTCATCCCTGAACAAAAGTAACAACGATTAATGCGAATGTTAAGCTTCTATTTATTTAATTTACCTCACTGTCCTGCGTTGTGTTGTAGAGGTTTCTACCACTTGAAAATACGGAAGCTTCAGTAAGGTAAAAACAAACATCCGCAAAAATAGCAAACGGTTTGTCCAAAGAAAGAGCTTTTTCCACAGAGTTTGAGCTACTCGTTCCTCCCATTAACACAGGTGAACTGTTAAGTGACCTTTCTTAGTGAGATGCAAGATGCCGCGGTAAAGTGAAAGCCCTTGAAGCGTTGAATTATACTGTTTTCAACCGCTTAATCCATCCAAGTTTGAAGCTTTTCTTGAGAAAAATCGCTCTTCCCTTCATCACTTGAAAAGTCACGTTCCGGAGTATCTTTTGACAAGTTCTTGATTTTTATGCTTTTTACGCGAATTTAAAGACAAACTTCGATCTAAAACGATGAAGTTGTTTTGCTCAAAATGAAGAAACCAAGTGAATGTGAAATTACGAGCCGCAGAAAGCGCGCGAAAAATTAAGCCTCGATTTGGTTTGGGTGTCCCACACCTGGCTTGAGCCTGCGATCAAATCGAAAGCAAGTACCTGGTCAGCGGTCAACTTCAAAAAACAGCTGACCTCGATGAGGTCTCAACTTGAGCCCGCGATATGGTCACGTGACACTGGTCAGCGGATACCTTGTTTTGACAGGTGTCAATTGGTTATAAGATGGATGTCCAGTATCAAAGACTTACGCTGTAAACTAGCTCGTTAGCTGGGCCAGGTGGAGTATGGCCGCCATGTTGGATTATTATGATTATTATTAGGATATTATTAGTTATTGGGCAACTCCACCGTCGTCGTCGTCGTCGTCGGGCGGGCCCACGAGCAATACCGCTAGCCATTTTTACCATGAGAAAAGCAGTTGACGGGTTTCTATAGGTATGGTGCTCCGCTTTGCGGCCCTTCTGGCCGCTGGAGCTCCGCTATTAATCCTATTTGATTCGTGTTCACCTCTCTTTGTTGACAGAAGTTTAATTAAGGAGTAAACCGCAATTTTAATTAGTTCGGAAATCAAGTACTTCCAGTTTAGGCCCACTTGCGTCTCCTCATGGTCGAGAAAAAAGAAATCTACTCTTTCTAAAACTGAAATAATATATGGGGTGTTCGATAATTGGTCGTCCTGTTTAACCCTCAATCACTTGATTTTAATCGGAAAGTACTTTCTTTATACTAATAGAGTTCTAAAGTGTGACGTCACGATGTCGTGACAACCCAATTTTTGGGTCTAAACAAATCCATGTTCAGCTAGACGGCCGCCATCTTAATTGTCTCCTGGCTATTGATCGCCAATTTATTACTCGGGCTTCGTAGAACTCCCGAGGTCTTTTTTTTCTTAGTCGTGTTTCATCTGCAAGCTCACTTCCGACGTTTCTGCGCAAGCGCGAACTTAATCTAACAACTCACGACGCAAGAATGTTGTTACGTGTCGGAAAACGTCGATTGACCTTGTGCCTTTGAAGTCTGAACAACTAATAAGTTAAGAGAAGTGTTCTAGACATAAGTTTTTGAATGATAACCGATTTTACTTTTTACTTGCGTGACGAAAAACTGACCACAGAAACCTTACTCTGTTTCTTATGTTTCAAATGACGTATTTGTAAACAGTTATACTCTCCTCACATTTGACAGAAACTCCATTAACGTTTATGCGAAAAAATTCTACATCGTTCGATAAGCGTTTCCTTTCTCAAACACTTAGCAGAAATATCCATCCAAGCGAAAACAAGTGCGCTTAGTTTTTATTTTTTTTTTTTTTTGGAACAAATACACAATTAATACCTCATTAGATATGATGAACCTCCGTGGTCAAGAGATTTTTGTTACTGCCTCTAATGCAGCTAATCCGGATTCGACTCCTGGTAGCGCTAGTGGCACCTATCGCGGTGTTTTGTTGTTGTTGTTGTTGTTTTTTTTTTGTTGTTGTTTTTTTTTTCATTTCTCTTTTGACAGACTTCTCTCTAATTTTTTTTAGCGGTAAATTAGGGATACAATACTGTTTTTTGCAAGCCCGAGTTTAGGATAATTGTAGCCTCTAGTCTCAATTGTATTCGACTTTTCTTTGGGAAGACAAAAACAGTAAGTGATTTGTGAATCCAGCTTTCTGTTGGTTGTATAATTTTGCCGCAATACGCTGGATTTGACGGTGAAATTAATGACCACGCGGTCGATCGCTCAAAGGCCACAGACGTTATGTCAACATGGGGCAATGCTTCGCTCCTGATTGCAACCATCAATCGGAATCCCATATCTGCAAGTTCTTTCTCTTTCCAAACCCAAAAAAGAAACAGGAGAAATGTCGTCGATGGATTCGCTTGTTGAGGTAAGAGACATTAATTTTTGTTTTATCCCGAGTACGTATGAAATTTGCCGTGCGATGCATGAATTTTGTAGTAAGCTTAAATTAAGCTTAAGCCTTGTTGAAGCTTACATTTTTCATCAGGAAAACGATTGAGACACAAGGGTCTCAAATACAAGGCAACTCAGTTGGAGACTTGTGTAACTTTGAATTCATATTAGCCACTAAAGTCACTAAATAGAAGTTGGCGTTGTTAAAGTCTCAGTTGTAACGCACAGACCATGCATTTCAACTTTTTTTACGTCAGACTTTTTAGTTTACATGCATTATCATGTGAGAATGAAGTCTTCGATTCAAAGCAAGTCACTTCGTCGGCAATTTCTTGCTCTAGTAGAAACGCACAATGAAAGAAAGAGTACATTAACTTAAACATAAAAGAGTGAATTCAAATCACTGAACATTAGTCCGGAAAGATTTTATATTAAAATATTTAATTTCTTTATTAGGAGGGCTGACAGAGAACCAAGCAAATTTTCAAAGGTTTGCAGTTGCCACTTCAGAGGTGGCAAGAAATCTGCAGGACCTGAAATTTTTAAGAGAAATGCCGATAAATTGTTTCCTTCAGAAAGAAACGACTCACAGAAGAAGGAGAAGAAAAAGGTTAAGCCATCCGAAGTCAACAATATATTGACAATCATTGCTGCAGCTGTAAAGTCTTCAGAGGAAACACCGAATGTAAGCACCTCAACTTCGACTGAACAAATAATCTTGGAGGCATAACTGGACTTGACAAAACAAGAGCTGAACTCCCATCAAAAGGCTAAGCAGTACCAGAGAACACACTACTCTCTTTCGGTGTTGAGCCCAGAAGTCATCAGGATAGAAACTGGTCTGCCAACCAAAGAGATTTTCAATATTGTAGTGGAGCACACGGCTAAATTCAAGGATTCCATATCCTACTATCCTGGATGGAAAGTTGAATCGATAGCATTTGAAGATCAAATCTTCATAACACTTATAAAGTTACGGCAAAACTATCCCAATCTGAACCTTGCTCAGCTGTTTTCTTGGAGTGTTGGAACAATTTCAAACATAGTCATAACATCAAAAGAGGAATAATCCTCGCAGTTGTAAACGCAATTTATGGAACTGCGAAAAGAAGCCTAAAAAAAAATTCAGGACTTTAACGGGGTTTCAACCCTTGACCTTGCGATTACCTGTGCGATGCTCTAACCAACTGAGCTATAAAGCCACTGACGTTAGGAGCAGGTCAATTGTAGGTTCATATGTTCCCGTGAGAGAAATGAGTGTGAATGATATATGAAATGAATCATATATGAACTGCGGAAATAAAATCAAATGAAGAATGATCCTCGCAGTTGTGAACGCAATTTATGCAATTGCGAGAAGAAGCCTGAAAAAAAATTCAGGACTTCAACGGGGTTTGAACCCGTGACCTCGCGATTACCGGTGCGATGCTCTAACCAACTGAGCTATAAAGCCACTGACGTTGGCAGCAGGTCAATTGTAGGTTCATATGTTCCCGTGAGAGAAATGAGTGTGAATGATATATGAAATGAATCATATATGAACTGCGGAAATAAAATCAAATGAAGAATGATCCTCGCAGTTGTTCCCGTGAGAGAAATAAGTGTGAATGAAATATGAAATGAATCATATGTGACCTGCGAAAATGAAATCAAATGAAGAATGCTCCTCGCAGTTGAGAACGGAATTTATGCACGAGAACATATGAACCTACAATTGACCTGCTCCCAACGTCAGTGGCTTCATAGCTCAGTTGGTTAGAGCATCGCACTGGTAATTGCGAGGTCACGGGGTTCAAACCCTGTTGAAGTCCTGAAATTTTTTTTTTTCAGGCTTCTTTTTAAAATTGCATAAATTGCGTTCACAACTGCGAGGATTATTCTTCATTTGATTTCATTTTTCGAAGTTCATATATGATTCATTTCATATATTATTCACACTCATTTCTCTCACGGGAACATATGAACCTACAATTGACCTGCTCCCAACGTTAGTAGCTTCATAGCTCAGTTAATTAGAGCATCGCACCGGTAATCGTGAGGTCACGGGTTCAAACCCCGACGAAGTCCTGAATTTCTTTTCAGGCTTCTTTTCGCAATTGCATGAATTGCGTTCACAACTGCGAGGATCATTCTTCATTTGATTTCATTTCCGCAGTTTATATATGATTCATTTCATATATCATTCACACCCATTTTTCTCACGGGAACATATGAACCTACAATTGACCTGCTGCCAACGTCAGTGGCTTTATAGCTCAGTTGGTTAGAGCATCGCACCGGTAATCGCGAGGTCACGGTTCAAACCCCGTTGAAGTCCTGAATTTTTTTTTCAGGCTTTCTTTCGCAATTGCATGAATTGCGTTCACAACTGCGAGGATCATTCTTCATTTGATTTCATTTCCGCAGTTCATATATGATTCATTTCATATATCATTCACACTCATTTCTCTCACGGGAACATATGAACCTACAATTGACTTGCTGCCAACGTCAGTGGCCTTATAGCTCAGTTGGTTAGAGCATCGCACCGGTAATCGCGAGGTCACGGGTTCAAACCCCGTTGAAGTCCTGAATTTTTTTTCAGGCTTCTTCTCGCAATTGCATAAATTGCGTTCACAACTGCGAGGATCATTCTTTATTTGATTTTATTTTCGCAGTTCATATATGATTCATTTCATATATCATTCACACATTGTCATAACATTTGTACACATCCTTCACAAACTATTTTTTGAAGACCTACCCAGGATCTATCTCTGACAAAGAAATTGTCCAGTAGTCTGGTCTTTTAAACCACTTGGTTCCTGGTGATCTTATACTGGCAAATAAAGGAATCTTCATTCAAGACATTGTTCCAAGTGGTGTGTCTGTGAACATACCACCTTTTCTTGAACACGGCAAATTTACTTAAAGTGAGGTAAAGGTGACTAAGTCAATTGCCAGATGCTGCATACATGTTGAGAGGGCTAATGGAAGGCTCAAAGATTTTAAAATTCTAAGTTTTGCCCCAATCCCCCTCCCCCCCCCCCCCCCCCCTATTTAAGGACTTATACAGACAAAGTGTTTCAGGTATGCGTGGCTATTGTTAATTTTCAGTTCCCTTTAATTAGAGAAGGCTGTGAAGGAACAGATTTTGACTGAAGAAACCAGGGCTAGCTAATACCTGAAATATTTTATAGTTCTGAAAGACTCCCCTTACTTAAGCTATTGTACAGACAAAGAGTTCCAGTTATGTACAGATATAATGAACAGTTTGCAGTTCCCTTTGAATAAAGAATAAAGCTGCAAAGGAACAGATTTTGACTGAAGAAACTAGGGCTAATGCATGAAATATTTTAAAGTGCCCATAACCCCAAAATATTTTTTTCGCTTAAATGAATCTTTGCATCTGTTCGAAACGCATTGAGCCTTTTAAAACCAAATCTTGACTTTTTATAGGCTGTAAAAGTTACAAAATCTAGCCATCACCTGTCCCATGACCGAGCTAGTAAGGAGCATGGGTCTAGTCCTGGTTTGACGTCACAAACTGATTTGCATCGCATTAAGTCTTTCTAAACATGCATGCAAAGCAGTTTTTGACGTCAAACCAGGACTAGACCCATGCCCCTTACTACTCGGTCGTGGGACAGGTGATGGCTAGATTTCGTAACTTTTACAGCCTATAAAGAGTCAAGATTTGGTTTAAAAGGGCACAAAATGGCACAATGCATTTCGAACAGGTGCGTAGATTTATTTAAGGGAAAAACATATTTTGGGGTTAGGGGCACTTTAAAGTTCTAAGTCCCCCCTTATTTGAGCTGTTGTATGGACAAAGTGTTTCAGTTATGTGCAGCTGTTGTCGGTTTGCAGTTTTCCTTTGAAGAAAGAAAGGTGTGAGGGAACAGAGTTTGATCGAAGAAATAAGAGAAAGTGTTCAAATATTTATATTTCTGTTATTTCCAAATTATGAAGAAGGTAAACACCATTAAGTATTGTAATAAATATTATTTATCACCATGAGTTTAGAATTTGATAGCATTTGAGTGTTGAGGGTTTTTGCCTATATTACCGGTGATGAAGAAGTAGCCTTCTCTAAGAAAACATACTCAATAAGAAATAGAGTGGACAAACCATACCACACCCTTCAGAGCGGAAAAAGGTTCTGCGCAACTTTCTGCGCATCAGCTTTTCGCGGGCTCTTTTGGTCTTTTGAATGAAATCGAACACGATGCCAGAAGAGCGTTGTATGTGTGTGTGTGTGTTTGTGTTTGTGTTTGTGGTTTTTTTTTTCTATCATTTCATTTTTTTGCCCGACTAAAGTACATACGATTGTATACCAACTAGTGTCAGACGAGGGAAGAAATATACAGTGGAATTAAAAGCTTTGAGATATTTTTTTTCCATCGTTCGGTCGTTAAGTTTGTAGACAACTGCTTGTTTATAGTGTTGCGTTCAGTCCTAAATGATTTTTAAAAGTTTAATCGAATTTTGGAATAACCGGACTGCTTTGAATACAGTGATCTGTTGGACACTGAAATGATTAGATTGTCACGGTAAGAAAGAAAATGAACACACTGAATATTTGATCATTCGAAGAAATTGAAAAGTGTATTTGTAAAAGCACTGTGCTTTGGATAAAGTCAGCAAGGCCAGTCAGCCGCTCTTTCGATAGCGTCAGCTCGTATGATATAATCATTTGCTCTTTTTGCCTCAACACAACTGAAACGATGTTTTATAAAAACAAAATAAATAAATAAAAAAAAAAGGCGATGCAATTGCATAACTAACCCCTTTCTAATCAAGCTGCCCTCGTAGTGTGCAAGAGTTTTTCAGTTTTGAAAGAACTTTGGGTGATGTGGGAGAACAATGCACTTCTGAATCCAGAGCGAAGCAAACGGCAGAAACAATAATATAAGGGGAATAATTTGGAGGTGTTGGTTACTAAAGATATTTTTCCAACGAACAGTTGAACTTTGGCTATATATACTGCTGAAAAGTTTGTGTCTACAACAAAAACAAACTTCAGTATCGATAAACACGCAGTGATCAAGTTGAACCGTTTCAAAAATAACTTTCGTACTTTCGCTGTGTGTTGGGACTAAATTCAGTGTACACTGTTTGTGACAAGCTGAAGTTCTCTAAAGAAATACAGTAGATGATGCGAAAAGCAGCCGAGTATGCGTGTTCAGTGAATACTGGCCACACCGTAAATCGATAAATAATCTTTGCGTAACAAATTAAAATCCGCTCTGGTAAAAAAAAAAAAAAAAAAAAAAAACTAGACACTTTGGCAAACACAGCATACACAGATTAACTTTTTAGCTAACCACAATTGAGCTCTCGACCTTAGATATTCAGTAGTTTGCTGATATTGCCACAAATTGTGCAAGAGGTTGATCATGACAACAAGACTTTTCGGCACGGTTTGTTTACACGCCGAAGGAACATTAGGGATCTTAACTTGTTTAATGACGTTTCGATGAATCGTTCATCGTTTTCAAATTCGTAAAAACTAAAAAGTCAAATTCTTGTGAGTTCTTTATATGCTAAAATGTGTGTGGGAATCTCGTTGCATGTAATTAAAAACGCTACAATGTGGAACGTAGAAAGTGGTAATTAGGTACTAAATAGTTTTGCTTTGATTGAATCAGATTGAGTGTTCAGCTTAGGTTTCATTTCTTAGATAAAAAGCATTTCGTAAATTAAGCATTCAAATTTCCCACGACATTTCTTTAGAATGGTGAATTGTTCCTGAAGATCTTTGTTTCTCTGATTGTGCGCGTCACGCAGGTGTTTTCCAATAGCAGAGTGTTTGTGTTCCTCAATGCGTTGAAAAAGGTGTCGGCGAGTATAGCCAACATAATCTGCATCACACAGATCACATTTGAATTTATAGACAACGCATTGTTGATTTATTAACGGTGGTTTGGCCTCTGCTACTTTGATGTCGTCGGCAATTTTCTTGCTTGTAAACACTGGGCGTAGATCGCTGTTTACTTTCTTTCCAAGATCGAACAGCTGTCTTCCTACAACGTCGGCTGATCTTTGATCCTTGAACGGCAGAATAATTCGAACGGGCGCATTTGCTTGAACATCGCGAACTTGTTGTTGATTTCGCGACTCCATAATCCTAATCTCTCTTTCCTAATCTCTGCTATTGGAAAACACCTGCGTGACGCGCACAATCAGAGAAACAAAGATCTTCAGGAACAATTCACCATTCTAAAGAAATGTCGTGGGAAATTTGAATGCTTAATTTACGAAATGCTTTTTATCCAAGAAATGAAACCTAAGCTGAACACTCAATCTGATTCAATCAAAGCAAAACTATTTAGTACCTAATTATCACTTTCTACGTTCCACATTGTAGCGTTTTTAATTACATGCAACGAGATTCCCACACACATTTTAGCATATAAAGAACTCACAAGAATTTGACTTTTTAGTTTTTACGAATTTGAAAACGATGAACGATTCATCGAAACGTCATTCACAATTTTTATCACTAACTTGTTTAATGCTTGTTTGTTTGTTTGTTTGTTTGTTTGTTTTTCTCACTTGATTAAAACGTGACAAAATCCAATTACAGCACTTAAAAGTCTTAAAATACATTGGAAAGTTGAAAATTTTGCTCATCGTGGTTTTCATATGTCAAAAGGGATTTGCATGATGGAAAACCTCAATGCAGCCAAATGTCGCCAAGCGTTGATTTCCTGCCTGCAAGAACGATAATTACATTTTGGCGCAACTATTCAAAAACCCGCTCTGGCGAAAAACGAGGTACTTTGGCAAACTCAGAAAATGAAGACCGACTCTTTCCCTACCCTCAGTTGAGCTCCCGAACTCAGATCTTCAGCAGTTTGCTAAAATAGCCACATTTTGTTAACCGGGCCATGATAATAATGTGCTTCTGAAAGCGATCTCTTTTCATGCCGTGAGAGAAACAAGCACCTCAAAACAATTTTTGTAGTTCAAGAAGTGTTGAGAAAATTGAAGGACAAAAAGGGTATATGTACAGCTAGTTATTTCTATGGAATAATTATTGCTGCGTACCAGGATGCCTCCAGAGGCCTATCCTGATTTTTGAGATAAAAAAAAATTAAAAAGCCGCCATTTTTTTCAAATTTCTGGCTCTTGCGCTCGCTCGGAGTTCGCGCATGCTTTCTGCGTTTTTCCGCTCTGAAACCACACCCTTAACCATACCATACCCCATACCATACCCAAAGCATACCCTATTTCAGACATTTTTGGGGAAGGGAGGGGGGGGACCTATATCCAACACTGTCATACTATAAAGTCCTTCAAATTATGGAAAACTTTAATCTTTGATACAAGTCTTAAAACAAATTACCATCTCAATCTTATCCTTATATTATGCCTTTAAAAATTGATAGAAAACTAAGAACAACAGCATTTCAAAGGACAAACCTATTCATACTGAAGAAATATAATACAAAATTAATGTTACAATCTTTGTAGCCACAAATGCTGGTATCCCTCATATTAAGTGACAAAGGTAATCAGTGTCTTATGTAGCATGTTAAAATTGAAAATGGCTAAATAAATAAAAGAAAACAAAATACTTTCTTAACCAATACGAAGATACGAGCGACAATGAATGTGAGCCACGCCTACCAGTTAAGATTCTGCCCTATCCACCTGATTACTTCAATAAGAAACCCTCCTTAATTCTTTTTCATAATAATGCTTAATTTACTAAACTGCATGCCTCTCAAAAAAGGCCGAAATAATACAACGATGGCAACAAAAGTGTACAGTTCACCCTCGATTATTTTTGGTAGCAGATGTTTAAAGGAGAAGTCCTTAAGTTCTTCGATTTTCACCTACCAAGAGTCATCCCGCTGAATTTAAGTACAACAGAGTCCTTTGTTGTCCAAACAACTAAGTAACACTTTGGTCGCTTAGTAATGAACATCTGGCCTTGCACTTGGTGCCAATAGACATGGTCTTGCTTCAGTGAAATCTTTCAATTCTTTTTTTTTTCCAGGCCGAAGTTGTTTGTCGCAATAGCCTCCGCAATCGTTAAATTTCTCTGAGTGTAAGGGCACTTAGCTTCCACAACGCTATTGTCCTCTACCAAGCCATCAGGGGAGGCACCAAGTACTCCACATTCATGGAGCCACACACCTGTTTCTACTACCTGTAGGCCGTGTTAGGTCATACTCCCCAAGAAGACGCTTGATGAGGGAGGGTGTCACCCGCTTGGCATTTAAAATACTGCCAAAATTGCTTGCTGTCAGTCTACTCTTCCTGATCATTTGCCAGGAAGGATTGTCACGCTGTCCAGCAGTAAGGTGGCTGACTTGTTGAATGGTTTCCCAGTCCAATGTTTCTCTTTCCAGCAGATGTTGACACTGAGCTTTGGGGCCATGAAATTGGAGAAACTCCTCAGAAAAAATTATGTCGTCTATTGTAGCTACCGGCAGAGGCGTAGCCTGTATCTGAGGTTCAGAGCTCATGAGCCAATACAGTCCAGTGAACTTGCCATAATTTTTCAAACTTTGGAAAAGTTCACGGCGATCCTCCAGTGTAGTCTCTCTTCTTACTGAACGTAAGATTTTATAATCCCGACCGTAAGAAATACAAGCCCCGAACGTAACAACTTACAACCCCCAAATGTACGAGCTTAAAACACTCGAACGATTTTGTAATCCCGACCGTAAGAAATACAAGCCTCGAACGCAAGAACTTACAACCTTCGAACGTAAGAACTAACAAACCCCGCACGTAAGAAATCATAACACCCGAACGTAAGAAATACGAACCATTGATCGTAACAGTACAACACGAGAATGTAAGAAATAAGAACCCCCTTATCGTAAGAAACACAATGTGGGTAGGTATTTAAAAACTGATTTTATTATTATTTGTTAATCAAACAACATTGATAATTTCTTGCTCTTTAATTTTAAATTATAGGATAACGTAACGTTCGAAGAGAAAAGGGGGAAAATGAAGTAAAGACAAATATTATAAATAGTTTACAAAATATTATTTTAAAAAATTGATGGATTTTAAATAATGTTAAAACGTTTTTTCGTCTCCACATAAAGAGACTATTTGGTTGGAAGTAAAAATGAAACATTACAGCCACTATGAAGTACAAACTTCGTGAATGAAAAAGTATTTACAAAATTTAAGAAGGAAATAAGTGAAGAAATTTGATTTTCGGCAATAAAGCATATGGATTTGCTGACAAATTACAATTTATCACTCAATATGGTTGCGGTATTCAACCAAAAGTAATCTTCCTTTTACAGCAATAGCAAACAAAAAAAAAAAAAAAAAAAAACAAAAACAAAAAACAAAAAACAAAAAAAACGGACGGCAGTACCCACTCCTTACTGTATTTCTCACTTTTCATGTGAGCGCTTTCCATTTGAATGGAAAAACAGGGGAGAATTTTCGGTTAAAAGGAACGGGACGAGCGTGTTCCTTTTGCACTGAGTCACTCTTAAGAGACTGGATATTAACCAAAACACCACCAAACCACGCGTTAATTCATCAAGGAGCATGGAACTAGTGGGACGCAGCAGATGGTCCGGGATTTTTCGGTCATTCCGGTAAAACCAAAACCAAGAAAAGAGGAATACTTCAGAAGGTATTCCCTTTTTCCGATAAATTTCAATTGGAAAAGCCTGTTCCATTTGATTTACCACCGGAACAACCGGTTTTTCCATGCAAAAGGAAAGCGCCCCATATCAGTATTGGATCTAGCATGAAGTGGACGCCTTGTGGGGAATGCATTTAGCTATATAGCTAGTTCCAGCTCATTACGGAGGATATGAATAAGTTCTATTATAATGACAATTCAAATGCTATATTTTTTTTTCTGTTGTTTGTTTGCTATTTTTAGTCAAGATTTAACAATACTGACAATTCAAATAATAAACGGTTGGTTTTGTTTTCCCTTTTTTTTTAAATGGCAATCTAAATGCCCACCCCGACAACTCTGGTTGTCCACAAGGAGTTGGACAGTGGGTTAAGGGGCACCCAGAAATCTGCTCATGTGGAAGGTTTTCTCTTATGTCAGCATACTTTGTTTAGCAGAAATATTTTGGGGTTTGCAATTGACCAAAATGCCATTCCAAGAAATGTTATAGTTGGCGATAGTTTGAACAAACCCAATCGTTTTAAATTTTACAGCAGTACACCTTTGGTGTGGCTGCGATACAATAATTTTTGGCCACACATAATAACGTTTAAGTAGCCACCATATATGAAATGTTACCAATGGGTGCCCTGATAGTTCTATAATTAACTATATATGACTATACAAATTTTAAGCTACAACATGTTACACAGTGAATTTATAAGAGTACTGTGATGTAATTGGATAGCCAAAGATGCGTTTGTTAAAGAAGAGAACCTCTTATAATTTGACAGTTTTCATGGTACGAGTTACTTGTTATGTGTGTTGAAACTATCCGCAGTTGTCTGTGGTCATATGAAGAGGAGGAAATGGATTGCAGCTTGAAAAAGGTGGGCGAACATTCAAAGTTTTGTCATTGCCTCTTAGAACATCGCCGTAAATACCTTTTGCTACTTTTCCTTCCAAGAAATCATTTGAAATCTATTTTCTAATCTTACATGGGCCATCATTTTTGTGCTGAAAAGGTACTTCCTCACAATCCGAATTAATTAGAAGAATTCCCCCTTAAGCTAGATATGTTTGACACAGCAAGACTTTCAAGTGACAGAGCCATATAGGTGAAGTGTCATGGATTTTTAGTAAAACTCTGGACATTAAATAATACCTGTTTGTCAATAACTATTGCAAATGGAAAATGATGACGAAACTTTCTTCCACGCTCACGTTAACTGTCCCAAAACATTTTTGGTTGTGTGCAGCTGAGATGAAAATGGCAGGGAAAATGGAAAAAAAATTAAAATGTTGCCTTCAAGTTCTTCTCTAACGACTTCTAGAGATGCAATTGGTAATGAAGTTATTGTTTACTTTATTTCATCTAATTGATGAGTTAGATGCTTTTCAGAAATTATGAAAAGGACATTGAAAATTGATTTGCAAGTTTTGGGCCAAATATATGTTTTAATTGCCATGATACTGCCCTTTAACCACTGAGTACCTCTGCATACTTGTGGCTAAGCTCTGTCACTTCCATTCTTACTGTGACTGCATAAGGAGGGACGTCCGTTCCCTTATTGACAAGGGTGCAGTCTTCCTCCTTGAGCAGGATGTACGTTGGAACCATCTCCACGTACGCCTCCTTCTTGCCGTCCCTGTTCTGCACAACAAAACTGGTCAGAAAAATTAATCAGTTTTAAGTGAAGACATCACATTGATTTCAAGTGAGAGATCGATGTTCAGCTGCTTCACTGATCGTTATTTAAGCTTAAACGTGAGACTTTGTACATATCGAGTTTTAATGTTTTTATAGTTTTTAAAGTCCTGCATCCGTGTATAACTTTGCAAATTCGCAAAGGCTGTAAATTGAGGTGTGAAAAAAAAGGAAAATTCCTGTGAGGTCAAGGGCTATCAAAGAGGGAGGGGGAGGGGGGGGGGGGACTGTGAACTTTAAACTGAAGAACCATTAATATGGATATTTTCTGGAACCACACACATTTAAGTAGATAGTAATACACACGAAGTTCCAGAAATTCGTCGTATGTTGTATTAAACTTGGTGATGGGTGGGCACCCACAATTCTCTTTTAGGGAGTTCTCTGTAAAAATCAAAACAACGCAAGAAGTGCGCGGAAGTAAAAAGGTCATTGCAGGTGGGGGTGAGGGTGGGGTTTGTTCTTGTCTCAGTTCCAGTATTTCATCCTACTGTGTTCAAAAGTCCCTCCTTTCAATAGATTTGAAAATACTAGCAGGCATGTTTGGTTTCTTACGGCTTCACCGCTAGTTTACTGATGCACCGATAAACCATTTCCGTGTGTTAAGTAAATTTAGGCTTATCAATGAATATGGCCACTTGCAGATCCTTGATTTATTTTTAGTCCATATTAATGTTCTCATCATTTAATCCTTAGAAAGAATTTATTGGCATATTACAACAATTCTGTGATTCTTTCACTGTAGTTTGAATGGAAAATCTCTGGGAAAGCTTAAGTATATTGTTGAAAATGTTTTAGAAGCAGTACAATTGCGTTCGATTGAGGATTAAATCAAACAATACTTACGTAACGACCAACGCAATTTCCTCCAGGCCTTGAACGTAGTTGAGACTGATATCTCCATTTCTCCACTTCCTTGACAATTTTTCAAAAAGTGGAGACCACAATGATGCTGTTGCTGAGGACAAGTCTGTCCCCCCATTTATCACCCACTTCAGTGTGCACTGTTCACCAGTGCGTAGTGGAGCTACAGCTAACAATCCCTGCAATTAAAATATTGAACCTTGGGTTAAAATGTACTAAAATTCCATCGATGGAACGGAGCGGTTTATTTATTTATTTATTTTTATGGAATATATATATTTTTTAATTCTGACATCATAATCAAATACAGTACATAACAAGACAGTGCCATAAGCAACTTACAATACATTACAATATAAAACTCGCAGTACCCTTCTTACTGGCCTTACATTACAATTAAATTACATTGTTTTCTGTACATTGCTGATAATACATAACTTACACTAGACTTACAATGCTGGCAGAAAAGAAAAGAGAGCTTTTAGGCTTTGATATTTTTGAATTAGGGAAGAGCACAATTCTCAATTTGCCATTGTAATGTCGCTTTTTTTTTAGTTCCTGTAAGTTGGGTGTCTTCTCTAAACATTTACAAGAGTAAATATATTGCTTTAAGACAATGATGAAAAGACGTAGTCTTTGTCTTTGGGAATCGGTTAGGTGAGTTAAATGGGACGTGTCATTAAAGGTTATTTGTTTGTTGGAGAGGGTAATATCAGTGACATTTGGGAAGGAGGTGAAATACGAGTCCCCGAAAAACGACACATGATATGGCTTGCGAGTAAAACGCTGCGGTTACAGTACAGTCTAAAAAGGTAACTATGTTCTATGGAGTCCGAAAGGAGACATAGAGTGCACGCTTCATCATCCTCTAGTGGGAATTTGAAGAGCTCTTTTTTGGTCACT
Organism: Pachyseris speciosa; assembly: GCA_016490735.1. NCBI lineage: Eukaryota > Metazoa > Cnidaria > Anthozoa > Scleractinia > Pachyseridae > Pachyseris > Pachyseris speciosa. The sequence continues at coordinate 34,230 of JAEMWC010000038.1, forward strand.
AGTATTCTATGCAGTAACCTGAACGAAAATTCTCTTAATTTAGTGTCCTTTGTAGTTTCATATATAAGTGAAATTGCTTTTTCCAATCTGTAAAACTATCAGGGAATTTGTTTTTCCAGCTCTTAATACCACTTGGCTCGTTAAAACAATTTTTATTAAAGATTTTATAGTAATTTTTGCAACGCATTTCAGCTAAATCTAAGGAAGAAGTATCGGAGGAGGATAATTTAGTTGTGCTTAGCAATTCATGCGATGGCACTTCAGTTGTTGCCGGTCTCTTTTTTAAGTCCAGTGGAATGGCGGCCAGTAATTGCCATAAAATAGTGGATATAGCTTATTTTGATCTTAAACTTGTTTTGGAATTCTTCAAGCGTTGAAAAGTTCCCATTCACATTTAGGATATCTTGACCAAAAGGAATTTTCCGCTTGAGCCAGGAACTCCAAAACAAGGGATTTTTTTTTCAATAGTTATGACCTTATTGACTCATTCATTTCTTTCACGGGAACATATGAACCCATAATTGACTTGCTCCCAACGTCCGTTGCTTCATAGCTCAGTTGGTTAGAGCATCGCACCGGTATCGCGAGGTCACGGGTTCAAACCCCGTTGAATTCCTTTTTTTTTTTTTTTTTCAGGCTTCTTTTTCGCAATTGCATAAATTGCGATTACAACTGCAAGGATCATTTTTCATTTGATTTGAGTTATGACCTTATTGTTCCATAGTAGAAATTTGCCATAAGAAAATGTATTAATCTTGTTTTTAAATTCTTGGAAATACTGTAGAAGTTCTCGATAAAAATTAGGAAAATTTTTGTTTAGGGTTTCAGTATCGTAATTACATTTGAGAAGGAACTAAAGGTCCCCGTAGGCTGAAAAATAATAATTCGGTATCACTTTCCACGAGTCGTCGGTATCACCTAGTAACCTACTCATCCATGCTAAGCGTAGGGATTTCACCATTGTGGTAAAATTGACAAAATTAAGTCCCCCTTCCGCGAAGGGCTGGTGCATTATCGCTCTCTTTATTTCGTCTTTTTTGTTTTTCCAAAGGAAGGAATACAGTTATGTTTTGACAATTTTAATGACTGCACTTGGAACAGAAAGCATGGATGCTGCGAAAACTAATTTGGACACCCCTAGTGTTTTAGCCAATAAAGACCTGCCACAGAGCGTAAGATCCCTCGAAAGCCATAAATTCAATTTGTTTTTCACAATAGACATAGAGCGACTTACAGGGAGAGTGTCAGGTTTATGTGTTTATTTGTTTTTCATTTTCCTAATTCTGCTGAGGAAGTTTTCTTCAATGTTCTTATCTTGTATATATGATAGAAAGGTCCCCAATATCTTAATTGGTTCTTTTATGCTATTAAATTCCAGTATCTTAGAAGTATTGTGTTTTTTTGAAACCTAACCACATTGCTTTGGTCTTCTTCCTATTTAATTTTAAACCTGAGAGCGCTTTAATAGCCTTGGAGACTTCATGTAAATCACGAGTGCCTTACATAAGAGGCGACATGGTAACGTCAATTCAACCAATACAGTGGTTTGTAAATCAAAGCTATAAGAAAGCTTAATATAAGACTGGCTGACTTACTCTATTTGCCTTCCACAACATTCGGGTTGTTTCCCTGCGTAGGAGGTTAACATGCTTATACTGTTGCTCCTCCCAATGTTTCTTCACAAACTCGCGCCTAATATTCTGCCCACAGCCAACAACTGGGCATTCGTTAACAACCGTGGGGCAAATTAAGCTCTGTGATGGCATCATACACCTTAAGGGAATAAAGCTTTGGTGAATTTAAAGTATCAGGTGATATTCACAGTTAAGGTTAAAAATATCTTACTGAATTACCCCCACACCATATTAACTGACAATGGTAGTTATGGAAGACAGTCCAGTTCATGATGGAAAAAACTCTGCCCCTGAGGGAACTGATGAATTGTCTTTAGATGATATCACAGCACTAGTTATGTTATTGTTAGCCTGTTCCAAGCTCTCAGATATTTCGCGGAGAGCGCGCGATAACGAGCGGAGATAATTTATCTGGGCTGGGGGAGGGGAGGGAAGAAAAGAGGGATTCTGTGAGATTTTCCTCGACGACCCCGTTCCACCCACATTGGATTTCTGCCGTCAGACTGTCAATCAGTCATCTTGACAGATTAGAGAGATTAAGTTCGAGGTTTTTTGGCTTTTCCCGCGAACCGCGAACGTCAAGAAGTCACGTGACCAGTGCCTTGCCGTCAGGTTTGCGGTTTGAGGTTCACGTTTGTACTGCTAGACCACACTCTAGAGGTAAGTGATTTACCGCAAGGTTTTTTGCACCCTAAAACATCACAATCCCACGTTTGAGAGGAAATGCTACCTTTTAGAACTCTTTCGCTTATTGATTATCGAATTCTTTTTCATAGAAACGTAATTTTGAAGATGATTTCTCAGCTCAGATAAAAGTGAACGAATAGAGAGATTAAGTTCGAGGTTTTTCGGCTTTTCCCGCGAACCGCGAACGTCAAGAAGTCACGTGACCAGTGCCTTGCCGTCAGGTTTGCGGTTTGAGGTTCACGTTTGTACTGCTAGACCACACTCTAGAGGTAAGTGATTTACCGCAAGGTTTTTTGCATCCTAAAACATCACAATCCCACGTTTGAGAGGAAATGCTACCTTTTATAACTCTTTCGCTTATTGATTATCGAATTCTTTTTCATAGAAACGTAATTTTGAAGACGATTTCTCAGCTCAGATAGAAGTGAACGAATGAATGAAAACAAACATGGCGGCCGGCTATTTGTTGTTAGAACCAACCACGAATCTTAAGCCCCGAATATGGGCAGACGGTAAACGTAAAACCGCTAACCGCAAACCGCGGTATGCCGTTTGCGGTAAGATGGCCAAACCTGTATCTTAATCTCTCTAATGAATGAAAACAAACATGGCGGCCGGCTATTTGTTGTTAGAACCAACCACGAATCTTAAGCCCCGAATATGGGCAGAGGGTTAACGTAAAACCGCTAACCGCAAACCGCGGTTTGCCGTTTGCGGTAAGATGGCCAAACCTGTATCTTAATCTCTCTATTAACAGAGAGTCTGACGTCAGACTTGACTTAAGTAACGCAAATCGTTCTCGGATTTCTCCCGCGAGTAATTCACATAACCGTGATTTAACATGTGAGTACGAAAATTTGGTTTATCAACGGAGTTGATAATATAAATTGACCACCGTACAGGGATTCGATTAGCTGACGTTTCGAGCGTTAGCCCTTCGTCGGAGCGAATCGAGGAATTGTGGGTTGTGTATGGTTTATATACAGAAAATGGAGCTACGCTATTGGTGGTAACATGGTAACGTGAAAAACAGGAATAAATTAATTGAATGAAAAGCGCTCGTTGATACCGTGGGGATTAAGAGTGCCAATTTGAAAGATCAGTTTTTGCTCGAGATTTTTACGGCTTTCCGTGGTACCTTGATGTAGGGAAAGGCCGGAGATCGACATGTGTTGTTTGGAATGGTTAGGGAGATTAAAATGCCGAGCGACAGGTTTGGATGCGTCTTTGTCATCTTTCTCGACATCACGAAGATGTTCTCGGAATCGGTCACCTAGTCGTCTTCCTGTTTCGCCGATGTATAACTTTTTGCATAATGTGCAGGTTATGCAATAGATAACATTTGCGGAGGAACACGTGAAACGATCAGTGATCTTAACAGATCGCTTAGGGCCCGATATTTTGTCAATGTTTTGAATGAAAGGACAAGTTTTGCATCGCGAGCGCGCGCATTTAAAAGTATCCTGCAAGATAAGAGTCGCATTTACTGGAATATCTTTCAATTTAATGCTCTCGTCGAACTGTATCACAATTGCGCGTGCGGTAATACAAACAACAATCTTTGCAACTATTCTGTCACGGAAAGAACTTCATCCAGCACTATCGCGACCTACTGGGGTCCAAGTTTATAATATCGTAACTTCTTTCTCCAGGATTCTGAGAGCCCGCAGCTTTCCCTAGTACCGAAGTAAATATCGCATTTTAATAGTCTGATTGGGCAAAGCGGATTGAGTCTTTTCGTTTGAGGCAAAGCAGTTTAAAATTAAACTCTTGCCGAACCCACTGACATAATCATGAACACATCTTTCCAACGAGCCAAGTTTCTAGAGGGAAATTTCTTTCACGTGTTGAAAATCTCCGAAAAAACGAAAATCTTTGCTTTAAGACATCGAGTTTATCTTGGAGGCGGAGAAGAAAGCCTTCAAAACATAAGTTGCCATCACATGAACTTGTCGCGAAGATATGGAATTTTGCAATAAGGAGAGTGACATTAAGTGCCTGTTTATTTTTGATATTATTATGCCAACCGTATAGGATGTTAGATTCATTCAAATTGACCACTTGTTTGAATTTCTGGTACCACCAGCTGGTAAATCTATCCCAGAAAGCATTAGATACAGTACAGTGGTACAGTAGCTCGAAAAAGGCTGGATTTGGTAGGTAAGATGTGGTGTATTATTTTATACTGGAAAGCAATTAATTTCGAGTCTTTGGTTATTAGGAAAGGCAATGAATACACCTTGTGGATGCTTTCTTTGGAGAAACCGTAATTTAGAATTCTGTTCTCTGATGTTGGTGGACTTACGTTGTTGGTTAAAAGTGTAGAGTAGGTGACACGGGTCGACGGAAGGTCTTCAAGAGGCGGTTTTAGGTGCGAGTTGTTTTGATTTAATATATTTTTCCATTCTGTAGGAATGGCAGCGACGAGACCATAGTACAGTGTAAAGGGAATACTGATGTTCACTTTGCGAATGAGCTCGTCCAGTGAGAAGAAGGTGTTGTCTTCTTTTAAAAATTGTTTAATACGTATAATCTTAGCCTCAAATAAGGGTTTGAAAAAAACTGGCCGGTCTCCAATCAGGATGCGACTATTATTCCAGATGATTTTGTTGTGAATGCATTGGTCCTCCGAGAATTTGTCAGCATTGTTTTCTTGCCAATACTTAAGTAGCGTGTGGTAAAAAGGTGGAAGGTTGTCAAGGTTGAAATGCTTGATATCGTATTGACATTTGGTTAGAAAGGATAAACCTCCATATTTGGCAGCGGTAAACTCTGGTATTATTTTCCATGCTGGTTGAACGTTTTCGGTGATTCTCTTGATCCAAGCAATTTTCAGCGCTTTATTCATGATTTCAAAATCCATCATTCTCAACCCTCCTTGACTTATGTCACTTATTATGGTCTTTCTTTTTATTTTGGCTGGTTTTCCTTCCCATATAAAATCGAAAGATAGTTTGTTTATTTCTTTGACGTAACAATCGGGGATCTCGAGCACAGAGGTGTTATAAATTAGCTTCGACAAACCTAGGGTTTTCATTATTTTTATTCTGCCATGGAGGGTAAGCTTCCTTCTTTTCCAATTCTTAAGCGTATTTTTCAATTTGATAATTTTCTCTCCAAAATTCAGCTTATTTGCAGCGTCGGAGTTGTACGAAAGGAAGATGCCGAGAGCTTGAATCGGTTCTTGAGGCCATTTGAAATTATATGGGGTATCAGTTTTGTTTCTCCAAGCTCCAAGCCACATCGCCTCTGTTTTACTTGTGTTTACTTCTAGACCTGAGGTGTGTTTAAATTCACTTAGAAGCTTCAAAAGGTTAATAACAGATTGATGGTCGTTAACGAATACTGTAGTATCATCAGCGAATTGGGTGACTTTTATTTCCTTTCCGCCAACGGTAATGCCTTTTATGTCATTGTTGCTTTTGAAAGCCCTTACGAGAAGCTCAATACCAATTACAAATAGAAGGCCCGATAAGGGGCATCCTTGCCTGACGCCTCGGTGCAATTGAAAAAAAGGTGACGCGTGACCATTGTTTAGGACACAGCTAGATACATTGTGGTAGATGACTTCTATCCATCTTTGAATATCTAGGCCAAAATTGAACAGTCGAAGCGTGGATAATAGATAGTTCCATTTTATTGTATCAAAAGCTTTTCGGAAATCCAAAAAAATTGCAATTCCAGGCATATTTAAGCGTTTAGTGAGAAACATGACATCTTGGATTAATCTGATGTTTTCGCCTATATAGCGGCCTTTTACATATCCGGTTTGATCAGGATTGATGATTTTGGGCAAGGTTTTTTCTATTCTTTTGGCAATGACTTTGGTAAGTATTTTATAGTCTACATTCAATAACGAGATCGGGCGTAGATTTTCAAGTATGGATTTGTCTTTGTTCTTTTTGGGAATGAGAGAGATTACCCCGCGCCGTTGACTAATCGACAGAGAGCCGGACTGAAAGGCGAAGTGGAAACTAGCTAACATTTCCTTTCGCAGCTCGGGCCAGAAAAATTGGTAAAATTCAGCTGGGAAACCGTCTGTACCTGGTGTTTTGCATTTTTTGAAGTCTTTTAACGCGCTTAGACATTCGGCATCTGTAATTGGCCCGTCACATAGTTTTTGATCTTCGGGTGATAAAGGTGTTACTAATTCGGCTTTCAGGAAGTTACTACCCTGAGGGATGTCTTCATCACTTTCTTTGGATTGATAGATTGACTCGTAGAACTTTTTTTGCTTGTCTAGGATGGCTAGTTGATCATAAATGTATGTGTCATCGTAAGGAGGACGAACCACAACTCCCATAATGCATCGCTTCGAACTATATTATCAAATTGTGTAGGACACGTGATCACTTCATTTGAAATGGACGCGATGGAGGAACAAGCGTGGCAAGCGCCAATGTTTCGGAAATCAAACATTTTATATCTGTATTGCTTGGACACCGAGTATATTTCCGAGCTCACAGTGCCTAGTTTACCTTTCCTTAAGCTGAGATGTTTGTTTGGACACATGGGTTTTCCTGCATCTCTTTCGTAGCGCCGAATGGTCGTCTTCCCGCACACAAAGCGTTTGCTTGACAAAGTGATGTAGTTTGCTTAGTGATGTGATGTAGTTTCGCCTTGCGTTATCAAGGTAACATCAAGTGTGGAATTTCAAGTAAGAAGCAGGGGCAGTCATAACAATTGTTGTCTGTTTAATACAGTCGTTAAAATAGAGCGTTACATGACCGATTGTTGTGATTGCAGATCCAGGTCGAAGACGATGAAGAAATTATGCTCGTTTGGGATTCCGATGTAGCTGATGTCTTTTTATCGCTGACTGCCTCTCAGTGTTAAGTTCAAGCCAAGATTCCCTCTCACTCTGATATTTTCATAATAATCAATTCTGTTATATACAGTGTTTTGTTTGTGATATCCAGCTGACTCTTTCCCTAGCTTTGTGTTTCGTCAAGAATAATTATTCAGAGACCACAGAGGGGGAGGGTTTGGTAGAGCTAAAGCCCTATCCCTTTTTTACTTGTATTGATTTTATAGGGCTCCAGATGACATGGAGAATAATTATATGAATTTTACCACTTGAACTTGGCCACATGTTTCAGCCATACCACTTTAAAATAGTCTCTGTGGTCCATTTTGTTCTTAACATCATGATCACATATTTGCAACAAAAAATAACTACTTTTCAATTGCATTTCTTGTATTTGGTATAAATTACATTTTGGATCACAGGCTTACGAAAGAAAAGAAAAACATTAATCATTTTTTTTTGTTTTTAATTTGAACAAAAGACAACAGAAGTTGTCAAACATTTATTTTGGTCCATGTATTCAAGAAGACTAAGCTAGATACCATGACAAAAAATACAAGGCCAAAGCAAGTTGTAAACAAAAAAGAATCAAACTCCTTGACTTTGTATTAAAAACTAAAACAATGTACCCACTCTGCCTGAATGTGGTACTCATCCTACCAAGGAAAGGCCACACATGTGCTGTGTGTGCATCTTGATAATTGGCCTGTTTTGTAATTACACTCTACACTGTACAGTATTTTGGAAAAAATCAAAAACGCGGAATGCCATGTTTTTGAGCACTCTTTTAATTGCAAATTATAATGGCTGAAATATCTTTCCAACATGTAGAAAACATACATGTAGTATAGTGCTTGTTTGCATATACATGTAACATCATGGCGACCATGTTGGTTGACAAGAATAATACAGGCTCTCTGCAGGGACCTAAACTTTATTTTTTTTGTAAATTATGCCAAAAAAGGTATTGTCAACCAACATGGCTGCCTTGTCACATGGGTGAAAACCAAGAATATCTAAACAAAAAACCATCCACATCAGAATGCTGTAGCAGTTGGCTTTCAAACAAAATACTTTTTTCTATTAACTTGAAGACATCCTTGATTTGCTTTGACAAAGGGCCACGCTTGAAATATTAGCTTTTAAATCACTACACAGAGACCAATTTACTTCATCAAGCCATCTGACAAACTCGAACCTGTTATAATAATGTACTTGCACTTGGTGCAAATAGTGGTGGCAAGTGTATTAAAAGTCTTTTTGGTAAATGAGAATTCCAAAACATTGACTATATTGAATTACCCCTAGATAAAAAAAAATAAATAATAATAATAAAAGTAATGGTAATAGGACTGAGTGGCGAACACTTCAGGGAAGTACCAGTAATCGGGTGAGTGGTTTTAAATTTGGCTGAGCGTGTAGCAGGAAGCTGATTTGAAATTATGAGCATCACTGAATTGTATGGCACGAAGTCCAATTACCAATTAATTGTGTAAAGAACAAAATGCAAGAAATTCAGGAATTAAAGATGAGCATATATGTTGTAGTTAGATTTATCCTTGGTTCAATCTTAAGTTCCTTATTTGTTCTTGTGTACGTTATGTAGGAAAATATGGAGAAAAATATAAATTGGCCTGTCTGATTGCAAGTGTTTGTAATCGGACAGCTCAAATCGGACAGTTTGGACCTGAAACAGTCAATTTTCCCAACAAACCATAATAACAATAAACTTTATTTACTACTGAGAACCATGAGTACAAAATGTTCTATTATGCTCAGAGCATCAATATTTTCATGTTTATCAAAGAACCTCGATAACAATTATTGTTCCACATTTACACTGGATTCTAACAAGGCCAAGCTCTCCAAAATTAAATAAGTTAGTTGTTTCTCAGTTAAACAATGCAGTTTTCCAGTCAGTGATGGAGAGACATTGAGGTAAGCTGCATCACTGCTTGTTCCAGGTTGGGTGACAGGAGAGCCATCAATATGACTTGACAGATATAGCAAGTGCATCTTCAGCCTCGTCAATCGATTTATACTTCTGTTTTAAGTTAATCATCACATGGCTCCGAACACTGGGTTCTGAAAAAAAAAAGTTAAGTGACTGCACTTTACAGTGAAGGTCTAATTACAGCATTTGGAAAATATATGACTGTCCCTGTCATCATGAAAATAGAAAACTCTTGAAAGTCAGCTTGCTGATATGCTCATAACTAACACTGCAGAACACTCAGCGAACTGAATTTATAAAATAACAAACAGCAAAATATCTTGATCTGTTTGTGTAAAATATTCTCAGCTCCAATTCAAAGCCTGTGTTTTATAGATTTCCTTTTCAGTGAGTTCTAAAATAAACAATATGTGAAGATTATTCATCTCATGCAAAAATCTTACTGGTTCTCTTGTATGAAGTCCCCACAGTTTGCTAGATGAAATCAGCAGCCTTTATCCCAGTATTCATGCTGATCTCCAAATGTTGGTCATTCAGGTCATTCACCAGTCTTTAGCTTAAACTGTGTTCCAATTTTTATTTTCGTTTCGAAGTAACACGTTTAGATAAAAAATCAAGAAAAAAAATCTAAGACTCAAGTACCTTTTGCAAAGGGCTTCCTTTTCCTTGAAAAGCCAACGTTCTCCGGGTTCGCGTTGGTATTTCTTCGCTTTCTGGTTCAAGCACAGGAAGAATTTACAAGGCTTTTCTCTTTTGGTTTGTTCGGGGTTCTGCCCTGGCAACATATGGACGTTTCTCTCGCTCATCCATGGCAGTAATAACCTAGAAAAATAACAGAAGAAAGGCAACTAAGATATAACCAAACAGCTGATAGGAATGTCTCGAAAACGACAAATGAAATGAAAAAACACATGGAAAATTAAAGCTTGTTGGCATGTTTTATCACACCTCGCGAGCACGTGTATGACGAAAAACACCAAACTTTGTGGCCCACAAAAAGACATTGAAATCGCGAGGTACTTCGAGGTTCCAAAATCGAACCACCTTCCGATTTATCTTATTTTGCTATTCTGACTATCTACGGGCCAAAAGATTTCGAAAACAACGTTCACTTACCCTGATTGTTTGAGGTCATTCAGCCATCACGCCATTTGCAATTAAAATGAGGTCCGAAATATTGAACTGAAAGAAGGACAAAACCATTATTATCAGAGCTAGAAACACAACTCGTAATAGCAAAATGCAATAAAAATACACATAAAAATAAAAAACTGACCTTAAAGTGCTTCGATCTCTGTAAATTCGGCCATCGAAAAAGCTCACTATGAGCACTTCTTGAGCGAATGCATCGAGGAGACGTATGGAATTTTAAGCGCAAAGCATCATGGGGGTCCTGATTCGTCCTCCTTAGTGTCATCGTTTATTTTCAGCTTGTTAATGGCTTTTTTGGTTTGGGTACGGTTTTCTAGGCCGAAAAAATATCTCGTGTTACATTCAACGTAATTTTGCTGCGAGTAGTTCGTTTTGGGCATGGTTATTGTTAGGATTTCTTTCTAGACTTAGCAGAAGTTCATTTATTTTCTTTTGGAGTGTCAGTTCTTCGTTTTTACGTCTTTTTGCTTTCGTTTTGGAATATTTTACAGTGAAACCCCTAATCTCCATTTTTATAAGATCCCATTTCAAACCTTTATCTTCAACGTTTTTATATTTGGCCTTGAACAAATCAATGTTCTTGCGCAGAGCGTTAACATAACTGTCATCTTTAAGTAGAGAGCTATTAAATTTCCAAAACCCTGGACCTCGGCGTTGTTTATTAAATCTGGTCTGCAAGTGTAACGAAATTGCAGAATGATCCGTTTCGGGCGCATGGAAAATTTTACACGTCGCATCTACATTTGTGAGCTCTTCCGAGATTAGAAAGAAGTCTAATCTGCACTGTATCTTGTGAGACTTATTTCTCCAAGTGTACGATTCGAGGAGAGGGTTTAAGTGACGCCAGATATCGACTAAGTTGTAAGATGTACACAACTCTTCGATTTCCTTAATTACAGACGCTTTCTGGGCGACCGCGTTTCCACCTTTTTTGTCTTTGTCCGACAAAGCGCAATTAAAGTCACCTCCGATAACGATATTTTCCTGAGAAAAGTCTTGCAGCTGATGGTGTAGGGATCTAAAAAATTTGGATTGTTGGTTTGGGTCATTTGGTGCATAGATGTTGACTAGAATTAAACGTGCATCTTCGACTGATACGACCAGAATGATATATCTTCCGTTTTTGTCAGAAATACACTTTTCTATTTTACAATCAAGTTTGGGGTTTATAAGTATCATTACTCCCTTGCTGTTTGATGTACCGTGGCTGAAAAAAGCTTTGCCGCCCCATTCAGCGGACCAAGTGTCTAAGGTGAGTTTAGTGCTATGGGTTTCCTGAAGAAATGTAAATTGAGCGTTTTGGTTGTGGATCCATCGAAAAATTGAACGGCGCTTAATCGACTTGTTGAGACCTCTTATGTAAATTGAGAGGCACTTAATGTCCAGATTTTCAATAGTGTCCATTGATGGTGTGAGTAAATTGACTTAAGATATGCGTGATTAAGGCAACTTGAGGTGAGATACAGTTTTGACGGCTTCCTTTTCTCCTTTGGGACTGGTGAAATTTGCATTTGTTGGAGTTTATAGCATAATTGAAAATAGTGAAATTTAATGGAAATAAACAGACACTGCATGTAGCTAGAAACACTACAACACTCAAATACACCAGGAGTGAAATGCTAAAAAACATACAACAATTTAAACAAGACCTCTGTAATGATCTTGAAAAACGCACTAGTTGCGTTTCGGTCTGGGAACAGCAATTTTAGTTGGATTGGTTGTCAGTTGATTGCATTTGTCCGTCCGCTAAAACGGATTAGTGTATGAACAGCTAAATTAACACAAGGCTAAATCAAGTGGTTTACCAACGGGCCATAATTTCCCTCTAATATAAAGCTTATCAGGTTGGGACTTACTGAATGCGGCTGGGATTTTGTTCCTCTTTGCGAGTTTGAAAGTGTCCATTTGTTTTCTTCTTCTCTCTACAATGCCGTATGGCAAGTCTTGGTACATTCGGAATTCGGTGCCTTTCAGTCGGTGGCCCAGAGAAAAAATGCGTTCACAATCCTTGTAACGTAAAAATCTAGCTATGATGGGTTTTGGTTTTGTATCAGTACTACTAGCGTTGGATTTCTTTACCTTTAAGCGGTGTACACGCTGCATCTCGAACGATCTGGCGTTTTCGTAACCGAGGTGTGTTTCGAGGAAGGTACAAAGCACATCTTCGGTGTCTTCTTGGTGAGCGCCATGTCCGGTTTCTTCGGTTTCTTCTTGGATGTTCTCGAATTTATGTTCTCACGCCTGGAATATGCTTCTAGGTAGAGATTTTTATTTTCCAGTTCTTTGATATTGATATTGCTATCCAATTCGGCGTTTTTCTTGGAAAGTTCGGTCATTTTAAGGTTGATCTGCTCCTTATATGTGTCAAAGCCTTCGGTAGTTTTCCTTTGTTGGTCCTCGGTGAAACTTAAACTGTCCTTGAGGTCGTTTATGTCTTGGTTTGACGTCGCTTGAACACTTTCCAGGGCGCGAATTCGGTCGTCCATTCGAGCGAGTGTATCTTGCAGGCCTTTAACAGACGTTTCAATCGCATCTAATTTCTCTAACTTCAATAAGATCACTTCCAGTTTTGCATCAAGGTTTGCAGACATCTCTAGTGTTGTTAAGGAGTTGGTATCTTCCTCGTGGATTGAAGCCGTGTCGAAAGTAAAATTAGAACCTCTTGGTTTCTTGCGGCTCTTCGACGTTCGGATGGGAGGTGAAGTTTCCTCCGAAGAAGAAGATAGAAATCTTTTCTTTTCTAATAATTTTTGTATAGTTTCAGCCATGAAAGGGTACGAAATGTAGTTGTTTTAGCGGATGGCCATGAAACACGTCTTTACTCCATTACGGCCCAGGCTCTCTTTCTCAACACTGGTAATAAGTGCTGCATTTAAAAAAGTCGACCATTTCCAAGTCGGATGGGCATTTTGTGCAAAAACGAAAATCTTGGAATTCTCCCAGGCACGCGGCAAATCGTGCTTGCCAGGATGTTGATCGAATAACAACCACACTGCCTGTGAGTGTTGATGTTTTCTCTCAATTATGTCTAGATTGACCAATCGGAGGGTACCCCAGCTGGTATACCATACAGGCTCTCCTTTCGCCCCCTCCCCCAGTCCTCGCGCGATTTTCTTCCCTCGTTCTTTGTTTTCTTCGCTTGCCCCAAATATCTGAGAGACTGGAACAGGCTATATTATTGTTTAAATTGGGACTTTTACAAATTGAAAAAAAAAAAGGCTTAAAATGCTACTGAAAATAACAACAACAACAAAAACAATAATAATAATAACTTTGATTAAGTCTCAAATGTTTGTAGCCGAGAACAGATGCTCTACTAATTGTGGACACTAAATCAAATCAACTCTAAATACAGTAGAATCAAATCAAATGTTGTTTTATAGAGAGAGGGGAAAACCGAAGAACCAGAGAAAACCTCTCGGAGCTAAGAGTAGAAGAAAAAGAGCCCACTTATCGCGCCGAGTTCGGGAATCGAAGACACATTGGTGGAAGGCGAGCTCACCGCTGCCCCAGCCCTGCTCCCCAACAGTAAGGCCCGGTTCATACGTCGCATTTCTGCCGTGTCCAATTCAATTAAACAATTATTTCATTCGACAGAAATTCGACGTCTGAATTAGCTGCCGAATTTCTGCCGCACGTTGACTGGACTTGTCGCATTATCTGGCAGATGTGCGGCACCGATCGAAACGTCGAATTTCTGCCGTGTTTGAAATTAATACATAGATTTACATACCGCCGGGTTTAAGGAGGAGCGGTAAATTTTACTGCATTTTCTCGAACATACAAGAAGAAGTCAGAAGTAAAATGTGTAGTAATGAATTAAGTGCGGCACAAGTGCGACGTTATGAATCAACAGTCGCATTTCTGCGCACTTAATTGAATTGATTCGCGCAGGCAAAAATGCGACGTATGAACCGAGCGCTAAGAAACGTTTTTAGGTGAACTTCAATTTTGCCAGAACATTAGTCAAAGACCACTTCGATTCTTCAAGGCTAGTAAATGTTAACGTTACCGTGTTCGTTCAGGGTAATAAAATTTTCGATTTTTTTTTGTCATAAATTAAACTTTTTAGTTTCAATTTCAATAAAAATAATAAACAATTCAAAAGAAGTGATAACGTAGCCGAGAAATTGGATATAACCTTTTTGCACCCGATGTAAGTAGTATAGTGTTTGGGGGTACGAAATCAATTGATTTCGTTTTCCCCAAATTGGTCTCGTATTCTGGAATATATAGTTATTTAATTTGATGGAATATATAGTTATTTAATTTGATGGAATATATAGTTATTTAATTTGATGGAATATATAGTTATTTAATTTGATGGAATCTATAGTTGTTCAATCTGATGGAACAAGGTCAGCACACTTCATCTATAGTTTATTATAATGCGTGACATTCTCGGAAAAATCACCAAGCGTGACATTCTCGGAAAAACAGGAATGAGTCATCGCCTATAGCTATTTTTCTCACGTGACGTCATGTGGTTAGTTGCATAAAGAAATAATATCTCACATAATATTATAGAATGAGTTGTAATTCAGTAATCCACAATGAATTAAAGAATATGGGAGAATTCACATGTCTTTTTGTGATCAGCTATTGGTCAAAGTTGTTAAAAGTGTGAAAGCACCTTGCTGTGATAAACAGAAAATGTTTAATGATGATGGTGAAAATGTTTGTCTAAATTGTGGTTCAGTCCACGGCTATGACTATTGTAAGGAGTACGTTGACTTTCATAATAATATGTATAAAAAGCGAAAATCTGTATATCACGGAAGTACCATATTGAAAATGTGATAAATGGTATATGTCGCAAGAATAGATTTCAAATTTCTGTAAAAGATAAGGGCAAAATATTGAAAATATTCGAAGAGATAGACACTGTCCTTCCTTTGGTGAATAAGAATCGTAAAAGGATGATAAGTACGAAATTTATGCTTAAGCAAATATTTTTAATGCTTGATCTTCCATTTGATGAAATAAAGTTACTAGATCAAAAAAGACGCTTGGATTTTATGATCGATATTGGGTTGAGATTCTATTGTTGAGATTTGATAAGATTATTCGTATTATCAAGCAGTGAATTTTTCATCATATTTCAGTAGGTACTTATCAATAATTGGACTATTGTCAGTCACATAATCATCGATATTCTTCATTGAGATTTGTATACTTGAAGCATCAAAATCACCACTTCTCAACTTGTCTTTTATTGAATTGAGTAGATGTTGATAGCTTTGATAAGCATATGTGCAATTCTGGATTTTCATCTAGGTTTTTATGCTTCATCCACCCTTGTATCAAAAGTGCTGCTGTACTGATGGCTACCAAACTAACACCACCTGTTGCAACGCTTGTGGCGAGACCCTCAGTTGCAAAGATGATGGACATGAATTCCCAGTAATTTCCATTTTTTGAACCGTTTAACCGCCTGTTTATGAGCCCAACACTTTCTGTGATATGTTTGGTAATAGGATTTTAATTCATTTACCTGATCTTCTGTTAATTCACCTGAAATATGGTTCCAGCTGAATATGCTTTTTCGCTCTTTCATATATATCTTTTATAAATGATTCTCTTGAAATATGCAATAAAGTATTCAGACATCTGGCCACTCAGAGGAGATAACTTACTTAATTTAGTTGTAAGAAACAGGAAAAGCATAAGAATATCCTCTATCAAGACCATGTTTGACATAGAATCTGCCGAAAGCATCATGTAATATTGCATGTGTTTGTAACACGTCAATCCATCCAAGAGTATGCTCCAACAAATGTGTCAAGCGCCATCACCGTACCAATTAACCAATGCCTATGTGCTCCTGGAATATATCTCTCACTTCAATATATTTGTTGAAATGTTGTGATATAGAAACTGGTAAACCAAAGCTGATTTCAAAATCCTCTATCAACACCAGGGTTTTTCCGTTCAGCATCCGAATGAACCATCGTACAAATCTTATAATCTGCTTCATAATAATTGATTACATAATTCAAAGATCGAAATAATCTCATGGAAACGAACATATTTTTAATTCATCATTAGACAGAGATTTCTGCCAAACAGAAAAAGCGTACAGATCCATTTCAGAAAATTGACTGCAGTACCACATCATTATCAACTTGACATCCAACGAAAATTTTTTGTGGATTTCCTGCAGTGTTGCTGGAATGTTTTCTGTTCCAACAGGAGTCATTGATGAAATACCTCTAAATAGTTCCATATTTGTCCATTCATCTTATTGTCCAAACTCAATATTACCAGTCAGATCAGACAAAGAAGAAAGAAGTCTTCCACCTGAGAGAGTACAAAATCAACCAAACGTCTTATTCCAAGGAAAATGAACACCAAATCGAATATTAGCCTGCCCCCATTGAAATTGAGATTGTTTCTTCACTTGTTTTGTATTTAACAACCATATTACTGTGCATGTATTTCCCATTTGGTCCAGCAACTTTGGATACATCATGAATTTATTCTCAAAGTAGTCATCACTCAGTCCCATCGAATCGCAGAAAGAATCTCTTTTTATTTGAATCTCTCAACAGCAGAGGTTTTTGAATCATCAGATTGTGTGAAAGATATATTATTGACAGGATCAACCATCTTGAGACTCTATCGTTTGCATCAGATGTTAAAACAGAGAGAGCTGGGATGAGAGCAATAGAAATTCCATCAAGGACTGGTGCACCAGGAAGAGAGTTGGAAATAACAAAAGTAGCTCTATCTAACTTCAGATCAAGTGTTTTTTTTGTGACACAATCATTATCATCAGTTCCTTTCATCACATTTATCAATTTCTTGTTGTTCCAAGATCATAGTGACCATCTTGTGTTAATGTAAAATCACCTTTATCACCTTTGGGGCCAACAGAACCTGAAACACCTTGTGGACCCTGTGGGCTTGTGGACCAATTAGACCTATATCACTTTATCACCTTTATTGTCTTGATTTTAGTGAATGATTGAATAATCCCATATAATATATTTTAGATTAATTCATGACCACTTCAAGTGTGAATGTTGTATCAAATGCCCTGTATTAGGATGTGAATAATCAATGATTAAATAGCCTCTCGATAATGATTTGTTGATGTTGACCGTTGTGATGTTTCTACTTAAAGAAGATTGTCTGTGTTCATAAATAGTTGCTGGTAATGGCAAAGGCCCACCACCTTCAGCTTTTGTCTTGAAGTAGAATATTCCGGGTTTTGTTCCTTGTAATACATACATATTCTTAATATGAAAGTTATTGTTGTGAATAACTAAAAATTCAGAGCCATTTATCAATACAGGCTTTAAAACATTCTTATTATGTCCTCGTTTGGCTTTGACAAGCAATTTAAATATTGTATTTGACCGATTATATCCATTCCCATTCAAATTTAGATCACCTCCTAATTTCGGCCTGTAAAGAGCAAATCCACCCAAATCGAAAGCTGTTTCCATAATTACACCTGTAACGCTTGAAATAGATTCAAACTATTATTATGAATTCTATAGCCATTCAGATTTAAATCACCACCAAGTTTAGCCTCTTTTATCAGATAAGTGTTCATATTAATATTATTTAGCATTGTCAATTCACCATTGTCTCCACCAAACAACCAATTTTCATTTTCTTTCACATCAAAACCATTCAAATCTAAATCAGTTTGTAATTGTATTTTTCATTCACGATTTTATAAGCTTCTGTGAAGTCGTAAACACTTGATGGAACGTCTACTGCTTCAACCAATACCATATACAACACAATGAACTTTGTACTTATTTGGATAAGTTGGGTTAGCATTAATATAAATCGTACAATATAAATATTCAGGTGGTGAACTTGCTGAAGGTTTTTCAAACCATAATAAATATCTCGAATGATCTTCATTTCTGTTGTCAAATTTTCTCCCTACGGTTTTATGAATTGAAATTCCACTAGTTGAACTGAATGTTACACTACTAAGACTCATTCCTTCATAATCAGGAAATAGCCATTCGAGAATGAAAGTGTATGTTCCATCTTTTATTGTATACATATTGAATCCAATTTTGGCTCTGTAAGTATCTTCAGATTCTTTATTCAAGTCTATATCAATGACCTTTTTTGAAATCAAATGTGGTGAACGAGGTAAATTGACATATCCATTAACTGTCAAGCCATATTCAGTGCTAATTTCATCGATATCATTCATCAAATATTTGAAAGCATTCTTTGGATGAGAAGCAGATGAAATATGACTTTTTTCTAATTGATCTAAATTTACGGCATCGGTTTTATTTGTTCCTTCTTTTAAGTTTGGAGTTTTATCACCCATGTCAATTCACCAGCATTTGACCTCCGACAAGTTTAATAAAAAGTGGCCTGCTCAACATATCTTTTGTTGCAGCATCTGTGTTAAAGTTGGTGTTGCACAGTTGATCACTTTGTTACGCTAGATTTCATTAGCAGTCATTTCTTGTGTTCATCTCGAAGTAGAGTTTGACCGATACTGCTTTTTGAGCGAGTTAGTGTCATATAACGATTTATTCACAAGATCTGCTGGTTGTTTCCTATCATGACCTCTAATATACCCCCCAAAATCCTGATTGCCGGTCATTATAACTTCCATCTTTTTAAGAATTGAGAAACATCAATACCAGCAATTTCAGCATCAACATACTTTTTGTTCACAGCGTCTTGTGGGTTTGAGGGGTTATCCTGCAGGTTGAGGATTTTGTTTAATTTCATGTCAACATTACTACCAAACGCAACATGACCGTTTTCAATTTCATAAGCTGGGTCATGGACAAAGTAAGACAAATTGGTATGATAGCCATAGGCCCCATAAACGATGATATGTGTTTTGGTGTTAGACGCAGGAGCTGTGCTGGAAAGTTCCACCTGTATTGCCGCTTCCCACCACTGTTTTTTTCGATTCGGAAAAGCTTCTTCATATAACCATCAACGTGTGGAGTTTGGGAAAAGGTTTTTGAAATGGCTGTCCGCATCTCGTATATTTACAGTTGGAATGAATAAATCAATTGTTGCATTTTGGGGTCTGATGGTGAGTAAAACTCAGTAACAAATGTGTACTTCCATTTCTTAAAGATGTCACATTAAAACGAATTTTGGATGTAAAGTTACCACTTCGTTTGATGAAAAAAGACAATGACGACTTGTTTATGTGATAAGGTGATCTGTCAAAATTCTCAATTTGAAGGTTTTCCACACCACTGACTGCAGAAGACTTGGATATGTCTTTTAACAGAAAAGCGAATGGGT
The DNA here is from genome assembly GCA_016490735.1 of Pachyseris speciosa. Lineage (NCBI taxonomy): Eukaryota > Metazoa > Cnidaria > Anthozoa > Scleractinia > Pachyseridae > Pachyseris > Pachyseris speciosa. Next base: position 53,719 of record JAEMWC010000038.1, read on the forward strand.
TGCGTTGAGCTCCTGATGCTGAAAAACAAGGTCATCAACATACTTTTTGTTGGCAGAATCTTTATCAGAGTTTGGAGATCCAACATTTGTTATTTTATTGTCACCCATGTCAAGATCACCAGTCATTGCATTGCTTCAATAATAATGTGTCTCTGATATCTTGTATATTTTGTACAACAAAACCAAATTCGCCGCATCAAACTACTAACTGGAGATGATAAGCTAGGAATGGTATATTTGTTATTTTATTGTTGCCATGTCAAGATCACCAGTCATTGCAACACTTCCATCTTTTTTTAAGAATGGAGAAACTAATTCAGCAATTTCAGTATCAACATACCTTTGTGGCTGAATCATTGTTTGCTGTTGGCGCTGCTACATTAGTCAATTTGTTACCTCCAAGATTCAAATCAGAAGTCATTGCAACGCTTCCATCTTTTTTCACAAAGTTATTATTGAGATATGTTGTACTCACTTTACCTCTTACACCATCATCAACGTATTTTCTAGTTGCGCAGTCTTGTGGAAGTATAGGGCGTCCAACATTGACTATTCTATGAAAACTCATTTTAACCTCATTATTAAATACAATTCTTCCTTCTTCTATTTCAAAAGCTGGGTCGTGAATATGTGATAAAATGATATTAGAAAATCCATAAACACCATAAACTATAACATAATGTTTTTTTTATTTTGTAAATATGGTGAAATCAACAATAACTCCATTGATGTGGAACCATGACTTGTTTTTTCAAGGAAGAATATTCTCTTGAGATAACCATCAACAAGATGAGTCTTTGGAAATGCTCTTTTTATTGAATCCTTTCTTTCAATTAAATTTGATGACAGATTGTCGTCATCACTGTTGCATTGTTTGGATTACCATCAGTATAAAACTCAACAACTAAAGTGTACTTTGAAACTTCCAATTGTGACAAATCAAAACGAAGAACAGTTGTAAGACCAGCAGAAGGAATAACAAAAGACAAGGCTTTTTATTTATTGAGTAAGGGCTTTTATTATAGACTTTAATTGTAGATTATTCGCATTTCTAAGAATAGTTGTTTTTGATGTATCTTCAAGAAGAAATTTAAATGGATTAACACGTGTTCCTTCAATTGATAAAACAGCATCATTAACATATCCCAAGTTAGTAGAATCATAATGATTTACTGGATCACCAACATTTGTCAAACGTTTATTTTCAATATCATAATTGCCATCTTGTGTTAATCTAAATCCATCATTGTTTCAACTTTATCACTTTATCACCTTTGGGACCAATTGGACCAGCGGGCCTCTTTCACAGTTTTTGTTTCATTTGATCTAGTGGAGAATTGAAAACTCCATTATATCATCTTGTTAGATTAATCTTCTCCATCACTGCTTTTCTTCCAAGAATTCAGGTGGTATGGTTTCATAGATGACAGGTAGTCTCTTATTGTTTTTCAATACTTTTTGTGTCCTCCTGTTACTTCATTTTGATTTTTTCAGCGATTTCAAATGGTGTTTCAACAGCAGCGTCAGGTTTGATTAATTTTTCGATTCTTTCTGTTTTTGGATTCTCCTGTTTTTCTGGATTTTGAAAATTATTGATTGCCATATAATATTAGATTAGATTAAACAGCACCATAAAAATTCTCTTGATTGTTTTCATCGGCTTGTCAACATAACAGAAGGAATATGGTTTCTTGGTGGCTTCAATGTATTTCTTCTTGTCTATTCCAAGTTCTTGTGCAATCAAGTTCCTTTCTCTTGAGGATGGGAAATCATAAAGGCAGAAGTGACTGCAATTGAGTCTGATTGATTTTGGGCAGCCATAGAATGATTGTGTGAGATATATGACTGAACAGTTCTTGTGTCTCCCCTGAATGAAATAGCTGATTATTGATCTTGTTTCTTGTCAGTCACGAAATCGCTGCAAATTTGTGTCTTTTATTTGTTCAACTGGCAATATCTCTTCTTGACTGCAAACCAAGGCAGGATATCCAATGTGACTGCTTATTTCATCCATTACTTTCCGAAGATATTGATATTTGTCTTGATCTAAATTTTTTGCATAAAGATGTATCTGATCATAATAAACCAATGGTTCCATAATCAGATGCATGAACAATGTTGTCTTTCCAGATCCAGAATTACCAGCCAATAACATTCTAAATGTATCTTTTGGCATATACGGATACAACTGTCTGAATGAATTCTTTAAACCCTGAATATCATAATTAGGGATTTCCATATGTAAATAGTTTAGATTAGTCTAACACAATTGTATATGGATATAGAACGAATGAAAAGGCTTCTTAAAAGTGGAATTGAAGCTGGAAATAAAACAAGAGAAGTTCGTGATGTTATCAAGACTTATGAATACAGAAAACAGGATGCATATGATACAACATCAGAATTGCTGAAACCCTCTATTGATGTCCAGAAGAGTGTGAAAGAAAGTGTCGACAAAAAACAGGATGAAGTCATTGAACAGTTGAAAAAAATCAACAGGCTTTAACACAAGGACTTGATGATGTTATTGAAGCTAATAGAAGAGCTATTACAATGGGAACGGAACTTCCTAGAGCATTGAAGCACTGAAGAAGAGGATGGAACACCCAACATATTAGAGATCGATAACAATTTCGATAGAGATGATAGAATATATTAAAAATAACAAGCTTTTAAACCTAACGAGTTGACTCAAGTCGCCCCAAAAACTTCTTGAAGAAAGGAGAAAGCTGCAGAAATTGCCAGAAATCTAGGAAGAAGAAAAAAAAATCAATCACTCCAGAAGAAAATGAATCTCATAAAAGAGAAATACAAACTTTGAAGAAATATAGAGAAACGATTTCAGATGTATTGAATTCTTACAAATACAAAACAGGGAAAGGAATGAGAAGGGATGCATTTTTGGGTGACATGCTTTCAAGACTACAGTTGCTTGGTGGATCTATTTCAGCCGGCAACAACAGCAAAAATGTTCAAAATGAATTCACAAAAATATTGCATACATTGAACAGACTGGGAATCCTGAAAACCGGTGAGTTGAATAAAATAATGATGAAATATCTAATGTAAAAGTATATGACAGAAATTTCATTACGATTCAACAGTAAAAACAGAGACAAAATTGGTGTCAGCAAGAGTCATGATTTTGAAAAAAGATTCAATACACCTCTTAAATTAACGAATGATTTAAAATATGAAATGGCTGTGAATGTCATCAATATGACATACAGTTGGTACAATATCAGAGATATTTTTGGGAATAATCAAATGAAATACAGCTATGACAAAGGTGTAAACTGGGAAACAATAACATTCGTTAACGGGATGTATTCATACGACGATATCAATAGTTACATTCATGAGTATATGAGAAAAACAGCCATGTACTGAATCCATCTGAAACAGACAAATCAAAATTCCTGTATGGTATTAACATGTATTTCGTTTTGTCAACATATCGCATTTTGATTGAACTCAATGAAAATTATCGTGTGGATCTGAGGAATCTTGATTTCAGAAAACTTATCGGTTTCGATTCAAAATTAGTTCCAGCCACAGAATATGGAACAAATCTACCTGATATTACAAGAGGAGTAGATGAAATTTATATCAATTGTGATATGGTGATAGATAGCATTGTTGATGGAAATAGCACAAATACAATCGCAGTTATTCCAGTCACAGATCTCGTTAGAAGTTTACCTTTCACTTACAAACCTCGTTTTCTTTCATGGAATCCTGTCTCAACACATACAATCAGCTCAATACGCTTTTATGTCACAGACTCTTCTAGAGCTCCAGTCGATTTAAATGGGATAGATTGGTATATTGAGTTATTCTTGAGAGGTGTGGAATTATAAAACCTAATAGTATATGAAACGGTTTGAGTTTAAAAATATGAACAACATGGTGAAGGTATTGTGACTGATATGATCAAAACAGCTGGAAAAAAAGCAGCACAACAATTGGTGAACATGCTGGCAAAAAAGCTGGTGACAAAATCATAGAACTTTTGAAAAGAGAAAAAGTGGAAACAAGAGTGGAACTGAGAGTGTGAGCCAGACTGGTGGTTTAATCAAAAGAAAGAGAGGTCGACCACGTAAAATAAAATAACTTTTATCTAACACAATAATATATGTCAAACTATCGTGACTCAAAATATATCGAAAGATATGAAGATGTAGTGTTCGAACTAGAGACAGCACTTAATACTGTAGTAGCAAACAATGCTCATCAGAGGAAAACAGGTTACCGTTTCGTTGTTGATAACAGTGGAGAGACTACACCATTTGACTGGTATAATGCCCGTTTTAATGTTATTTTCATTGTAAAGAAGCTTGCAGATGGAGCTGACATTGCTGCAGGAGATCGAAATGGTATTGTTAATTCAGTTCACGCTCTTATTAACACCATTAATGTAAAAATGAATGGTCTTGATGTTTATGAGTGCCGAGATGCCAACCAGCCACAAATATTAAGTCATTGCTTGAGTATTCACAGGGTTATGCTGTAAGTCAGGGAACCAATGAGTTCTTCTATCTTGACGACAAAAGACAAGCTGATGATAGAGTTGCCCAGGTGGCTACTTATAACAAAGGTTTCGCAGCTCGTAAAGCACTGTTGAATGGTGCAGCTGGTGAAGTAAATGCAGAGATGCATTGAACAGATACGGTTTTTTCAAGAGCTTTTGGGATGAACTTATGCCTAACTCAAAAGTAGAGGTGAACCTGACTTGAGAGTGATGCCAAGCTAATAGTTCCTCGCATTGTTTTTTAATTCTACGGGAAAGTCCTTATACATGAGCAAGTATCTTGACAACAGAAAGTGGACTTACATGAGAGAAATGGTTGAGAGAGGCAATTCAACAAGACAACAGACTGCCAATTTCCGTATTTCCACAGGAATAAACAAACCCAGGCATGTCTTTGTATTCATCATCAATGATGCAAGTGATGCATCTCAGACAGCCAATAAATTTCTCTATAACACATTCTCAGTTGCAAATAACCAACTTTGACTGATTGTTATCTCGAAGTTGGCAACGGTAATGATTATCCGGAGGTCCATTATAAACCATCAACAGAACCAACAAGAGTATTTAGAGATGTTTTGAAATATGTTCATGCGTTAATGATTTCAGTGAAAGTACCCTTCTTAACAGGGGCAACTTCGGTACAATATTCCCTTTCATTTATTTTGATTTGACGAAACAGAAACAGGATATCAAAGATGGAATGACAAAACTGACTTTCAAATACACTTTGAGTGCTGCAACAAATGCTGATTACAGTGTGTATGCACTGGTCCTCTATGAGCAGGATATTGAGATGAGAAAGACTGATGGAAAATTAATTCTGAGATCAATGTAAATTAAATAATTAAATAAATTAAATGATTGTTTTATATTAAATACAATTTAGTATAAACATATATTATATGACTACTTATCATCCTCATGGAGTAAGACTTTCAGGAAGTCAGAAGGAAAGGCTTGCAAAAGCTATACAAACAAATTCACCGGTAACATTGAGACTTGGAGTTGGAGATCTCACTGGAGGTGATCAAATGATGTTGACAAAAACACAGAAAAAAAAATTAGCCAAAGCACAGAGAAATGGAACAGGTGCTGATAAGATATCCAAAGCACAGATCAGAAAATCAGTCCAAGAAGGAGGCTCTCTTTGGTCCAGTCTTTTTTCACTTGGAACTAAACTTCTGCCTTATGCTGCCAGAGCTGCATCAAAAGCTATCCCAGCGTTGGCTACAGGTGCAATAAGTCAACTTGGCAGTCTTGGTATTGACAAATTATTTGGCAGCAAGAAAGGAAGTGGACAAAAAGGTGGTTTTATGATTCCTAATAATAATCTGCCTCAATTACTGAGCTTAGGTAACTTGCTCACAAAAGGACAGCTATCACAGATAATGAGCAAATTGCAGTCTGGTGGTGATGTTGTTATCAGACCCACAAAAGCGCAGACTGGACGGGGGATTGCGTCAATTCTTGCAAGCATTGGTATTCCTTTAGCCATAGAAGCAATTAGAAAATTAACTGGAAAAGGTTTGCATGTTGAAAGCAGCCGTCCAAGACGGTCATTACCAGTTCATGTTCCAGATTCCATTGCAAAAAATAAAAGTGTTGGGAAACATGCTATGATTCCATGGCAATCCCTCCTGTTTTTGGTACATGGGATAACCCAATAGGCATGGGAATGAAAAAAAAAAAAGAAAACCAAAGGAAAAGGACTTCTACTGGGCAAAAACAGTCCATTCAATTCAATCCCCATACTAGGAACCATTTTGTAAATAAACCCTTATCCAACTTTGATTTAATCAATTGGGTTAAACAACTTGGAATAAAACATTTTAGAGGAGTATTTTCAAGAGACAATCTGCCGAACCTGATGAGAAACAATGAATGTGGGATAGTCAATCTTGATTCCAAAATTGGACCTGGTACTCATTGGGTTTGTTATAGGAATTTCAAAAATGATAAATACTGTGAATACTTCGACTCTTTCGGTTTAATGATGCCAACAGAAGTACAGAAATACATGGCTGCAAGCGGTAAACAACTTGAATACTCTGGTGATGAGATACAAGAAAGGGAATCAGTATTATGTGGATATTGGTGTTTGTACTATCTTCTTGAGAGACAAAAAGGCAGATCCATTCTTAATACAATACATAATGCTGAATTTGATCCAACAGACACAAGAGTCAATCACAGATTCATCATAGACTACTTCAAAAATATCTAACTTAATGGTATAATGGTAAAATCATATTGTGTGAAACAGAAGAAGCAGACTGAGTGTGTACCAGGAAGTGAAAGATATCAAAAGACAAAAAATGGTCGAACTGTGATGAAATGTACTTGTGCTGAATGTGGAATCACAAAGACTAAATTTGTCAGAAATCGGGGAAACTGAATAGCCCGTCTGAAGGGGCGGGCATACTAGATTCAGCCGCAGATATGGCGCTAACAGGATTCTTAGAACATGGAGTCCCTTATTTAGCAAAGAAAGGTGTAGAAATGGGAAGATATTATGCTTCTGAAGCAATGAGAAATCCAAAGCTGCAAAAGAAATTAATTGACAAAGGACTTTCCCTCGCAAAGCCTACAATCACAAAGGTTGGTAAAGAAGGCTTAATGCAATTGAGCACTGCTATTAGACCCAAACGCTCTGACAAGAAAAAAATGTATAAAACAGATATTGCTGGAGTTGATTATACACGTGGTGGCTCATTGCTTGGAGATATCATGTATGCAAAACCAGAAGATATACAAAAATGGGTAGCTAAAATCAATAAAATGGGAGGCGCGATTGATATCCATAAGGTTATTGGCAAGCTTCCTAAACCAAAAAGTGGATGGACACCCGGAAAGTATAAATACATGGGACCTTATAATCCCTCGATAAACAGTTAGAGTATGATAAAAACACAGGTGAGGTCACAAAATGGTATGTCCAACCTTACAACAAGGTAGATGAAATAGCAGCATATCACGATATATGTTATGATATGGGAAAAAATAAAGGTGATTGTGACAAAACAATGGTCGAGTCACTTGATCTAATACCATATGGTGAGATGCCAAAATGGGGTCAAACAGCTAGATTCTTAATTGACAAAAAACAGAAACTTGGTCTTGGTGTTTCAAAAAACGGAAAAAGCCGTCGAGTGAAGAAAACTGGCAAGAAAAACTAGCTGATGAATTACATGCACCCATAAAACGAAATTTCACTCGGCGGCGTGTGATTGTAAATAAAATTGATGAAATATGGGCAAGTGATCTAGTTGAAATGCAACAGTTCAGTAAATGGAATAAAGGTTATCGATATCTTCTTATGGTTATTGATGTCTTCAGCAAATATGGTTGGATTGTCCCATTGAAGGATAAGAAAGGTGAATCTGTCACTGAAGCATTCAAAACAATATTCAAGGAAGGCAGAAAACCACAGTATTTATGGGTCGACAAGGGAAAAGAGTTTTACAACAAACACTTGAAGGACTTGCTAGAGAAACATAGTGTACAGATGTACTCAACTGAGAATGAAGAGAAGTCATCAGTAGTTGAAAGATGGAATAGGACAATTAAATCCAAAATGTGGAAGCAGTTCACTGTTCAAGGTAATACACAGTATTTAGACATGTTACCAAAATTAGTGAAACAGTATAATAATACCAAACATTCAAGCACAAAGATGACACCCGTTGAAGCATCTGATAAGAGGAATGAAGGAACTGTTTACTTCAATTTGTATGGTGATATGGAGCCATTAAAACAGAAACCAAAATTTAAAATAGGTGATAAGGTCCGAATATCCAAGTATAAACGGAATGTGTTCGACAAGGGCTATACACCAAATTGGACTGAAGAAGTGTTTACAGTTGATAAAATCCAATACACTAATCCAATCACTTACAAACTAAAAGATCTCAACGATGAAGATATTGAAGGGAGTTTTTATGAAGCTGAATTATTGAAAGCCAGACAGGATGTATTCCGTATTGATAAAGTCATTCGCAGAGACTATAAGAAAAAACAAGCATTGGTGAAGTGGAAGGGTTACAGTGACGAATTTAACAGTTGGATACGGTTCAAGGATTTAAAAGACATATTATAAAGAGAAAATTATCTAACATATATGTGAGTAGACCCTACAGTAGTACATACTGTCATTTGCTATTATGTAGCCAAGAATATTATTATTCCTGACTATATTTAAACATAGGTCGAAAATGAATTAAAAAATAAATTATTATAATATAATATACAAATGCAAAAAATATTCCTACAATAATAAAGAATTGGATGTATCAATAGATTGCTATCTTGATGATAACAATGACATTTGGTTCAGAGGAAGAGACATAGCTATTATTCTCGACTATAAAAATCCACAAAAGGCAATCAAGGATCATGTTTTATCTGATGATAGAATCTTAAGAGACCACAAAATAAGCATAAATTCACGATGTAACAAAACGGTCCCTCGTGCTGAGGCCACTGATTCACGATGTAACAAAACGTTACCTCGTGCTGAGACCATTGAAAAAACTTTCAAATGTTTTTTTATAAATGAATCAGGATTTTATTCACTAATACTGTCCTCTAAAAAACAGGAAGCAGCAAAATTTAAACATTGGGTTACATCTAAAGTGTTGCCATCAATCAGAAAACAGGGGTATTACAATCAGTTCAGTGACAGAAGCAATAATATGCTGATGATTGAAAGTGAAGATGATCTGCACTACAAGATTGTGTCATTCATCAGAAAGAAATATGAAGATGCATTAATGGTGGCGGGATTAGGTGAAAATCAAATAAGCCCGAACATGAGAATCAGAAGTTATAAGAAAGGATATATGGCTGGACAATGTGATTTAATGCTGATGAATCCCACAAGAAAATACAATGCTCTTTGTCTTGAATTTAAAAGCCCAACAGGTGTGTATAAAGTGTCAGACAAACAGTCTGATATGAAGCTAATGTATGAGAAAAACAAATGCAAATACCTCATGAGCAATAGTTTCGAAGACTTGATTCATGAAATAACTAAACACTTAGAAGAAAGCAAATTATACTTATCAAGAAGGAAAGATTTAAAAGAAAATTAAATTGATATAAAAATAAAAATATATAGATTATATATGGAGAATCAAAATGTCAAGAGAGGTCGGGGAAGGCCTAGAGTTCTCAGTGATGAGGAAAGAAAAAAACACAAGACTACCTATATGCTAAATAAAGAATGGTTCTGTAACATATGTAAAACAGGACGTAACTACACAACGGCAGGGAAATCTTGTCATATTAAAACAAAAAAACATCAAAAAAATATTCTTCAATAATTACAATTCAAAAGGATCCAGTAATTGGATCAATTGAATTCTCAACCATATTTAAACGCAGACGGAAATGTTTTAAAGAAATAATAACTATAGATATATTATAAATGGAAAAAATTATCGAAACTAGTAGTAATATGGACAAGAAAAGTCTCAAAAAATTGAGCAAATCCAAGCTAATCGAACTGCTGTTGAAGCAGCAGAAAAAGCCTAAAGTTATTATAGTTGATGACATAAAACCTGTACCTAAACCAAGAACAAGACCAATTCCCGCCCCAAGGACGAAAAGACCAACTGTGAAAGAATTGGTTGATTATTTTGAGAGGAAAAGATTACCAGCTCCACCTGCTGAATGGTTGGAAGAAATAGAGCAATTGAAAAAGAGACCAATTCCCGCCCCAAGAGCCAAACAGGTGATTCAGAGACCAACACCTACACCCAGGACTAAGATAGAGCAAACAGAGAAAGCTCTGAAGGGCTTCACAAAATCTTTTGAAATCGGTATAAAAATAACAAAGACCCGCTTGCGCAACTGCAAAACACAAGAAAGGCTGTTGCATATAATATTATAAAATTGTTGAATGAAATTAAAGGTCTCAAATTTGTTGAAACACTCAAGGTAACATTTGCAAAAATGACTGACGGAGAAATAGAATACAAAACCGCATATTTCAACAGTGTAGCTCAAACAATTGTGAATAATCTGGAAGTAACTGAATCACTACAGTTGTCAAAAGACCAAATAATGAATAAGATTGCAGTTTGGGTATCTGAAGGTTCAGGTTGGACAATTGAATCTGTTGACAGCCATTACCTCAATGTTGTGAAATATGCGCCAATGAAGGGCTCCTCATACATTAAACTACCGAATGAACTCAGAAACAGTGCAAAGGGTTTAATTAACTTGAAAAATGAGGATAATGAATGCTTCCGATGGTGCCACATCAGACACCTGAACCCACAAGAGAAATACCCACAGAGAATAAAGAAGACTGACAGAAAATTTGTCAATACATTAGATTATTCAGGGGTTGAATTTCCAGTGACTACCAAACATTACAATAAGATTGAAAAACAAAATGAGATCAACATCAATGTATTCGGTTATGAGGAGAAACAACCTTATCCAATATATGTATCAAAAGAGAAATATGCAGACTGCTTGAATATGCTTCTAATAACTGAAAATGAAAACAAGCATTATGTGCTGATCAAAGATTTCAATAAGTTTATGTACAATCAAACAAAGCACAAAGAAAGAAAACACTTTTGTATGCATTGCTTACAGTGTTTCAGCTCTGAAAGGGTTCTGAATGATCACAAGGGCAACTGCATGCAAGTAAATGGCACACAGGCAATAAAAATGCCAAACAAAGATAACAACATACTGAAATTCAACAACTTTCATAAACAACAGCAGGTACCATTTGTGATCTATGCTGATTTTGAGGCCATCACTGAAAAAATACACGGTTGCCAACCCAACAGTGATAAATCATATACAGAGGCTTATCAGAAGCATACTGACTGTGGCTACGGCTATAAAGTGGTTTGTTGTTATGATGATAAATACAGCAAACCAGCAGCAATATACAGGGGTGAAAAGGCTGTGTACAAATTTATGGAAGCTATGCTGGAGGAGGTCAAATATTGCAAGAATGTTGTGAAAAAAATTTTAACAAACCATTGAAAATGACTAAAGATGATGAAGAGAAATTCCGAAAAGCCGAAGTTTGTCACATCTGTGATAAGAAATATACTGAAAAGGATATTAGAGTCCGAGATCATTGTCACATTACCAGCAAGTATAGAGGTTCTGCTCACCAAGATTGTAATCTGAAACTCAGAGTGAACCCAGAAGAAATAAAAATACCTGTTATATTCCACAATCTGAGAGGCTATGATAGTCATTTTATTATGCAGGAGATTGGAGCCATTGTTAAGAAGCACACTTACAAAAACAAGAAAGGTGAAGACTGTCAAATGAATATCAATGCTATCCCAAATAACATGGAGAAGTATATGGCTTTCATGCTTGGCAACCACTTGACCTTCATTGATAGTTTCCAGTTCATGAGCTCCAGTTTGGAAAAACTTGTGGGCAATCTACCAAAAGAGGCTTTAAAATACACCTCACAAGAGTTCAAGGGAAAGGATCTTAATCTGATGGCACAGAAAGGTGTTTATCCTTACGACTACATGGACAGTTTCGATCAATTCAATCAGAAGCTGCCCTCAAAAGAAGAATTCTATAGCATACTGAGTGATGAGCATATATCAGATGAAGACTATACGCATGCTCAGACTGTTTGGAAAGCATTCTCTTTGAAAAACATGGGTGATTATCATGACCTGTACCTTAAAACAGATGTACTCCTACTGACTGATGTATTTGAAAACTTTAGAAAAACATGCCTTGAGTACTATAAACTGGACCCGTGTCACTATTTCACATCTCCTGGTTTATCTTGGGATGCCATGCTGAAAATGACTGACATAAAATTAGAATTGATGACAGACATTGATATGTTCCAGTTCATTGAAAAGGGTATGCGTGGAGGAATCAGCTATATAGCCAACCGTTACGGTAAAGCAAATAATAAATACATGAAAGAGTATGACGAGAAGGCGCCCTCGAAGTACATCGTGTATCTTGATGCTAATAATTTGTATGGTTGGGCTATGAGTCAATATTTACCAAAAGGCGGATTCAGATGGATGACACAAAAACAGATCAATAATTTAGACCTGGCTGTCTATAAAGAAGATAGTGCAAAGGGTTCGATACTTGAAGTTGACCTCAAATACCCCAAGAGTTACATGATCTACATAATGACTACCCACTTGGGCCGGAAAGGATTAAAGTGACTGGGGACATGCTATCAGATTATTGTAAAAACATAGCAAAAAAATACAATATATCAACTGGTCTGGTACATAAACTAATACCAACATTAAGCAACAAAGAAAAATACGCGCTCCATTATAGGAACCTCCAATTATATACTGATCTCGGTTTGAAAATAACTAAAATCCATCGAGTGTTAGAATTCAATCAGTCCGCGTGGCTTAGGCAATATATCGATTTCAATACTGAAAAACGTAAGAATGCTAAAAATGCCTTTGAGAAAGACTTTTTCAAGCTGATGAATAACAGTGTATTTGGCAAAACGATGGAAAACCTCAGAAAGCGAGTAGACGTCAGATTGGTGACTGATGAGGAGAAGCTATTGAAATTAGCTAGTAAACCCACTTATGTTAGCAGTAAAATCTTCGATGAAAATCTAGTAGCTGTTCATAAGATAAAAGAAACACTTACTTTAAACCGGCCAGCATACGTGGGGATGTGTATTCTAGACCTTAGCAAGACACTGATGTACGATTTCCATTACAACTACATCAAAGAGAAATATGGAGATGAAGCAAAATTATTATTCACAGACACAGACTCACTGACCTATGAAATTGGAACCCATGACATCTATAGAAATTTCTGGAAGGATAAAAATAAATTCGATAACAGTGACTATCCTGAAAGCTCGCCATTCTCCGATAAGACCAATAAAAAAGTAATTGGTAAGATGAAAGATGAGGCTGCTGGAGTCCCAATATGTGAATTCGTAGGACTGAGATCGAAGATGTATAGCTATATTAAAGATGATCAGAAAGGAGGGAAGACAGCAAAAGGTATTAGGAAGAATATTATTAAGAATAACATCAAACATGAAAATTATAAAGAGACACTATTTGATAATAAACAGATGCATCATAGAATGAAAACAATCAGAAGTCATAACCATCAACTTGGAAGTTATGAGATAAATAAAGTATCACTCAGCTGCTTTGACGACAAGCGGTATATTCATGATAATGGCGTGACAAGCTATGCTAATGGATATTATGAAATCTAGCTGTTGACGTCACGCCATATGATTTTTGTGAGTTTTAAAATACTGCCCTCTTTGGGGGGTTTCCCTTTCGAATGAGTCATCAAACTACGTCAGATTTTTCGCTTTTTACACATGCGTATTATTTTTTATCTTTGTAAATTTCATTTATGTACCACAAGCATAAAAATGAAAATACAAACGAAAATATAAGGGTTGTTTCACACAGATAAAGTGTGGCTTGTATACATAGGATCTAACGATTGGAAAAAGCGGGGGCCTTTCGTTAGCGAAATGTATACAAGCCACCCCGTGGAATAACGAAAAACTCCCGCCGTTATTCCATGGGTTGAAAAAATAAACAAAAAAAATAAAAAATGAAAAATAAAATATGAAAAATAAAAAATAAAAAATAAAAAAATAAAAAATCACCCTTAGATGGTGTCGGATTGTTGGGTAGAGCTATAGTGAAGCTTTGGCTTGACAGAAGTGCCGGTTCAATCTCAAGCCGGAGGGTGAAAAAAACAATGAAACAAATACTTGGCCCCAAAAGGGTCTGATAGGGCCAGAGCTCTGGTGGTGAGGTGGTGGGAATTCAAAAAAAACAAAACAAAAAAAACCTCTCATGAGGGACGGGTGGTGATTCAAATTCCAAATTAAGTCCCTCATGAGAGGTTCTGGTGGCCACCAGTTTTGCTATTTTTTTCTGCAGCTATAGGCGATGACTCATTTCCTGTTTTTCCGAGAATGTCACGCTTGGTGATTTTTCCGAGAATGTCACGCATTATAATAAACTATAGATGAAGTGTGCTGACCTTGGTTCCATCAGATTGAACAACTATAGATTCCATCAAATTAAATAACTATATATTCCATCAAATTAAATAACTATATATTCCATCAAATTAAATAACTATATATTCCATCAAATTAAATAACTATATATTCCAGAATACGAGACCAGATTTGGGGAAAACGAAATCAATTGATTTCGTACCCCCAAACACTATACTACTGATGTACACTGTCAGTCAGTACTGATGCGAGTGTAGGCAATGAGGAGTCAGACGAGTGTTTGCGTGGAGATAAAATTACGTGGAAAAAAATGTTCATAGTAGTTGACCGGAAGAAAGTTTTGCGTAAATTTTGTAAATTGATTCAGTGGCCGATCGTCGAAAGAGGTGTTTGGGGCGGTGTTTGTTTGTGCAGTGGAGATGTATTTCAAGCGCTGTTTTTGCAAGTATATTTTTTGTCTTGAATGGGACACTCAAGAGCGATTTGTACCTAGTCAAAAAAATTAGCCAGTGCATGTTGATAATTCAAAACCCATTTCCGTGGAGAGCCTTTTTTATGCGATCGTTCCGTATTTTATCATGTTTATTGAGCGGAGAAGCTGCAATGCGATAATCGCTCCTCGCGAAAGAAAAGTAAGGAGCTCAGGCACCCCGGTACTTTTCAACTCAATCACCCCAACACGTTTTGTTTTTTAGTTTCTGGAGTCCATACTTTCAGAAAATTATCACGGCATCATTTTAAAAACCCTGACAAGTTATCTTTGTCATCCAAGATAATGCCGATGAACGGAAAGAGTTTGAACCGATTTCTAGGTTAATCTTTGTCCGGGGCGGGGGCTAAAGTACAAGTCACATTCCACAGGTCACAGGTACAGGTCACAGCTTTTATGATTGGTAACTAAGCCAAACAGTTTGTCCCCAATCTAAAAGAAAAATTCTGCATAGTGATTAGAGTTAGGAGAAACTTTTGGGCTTCTTTATTTATCTGTAGGACAGTGACCTGTGTGTTGACCTTTGGTATGTGACCTGTACTTTAGGGACCTTTCATTTTTTACGAGGGACGGGGGGAGGGAGCTGGTGGGATTTTGGGAAGCACCATTTTAAAATGGCTTGACTCCCCCTCAGCTTGCCAATTTTTTTCATATGCCCCCCCCTTCTTAAAGCGGTAATTTTTTTCGGATGACCCCCCCCCTAAGAAAATTAACCCTCTCCCAAGAATTTACCTTTTTCAGAATGGTATCACTTCTGCCTTTTTTTAATATTTCCTGTTATTCCCTACTTTACATGATTGTGCTTGCTATGAAGACACCACAATATTTACAAATTCTATACTAGAGAGAGCCCAGGGCCCGCGCAGCAAGTTTGCAACTAGGGGGGGCCGTCTTACTTCAAATGCGTTAGCGTGAGTGAACTAGGGGGGGTCCGGGGGCATGCTGCCCCGGGAAATTTTAAATTAAAGTCCTCTCAAATGGTTGGAAATGCATTCCCCCAGAGTCAATGGCATCACATTCAGTGATACTCATCATTGTCACTTCATCCGTTTCACTGCTGTCAGCGCTTGCCCTGTTGTCATCAGTTGTGTCAATGTCTTGGCATTTCTCAGTGTTGGTTGGCCAGCTCTGAGAGAACTCGTCTGCTGCAAGCAATGTCTTACAATTGCCTTTACTTTCTCATTCTTGCTGCTCTTCAAATGCTGCTTCAGTGCGTGGTGACCTTAGTTGTTTTACGTATTTTTAAAGCTTGTTTACATCTCCACACTGGTCAGTCCAAGGATAATCCTCATATGATTAGCTTTTGCCTCCCTACTTGCCTTCGCCTTTCCTTCTTAAATTCCAGCACTTCAAGACGCTGAAGATAATCCCCCACAAACGTTGATTTGAAATAAACTTATCTGCAAATAGAGCAACGCTCGTTGGTTCGGATAAAACCAGCCGGCCACTTCCTTGCTCTTTCTTCGCTTGGATCCTTGGCTGCCAGTCATCCTCACAGAAATATCATGTACAAAACCAACTTTCTTAGAGTACAACAATTTATAAAGGAGAAATATTCCACAAAGAGTCAGTTCTCGACATGAGAACCCACTTCAAACCAACAGAGACATTCCAGTACACGTTCTTCACAACAGGTCACCCAACGGGAGTAAAGAAAGGCTTTGTTAACGGCGAAACTCTAAGACTCCTAAGAACAAATTCTTCAAAAGAAAAATTTGAAGGAAACATTAACAAATTTAAAACACATCTAATGGAGAGAGGCATTTTTATGGGAGGACTTTTATTAACAACACACTCTGCGATGTTTAATTTGAGGGACAACAACAGGCTCTCCTCCAACAAAACAACACAAAGAAACGAATCTCGTCCTTCGTAACGCAATACCACCCAGCAGTTAAAAACCTAAAAGAAATCCTAACGAAGAAGTGGTGCCAAATACAGCAACAACCATTGCTAAACGGGATTATTACAGAAAGGGGCGCTCACTCAAAGACATACTCGTGAGAGCAAAGTTATAACAAAGGCTATAAAAGCAGACCATGTATTCCGGAGCCGTGTAAGCCTGCCAACCACACAAGATAAAAACTATAATGGCTTACTTCCAGAATACCTTAACAATATTATAACAAAGGCGATAAAACTAGATCACGTATTCCAGAGTCGTGTAGGCCTGTCAACCGGCCATTTAACACAACGAAACCTAAAGAAACTAACAATCTTAGTTTAAAGTTAGTAGTAGCTACAAATATTTTTGCCATCAAACGTTATTAAAAGCAGAAGGAAAGTTTGTAATCAATTTGTATTCTGTCTACTATGTTTGTTCCATCATTTTTTTTTTAATATTAAAACATTGCGCCATTTCAAAGTTTTGCTAAAATATTTCACGTGACCCCCCTCCTTTCCCTAATTTTTTTGGGATGCCCCCCCTGGAAAGTCATTTTTTTCGCATGCTTCCCCCCCCCCAAATCCCACCAGCTCCCCCCTGTACCTCATAAAAAATGAACGGTCCCTAATAGTCCCGCCGACGGCTCAGAGTAAAAACATTTTTTTAAGGCTAACGCGTCAATATTTTTAATTAAATCCGTAAACTACTTTTATAACTGACTCAGTACCTCACGACCGCTCCACAGTTTAGTGGACACTGAATTTCTCTCATCGGGCACGTGGTCCTTTTGTGGTTCTCGAGTGCTCTTCTCACCAGCTTCTCGCCACACTCGCATCTTGTTTCTTTGTACGGGCAGACTTCCTTGCAAGCAGCACATTCGACTTCAAGCTCTTGCCAGTGTCGAATGTGCTGCGTTGCGGTGTCTAGGCCTTTCCCGATTGCGCTCGTAAAATACTAAAAAAGTGCTGGCAAAAATGGCTAAGAAGTGCTCAAAAAGTGCTCAAAATCTCAAAATAGTGCTCAAAAAGTGCTAAAAGTTGTGAACAGTTACCTCTAAGCTTTCCTTTTACCACGGCAAAGTGTTGGTTTAGGTACTCTTTGAGACGATCCCATGTACTCACATTGGTGGTTTTGGCGCTTCCTCTTTGCTTGTTCTTCCCTTTGTTGATCGGAACTTTTCGCTTTCGTGCTATCGAAGCACTTTCTGGAACACTTAGGGATGCTCCAGCATTTACTCTTATTGTAATTGGGTCAATCACTTCTTCGTCTTCGGTGCTATTGTTTTCCGACTGATTTAGTGCTTCCATTTGTGCTCTTGAAAAACTAAAGCCGGTTACGAATTGTAAATAAATTCAGCAGTACTAGTGTAAAACCTAGACATCAGAGCCCGGTTGTTCGAAAGCCGATTAACTTAATCCAGGATTAGTGTAAACTTTGGTTGCAGTTTTTGTGTTTTGGATGAAAGTTTCTTTTGCTGATTTTTGCTTTTCAGGATTGACGTCCTATAATCTAAAATTGTGTAGGATATCAGCGCTTAACAATGTTTGTGGATAGAGAAATAAACTCCTTGGTTAATTTTTAATCTTGGATAAGGGTTAATCGGCTTTCGAACAACCCGGCCCAGATGATTTAGAAATTTGAGATGACACACATATGATACATCAGCCAATCAGAAACTTCTGTTCTCACGCTCAGTAAGGATAAGTCCACGTGCCTTTCCATGACCAAGGTCTTATTCTTGACAACATCATTAGTTATTCAAATTTATGACCTGGAACACGATTCTCGTTGCGAGCGACACACAGTTTTTGCTTTAAAATGTTTTAGAAGACATATGTTGCTCGAAATTTGCTCGAAATGTGAAAGATTGCTC
>JAEMWC010000038.1:77500-120000 GCA_016490735.1 Pachyseris speciosa
TCCTGTTTGTAGTATGCTGAAATGTGCTGTTGGCACTCTCACGTTTAAATGTGTTAAGGGATTAGCGCTAAGATACTGATCTCTGTTCCCGCTTTGTCACTAGGGCTACTGTGCACGATCGGAATACTAGAAATAAGAACAAATTAGATATTCCAGGATACAAATCTGCTGCTGGGCAGCGATCTTTTCTGTACCGATCAGTAACTATGTGGAACTCATTGCCGACTGCTATCACTGATTGTAACAGCCTAGAAATGTTTATGAGGAAATTGAAAGATTATCTTTTCCAATTATATTTTTCAAATAGTTAATTGTATCATTGTACGATGATTATTATATATTTGCAAATTAGGACTGAACGCCCTTTTTATTGTAGACAATATTTAATATACATTTGTAAATTACGATTGATAAGTAATTTTCCTATTGTAGATAATAACTAATATATTTTTGTGAATTAGGACTGAAAAGCCTTCTTGGAACCCTAATAAAGATTATTATTATTATTATTATTATTATTATTGTATTCCAGCTTTGAGACTTCACCGTAAAAGTCTAAATTAAACTCGCCCGTCCTCTGACATATTATGTTCATTTCATTTACTTATGGATGGAGGAACCCAATATTCAGTGATAAGCTTCCAGCTGCTATTGGGCTTTCTCGCTACATTTCTAATAAGAACTCTGATTACACAATTATGTTGTCTGAATTAATATTTGAATGATATAATTGTAGCTAATAATACTAAATAGAGGTACGAGAGCTGTATTGGGCGAATATCAACTCGAGGCCTCGGACATAGCAAAGCGAAAAAAAAAAACAAACAAAAACAAAGGTCTGAGGGAAGAACTACGCCGGGCGTCGATAAAATCGCGCTCATGAAACATTATTTTGGAACATAGAAAAATCTACTTTAACAAGCATCTTGATCGCAAAAACCTGAAATGGCACAAAAATATAGAATACCTGAAGTTGATAAAAGGACTAAAGGAACGAAGAGGAACTGACAAAAGATTCTTAAAGCAGGAAGGTCTACAGGTTCAGGGGTATAGAGTCAAGAAGCCCCAGTCAAACGATCAAACATTTTCGTCCAACGTCCTGTTGGAGGAAGGCATGTTTGACTGTTAAGGCATAACACAGGTATCTATTTGATTTGCTATTATAGAGCTGAATAAGAAAAATCCAACAAAAGCTGTCTCGAAATTAGGGCAAACCTTTTTTATGTTTTACGACTAGCTTTCAATGATTAAAGAGTAGTTTTAACATGTTTTACAAAATCGCCTACCTAAAGGTTTTGCCGTGTTTGAAACAAATGGAAAATGAACGGCTCGTTCCCTTGAAAATAAGTGAGCAAATTAACTTGGCTCATGGTGTTCGCCATTTTATTTCTCCACAAAACCATTTTACTTTGAACTGAGCTTGTCCACCAAGTTTTGGAGCAGTCTTGAATTTTTTGTTTTGTTTTGTTTTTGTTTGTTTTTGTTTTTTTTTGTTTCCGTTTCTTTTTTGATCAATTTTGATTAAGTACAGAACGACGTTACAATTCGAAAATAGCTTAGCATCACTCCCAACGCGCGCATTGAATGATTTTCGATGTTTCGAAATTGCCACAAAGGAGTTCTGTTTGCATAAATATTTTTGGCGCTCATTCCACGATGCATTAAACGCGTGTAGTTTACACCTCACAGGATCAAAATCTCCTTTAAGCCATTTACCTAAGCTCAAACGCACCTTTAACCAACCAGCGACTGTATCTGACAAGAAGGAAAAATCACTAAAGGACATTCTTGTCCTCGCAAAACTTCCTTCAATCACACAACAATCTTAAAATCAACGAAGCGTTTAGTTACAAACTTGAAGGAAATTTACTTGTGATCACCTAAACTGACTCCAAACAGTATTCGCGCAAATTTAGCGATTACAACTCAGCTGAGTCTACAAACGAAAGCCCGATCACTTACATCCTGAAACTGATCACCCCGATAACGAACGTAAAACGTCATTTTTGGATCAGTATGCACTTTATCACAGAACAACTATATTTCGAAAATACATTTACATCACTCTCAACGCACTGAGTGATTTTCGATCCTTCGAAAACACCGCTAAGTTGTTCTGTATGCATAATTTTGCGCTCATTACACGGTGCATTGAACGTGTGATCTTCACAGCTCACAGGATCGAAACCCCCTTCACGCCCTTGGATAATCTATATCTTCCAATAAGAATCCCGCTTGTAACTAACCAATCACAAAACACTCTGCGGGTTGAAGTCCGCTATATAAAGAGACTTGATTCTACCTTCAGCACTCGAAACTAGCTCTCCTTTTGAGCTCTTCGAAAAAAGCTTAAAGCAATTGACGAAGGATCCAATCTTTTGGTTCTGAAACCGGTCTTGCATCTCAAAGCTGAAACACAGTTCTTTGCAGAACTCTACCATGGTGCAGACAGTTTCCGACAAGGAGATGATTGCCATTTTAAAACACTACGTCTCTTAGGAACTAACTCAGTCAAAGAGATCTTTGAAAACAACAAACGAGACTTTAAACAAAGTTTCTGTAAAAGAAGCTACCCTCCAACACTCGTTTTAAAGAAAATCCTGATTGAAGTTAAGTTCACCTACAGAAAAACATATCTTTAACCAGCCGCCGATTGTATCTTACAAGAAGGTTAACTCACTAAAGGGCATTCTTGTCCTCGTAAAACGTCCTTCAATCGCACAACAATCATAGAATCCACAAAGCGTTCAGTTACAAACTTGAAGAAAATTTGCTTGTGATCACCTAAACTGACTCCAAACAGTATTCGCGCAAATTTAGCGATTACAACTCAGCTGAGTCTACGAACGATCACTTACATCCTGAAACTGATCATCCCGGTAACGAACGTAGAAGCAGAGGACTCGCAGACTTTAATAAACAAAGGAAAACGACTGCTCATCCCTTCCCTGTCAAATCCACATGGCAACCACCAATTCATAACTCAGTTGATTTTGAAAACTACTTGGAAGACTGAGACCAAACTCGAACTAGCTTCGACAATGTTCCGACCTCACTATGACAGCATTGCAGCGAACGAAAGAAAAGCTATTAACTCACTTAAGCGCAGTAGCAAAATTAATCTCCAAAAACCCGACAAAGGAACAACAACAGTCATTATGGACACCGCGCAAAAAATACAAGAAGGCTCACAACAATTATATCACGATAAATTTTACACGCCTCTCACATCTCTTATTGTGCTGGACACTGCCCGAAAAGTCAACGAAAAAGTTAACAAACTATTCCGCTCAGGTAACATCGATAAAATGACTCACAAATGGTGGACAATCGGTCTAAAACAACCGCGAATACCAGAATTTTGCACGCTGACTAAATCCACAAGAAAACACCAGTTGGCAGACCAATTTTTTCTGGTAGTAGCGGCCCTACAGAAAGTATTTCCAGTTTCGTGGACTCACTATTACAACCCTTCGCTATCAAACAAGAGTCATATTTAAAAGACACCACTGATTTTATCAATTTCATCGAAAATAAGCAAATGCAAAACGATTTTATTTTAGCCACTCTTGACGTTAGTTCCCTCGACACTAACATTCCTCAAACAGAAGGAATTGATGTTATCTGCCGCCATTACGAGTACCACTATGAGCATAATCTACCAATTCCCACCAACGATTTACGGGAACTCATGCAGCTTATACTAGAAGAAATTCTTTCCAATTCAACGGAAAGCATTTCGTACAAACCCATGGCATCGCTATGGGAACTAAAATGGCGGTCGCTTTCTCTGTCATATTTATGGCGGATCTCGAAAAACGACTACTAATGGCTAGCCCACATAAACCTCTCGTTTGGAAGAGATATATTGATGACATATTTTCATTGTGGAACATTCATGTTACAGAAGTTTCTGATTTCGTAAACTTCGCTAACTCCTTCCACCACACAATCAAGTTCACTTGTGAAATGTCATCAGAACGCGCTGCTTTCCTTGACACTGAGGTTTTCAAAGGACCTCGACTCTCAACTCTCAAAATCCTTGATTTACAAACACACTTTAAGCCCACTGAAACTTTTCAGTACACGCACTTCTCATCATTCCACCCTTTTAACTTTAAAAAGGGTTTTATCAAAGGAGAAGCACTACGTCTCTTAAGAACTAACTCAGTCAAAGAAATCTTTGAAAACAAAGGCTCTGTAAAAGAGGCTACCCTCTAACACTCGTTAAAAAAAATCCTGACTGAAGTTAAGTTCATCAACAGAAAAGAAGCTCTCCGCAACAGGACAAAACAAACAAAAGAGATTCTTCCATTTGTTACCACTTACAACCCAACCTCACCGAATCTTAAAAAGATTCTCATGAAACACTGGCACACTATTCAACAACAACCTAAACTCAAACGCATCTTTAACCAGCCACCGATTGTTTCTTACAAGAAGGAAAAATCACAAAAGGACATTCTTGTCCGCGCAAAACTTCCTTCAATCACACAACAATCGTAAAATCAACGAAGCGTTTAGTTACAAACTTGAGGGAAATGTACATACGATCACCTAAACTGACTCCAACCTATAATCGCGCATTTTTAGCGGTCACAACACAACCGAGTCTACGAACTAAAACGTGATCACCTACATCCTAAAACTGATCTTCCTTATAACGAACGTAGAAGCAGAGGACTCGTAGACTTTAATAAACATAGCGCGCAAAGCCCAATAAAACAAGGGCAAACGTTGAAAGCAGGGCGAAAAACATTTCAAATTAGAAATAGCCCGCAAAGCCCGATGAAACAAGGACAAACGTTAAAAAGAAGGGCGAATGGCAAATCAAATTTGCAAAAGCCCACAAAGCCCAACAAAACAATGGCAAACATTAAGAACAGGACGAACAACATAACAAACTTGAAATAGCTCTCAAAGCCCTTATGAAAACGAGGGCAAACGTTGAAAGCAAAGCGAATAACATGGAATTAGAAATAGCCAGCCAAGGTCAAATAAAAACGAGGGCAAAGGCTAAGCAGTTCGAACAAGATGTTAACTTACTCAGAGCCAAAAAATAAAAGGGCAAACCTAACAGCATGGCAAACAAAATATGAAATTCGAAATTACCAATAAAACAAGAATACAAAACGTGAAAAACGCGCACAAAACTAAAGCGAACCAAACACATGAAAAAACTCATAGCTGGAATAGAACACGCGGCGAAGGAGTACATAGATAAAATTTCAAGCCTCCAAAGAACGTTCGTCAGCTTCTACTTGAACTGGAGCCTGAACTTGAGCGGCCGCTGGATCAGGTTGAGGAACATCGTCCGGTCGAGCAACTGTAGCTGTTAGAACACATTGGTCAGGTGAATGCAGAAGGAAAAAATCGCCTCGAACAGAGAACCCGTGAAAAGTTTAAAACCCTCCATGCAGCTATAAAAAACAATATGGAAAATCAAAGGGGTTTACGATTTCACTTCCACTCCTCCCTATGAAGGCACTGAAAGGCACGATGTAAAATATGGAGTTATTATTATTACAGTATCACAATTTTAACATTATAGGTGAGGACAATGAAGCGTGGGTTTCGATTCTAATGTGGTGGCGATGGTGATGGAGGTGGTGATGGTAATTGTGACGTAGATGATGACTTTAAAAAGTGCTTGTTGTGTTTCTGTAGGACCCAGGCCCAATCCTTGGTCCCGCGTGGAACTGATTATTGTTTTTTCTTGTTTCATTAGTTTATAACAGAAACTTTCTTATTAGTAGGGCGGTAAGTTTTTGTAGCTCGTTGAACTTCATGTTGAAGATCTGCCCCATTCACTTTATAGTTAGTCTTAGTGCACTTATCACGAATGTAAGCGTATCTCCTCTCGGCGCTCTCGAATTTTGCTTGATTTTGTTTAGGTCTTTGGGCAGTTCGATCTTGCGCTTTGTATTTACCTTTGCGGAGGTGTTTCGGTCTGATGGTACTATAACTATTACTGGCTTACAAGCTCGGTTGGAGAAGTTTTTGATAACTGTACAAGGGTTGGTCCCTTAGAAATCGCCTATCTGTGTGTATCTACCTGTCAAATGTTCTTCTGGGACTTTGATTCTTAAGCCTTGTTTTCACTAGCCATGCAAGCGCGTATTTCATTGTGAAAACGGGTTTAACGCAAGCATAAGCATAAGCACAAGCACAAGCGCAAGGATCAAAAGTTTTCCTTTTCCTTGTGCTTGCGCTTATGTTTGCGTTCGCTTGCTTAGTGTTCGTTTTCACTTGGCATAAGTTACTTACGCTTGCGTCGCTAATCAAAACCAGGCTTTAGCGTTGAAAAGTTTGGATGTTTGTCATTGCTATATTTTGCAATGCGCGATTTGATGCAGACATTTTCTCTTGAGGTGTTGCACTTACTGAGAGTGTTGTCTGCTGCTGTTCTATTCAGAGTCTATACAGCGTCTGATGCTTGTTTTCAGGTGAATGGCATGCAGATTGGCTTCACGTTTAAAATTTATGCATCACTTGAGATTTCAATTTAAATCCTAAATATAGATAACAAAAAACTGTGGAAAACGAAAATAAAAAATACCACGACTCTGGCCACGACTCTGCTCCTACACCCTCCCCCTTCCACCCCCCCACCCCCCCCCCCCCCCCACTTCGCCCTCTACATTAACCGCAGCACCCCCTTTGTTCAGTGTAAGTAACTAAGCAATTTGTTACAACGTTTCTAAATCACGGTGAATGCAAAACCACATAACCGTTAACAAACTTTATGAACCCTGTATCATTGTAATTAAATACTGATTAATATCAAATATTTTGATAGGGTGTTCTTCAAAACCAGGTATTACTTTTATAACGAGGGTTGACGGAATTTTGAATAAGTCTCACTTCTTTCTATCGATACTGCAGTGCTTTCATTATCGTCCTATAGATACAAACATAACCCTTGAACGCTTTCCAAAATATTTTGTGTTTTTCCAAAGTAGCATTTTCCGCAAGAAATGAGCTCATTATGGGTAAATTCGAACGGGATTCCGCAAAAAACGCCTTTTTCTTTAATCCTCTTACAATGGAGACATCAGAGTCGTAATATTTAGC
Organism: Pachyseris speciosa; assembly: GCA_016490735.1. Classification (NCBI taxonomy): domain Eukaryota; kingdom Metazoa; phylum Cnidaria; class Anthozoa; order Scleractinia; family Pachyseridae; genus Pachyseris; species Pachyseris speciosa. Next base: position 84,575 of record JAEMWC010000038.1, read on the forward strand.
GAAATAACACGGACAGAGCAGTGAGTTTTTGAGATCACAAGCTTATTGCAAAACTTACGGATACAGAAATTGCTGCTATATTAAAATGCAAAAATATGAAGTACTTTGCAGACTGTTAAGTTTTCTGGAATTTTGTAAACAAAAAGGATACCACTTTCACAGCCCTTAGAAAAAAAAAGTTCAGAATATGTATACACATGTGTTGGATGGCAGACATATAAACTCCTAAATCCTCACTTTAATTCGAAATATTCATCAATGCACAGAAAAACCAATGATTGAGAGGCATGTGTGCCACTTTTACAACAAAAACAGATCAAAAGGAGATTTACACCACTGAAATGAGACACTATATGGACATTGCATTTCAAAATTACAAATATTATGACCCATGCTGCAGAAATTCTGCGGCCTGTAATGACCCATGCGGCAGAAATTCTGCGGCCACAAATGAGTAATGCAATCGCTTAACAATGCAGATTGTTTACGAATATAAGCTTGGAGTTTTCTTAAAATAACGTTGCTGCCAGAGTTTTATCGATTCATTTTAGTTTATAGTAGTTGGAAATTTTGTAATTTCTTAAGAGTATGAAAGAGGTTTGTTCATTTTAATGAATTCTTCGTCTCTTTTTGTCTCTTTCTGCTTTGCTTGCATTTGCACACGCCATTTATTTCCCCGCGCAAACTGCGGCTTCAAGGGGGAATTGCTGACAGCCGTTGTTTCTGGTATGTAAGAGTTAAGATTTTTTTCTTCTCGTAAAAATGAATTGTTTAAGAGCCCCACGAGCGTTGCGACAGACGTCTGTTGTCGATGACTGTTGGGTTAGTTAATATATCTTTGTTGGCAGAATCACAAGCACGGGCCTGTGGGTATTTGACTGAAGCGACGCTCTGCAAACAAGCACTACGACGAAAAAATTAGCCAAAGCAAATTAAATTGCTGCTTCCCATTACGTGAATAGGATGATTGCCATGGCAATTGTTTTATGTCCACGGCAATTATTTCCGGTGTTCAACTGTTTTCAAAACCTTTCCCATACCGGAACATTTCTTTGTGAAAAACATTTATTGCTGGCCGATCATGATAAGAGGATCTGCAACAACGAAGGATACATTCCGCCTAAAAAGGTAAGACATTTGCGTTTTTAAATTCCACCCACTCCCGAAACGTTACTTTGCAGAACAAAACGATTTGAAGACGTTTTGGACAACCTTCCCCTCCCACAGACACACCCCCAGTCATACATTGTTTGGTTGGTTGGTTTGTTTCGTAATCGACTAGCGCTCAGTCTCAAAAAACCCGAGTCCACAAAACCCTGACAGGGGAGAACTCCTAAGAAATATTGAAGACCTTGAAATGGGTAGAAAAATGGAAGAAGAATAGAGGAAAGCAGAAGAAAAAAAAAACATTTCTGTTGAACACAATTGAATATTGTGAGAATATGTGAAATATGTGAGACTGTTACCATGAAACAAAATTTCTCTGGCGTCTACAGGACTTGAGAAATTGTCAGATGTGTTGAGACAGCGTGCAAGATAAAAAGTGTACCGGTTAAAATGAAAATGTTGATGATCACAAATTAACGTGTCTGCCAAACTGCCAAGAAGAACTCAGTGTTTTAGTAACCCCTTTAAAAGACGCTGAACTGAATTTAGACTGGATTTTTACTTGCAATAAAAAACATATTTCCCCTATTGAAACACCTCAAATAACACCACAAATCAACAGTAAATATAAGAAAACAAGATTTTTTTAATATCCACACCAACATTATTGTTAGTAATAGAATAGAATAAAAGGTGTGGTCATCTACAGTTGCTGCAAACGTTGCAAACAGATCATTACTTGATGGATAGATATTTTGCCAACAGAAATAACTCGGCAAAATATACACTTGATGGAAAAACAACAACAAAAAGATGAACTGAACAGTGAATTAAAAGAAAACATCATGCTTCAAAGGAAACTTAGAGGTACACTTTTTAAGAGGAGATTAGATATAATGACAATCGTCCATGTGTAAGGCAACAGAATTTAGCCTTAATTTGTCCCTTCCAAAAATAACAGTAACTGTTCCTATTTCATATCACATAGTTTGAGCCACTCTAAGGGGTGATTACATGGCGAATGTCAGCCCGGGCTGAAATTTCGGCCCGGTTAGCCGGGCTGAGGTTTCAGCCCGGGTTCTGGAAAAACCCCTCTTAAAATGAAAGTGGCGATTGCATTGAGAAGGTTTCAGCCCGGGCTGAAAATCCTAGCCTGGTTTGTGAAACGAAGCTAGGATTTTCAGCCCGGGCAAACGGGCTGAAAAATCCACAAAATGTCCATGTAATCAAATGGAATTTCAGCTCGGGCTGAAAAGGCAACATGAGCATGCGCAGTGAGGTTCCCGTACGAAAAAGTCTGGCCTGACAAAGCCTTATTCAGGCCTAAATTAAACCTGATTTGGTGAATTGTGGCCTTACACAAACCAAACAAAAACCTAACATCGAATTTGTTAGGTTAAGAAAGTAAAACCGTAAAAAATAAGGTTTTGTTAGGTTAAAGTTAGGCTTAAATTTACCCTAACATCGCGTAATTTTTTTCATTGGGATTGAGTGCTGTTTAACTGTGTGAAGGTAGCCTAATTATTGGCCTTACAAAGCCTGACATTTGTTTGGTCCTCAAAATAACTGGGATCAACCAAATGATACCCAAGGATTTCTTTCATAACACATTGATTCTCATTCCGTCAGTTTTGCAGTAGCCCACTCATGAGCAACAAAACTCAGTATAAATAACCACATACGTTAGATGGATTCCTTTCGTTTATGATTTAGCCCAGTAAAGTCTGCAGCGCCGCCAGGCATTAGTTTTATTCCCGTCCAGCATTACGAGGATAAGTCCACCGCAACGTCAACTTCGTGTCTCACTATGTTTGGAGTTACAAAACTGTTTTATTTTCATGCAGCAGTTCTCTGAATTTTCTGGTATGCGTATGTCGTTCATCAAGATAAAAGATAACAGTAGCGCGTTCGATTCCACAATGTTGAGAAACAAACTGGTTACCTTTCACGTTCGAAAAAAACGAGAGGGATCCTAATTAATCCACAATAAATATTCTTTATCGAGGAAACGAAGATAGAAGACACAATTTTTTAGAAGCATGATGGTGAGTGGATAAAAAGTTGGAACGTGACAGTCCAAGTCCCTTGGGACAATCGAGACAACATGTTAATTGTTGCCGTTTTGTGACGATCTCGACTTACAACGGTGATTCAGTCGAACTAGATCGTTGTAGTTTAAACTAAAAGCGAGCAAATTTCAGGTGGAGTGTTTTAATTTCGGGAAAAAAAGTGTGGAAATATCTATTGGATTTTGCCAGGATATTAATTAACAATATGCAATTTGAAAGGACAGATTTTCCCGGCATCTTTGTTGGGGTTTAATCCGTGGAAACAAGCAGGGTTGTGTTTTTTCGGCCGGCGCTGCAAAATGCGAAGGATGCTTTTACGATATGTTGTCCTGTTTGCTGTAACAGTGAATGATAACCTCCAAGAAACTTGTACCCATCTTATTTTATGGGTTCCGAAGAAAGGGAAGCAGCAGACTGATCGAGAGTGATCTACAATTAGGTGAGCAAATTTCACTGCTCTGTTTGTTGTAGAAATAGCGGCAAACGAAATTCAACCATGAAACAAACTGTTCCGTGTTTCTTCGGTATTAGTTCTGTAATTTGGCAGCTGGTGGCAAATTCTTTTAGATGATTGTAGTTAATACAATTCACTGGATTGTAATAGGTTGAAAAATTTGTTGCGTGGTCATCAGCAAACATGAATTTATTTGTGAAGTCATCTCGGAGCTGATTAAAATTAACTTACTACCGATACCGATCGATACAAACGTTTTTATACCATGGTTGACAGTTTAGCGTAATTTTATAATAGCTGTACTAATAACCTCACAATATTAAATAAAAAAGCTTACAATGTGTATACCAGTGTTTTGTTATACAAAGATGTTGGCCTTCCTGCAGCGACTCTTGTAATTTATAATTTGGCTTCATTTGGTGTTCGTCAACAATAGCCGCATCGTACATGTTTACCAGCCCGCCTTTTTAAGCCTAACAAGCCTGATTTTGAAAAGTTACTATTTTGCTTCGTAAGCCTTAAAGATGACCATTTTCAGGCCATATTTGCGCTCCGCCGTGCCGTCCCAGCGAGCCTAAAAAATGTCAGGCTCCAAGCCTAAAAAAGTTAAGGTCCATTTTTCAGGTTAACACGAGGCTTAAAAAGGTTAATGTTAGGCTATGAAAATTTGGTCTTTGTTAGGCTGAAAAATCAGGCCAAACTTAGGTTACTGTCAGGTCAGACATTTTCGTACGGGTTGTTTTCTATGAAATATAGGATGGCTTATATTTCAGCCCGGGCTGAAATTTGTCATGTAATCGCCATAGTATTTCAGCCCGCCCACTGGGCTGAAATTCGCCATGTAATCAGGCCCTAAAACTCCCTTAGACTAGACTTGAAATATCCAGTGACAGACATTCAGTCAAAATTTGTGCAAAAATGGCAAAAAACATTATTTCTTGTTGCTGACCCTCAGAAAAAGAGAAACAATTTTCAGCAATATTGTGAAGCAATTCCATATGGCATTCACTACACATCACAAGAATGGAGGAAATAACTTATATCTACCACTGACAATGACGTGGTTCTGAATGGAAAGTATGAAGTTCTCAAGTTTCAGTAACTTATAGCAATAAGAGTGCATCTTACTGCAGCAAAAGGATGAAATAAATGCTTTATTTTAATTTGTACATGTAATGCTCAAATACTATCTATAATGATACACCTGTATCAGCCCTACCCTCAGCCCCAATCCCAGTGTAGTATAGAAATACCTGACAAACCTTTACAGCGGTTACCATTCACACGCGCCCTCCAACGGCTTTTTCCTTTTTCGAAAACTAAGTTTTGGTGGACGTCAATCAAATGTATCCATGGCAATAACGGGATTTCTTTTAAACGAACTACTCGCAGAGTACCTAAGTTGCTCTTTCATCTTTACTTGACACGTCGATAAACAGAAACTGTTCTGGTTGAAACTGAGAAGTAAATTGTCTGAACTCTGTGCCATTTCGTTCGTCTTGCTCACGGGCAACGATTTGAGGCTACAAATTTACGAACAGAGTACAACCACAACAACATGAGAACTAAATAGTAACTTTTATTACAGGATGAACTACAAAAATTTGACTGCTAATCTCTTGCGGCTTTCAGTACCTTTTTTACTGTCAATCCCATTTGTCCTATAGTTATGCCGAGGGTTTGCATTGCATACGCCTCACCTCTTTTGTATTCCAACCACGCTTACAACTCGTCAAGAGCTCTGGATTATCTTATAGCATAACGAATGACAAGAATTTCTGTGGCTAAAATAATCTACATCCGTAAAAAGCTGATAAAAAGTCAATTTCTATACAACTCGACTCATTTTCTGAGGCCAACGTTTTCAGCTACCTGATATTTTTCGTTTCTTTGATGTTCTCTTTGGCGGATCGCGTACGGCTCCAGTGTTTACGTACCGGCCATCGAATCGTCTTCTTCACAAACGTTTTGCTCCCAAAAAGTGTTTCTGCATGCTATGTGATTCAAGGCAGACCATGTTGTCTCGACATAATAATCCTCCATCTCAATGAATTAAACTGGAAACGACTTTGTCAGTAATAACTGAGCGATTATACCTGATCACAACGACGATTGAACATGGCTGTGAAACTGACACGAAACGAGGACTATATTGTCATGGAAACATTTGATTGACGTCCACCAAAACTTAGTTTTCGAAAATGGGAAAAATCGTTGGAGGGCGCGTGTGACTGATAAGCGCTGTAAATGTATGTTCTCATGAGGTCAACACATTGATGATACTCTGGCTACAAAATCAACTTACTGGTGAAAATTAATAATAATAATAATAATAATAATAATAATAATATATCACATTTATATTACGCATTTTCTATGCAATATTCAAATGCGCATTACAACACTGGCCAGGGGATTTTGCCAGACTGCTTATCATGCAGTTTACAATTAATAAAGATGAGTTATGAGTGCCCCCGTAATGTCAATATCAAATTAAGACAGACACCAGGGGTGGTCACCGCCAGAGTTTTGTTACGTCCCTAGTGGTTCTTTTACGTCCCACAGAATCAGAGAATTATGAAGAGTTGTGAGACGGGGCCTACAGTTTATCGTCCTTATCTGAGAAGACTAGAAAGTCTAACCGTTTGTAGATGTCATTACAAAGGCAGCAATTTCTCCTCAATTATTTAAAGACCCTGAGTGTGGGTCCGGCCCGGGTTCGAACCTCGACCTCCCGCACGGTAGTCCGGTGCTCTACCACTGAGCTAACCGGTCGGCGGTTCAAAATTGAAATGAAAGAATGTATGTTTACCTATAATACAAAGTAATACTACTTTTCATTACTGTTATGAAGGAGACACAACATTTAGCACTCTTGTGCACAAGTGTCATAAATCATTGGTGAAACACTATTCCACCGGAGGGAAGCACCTATACAATCCAGATGATATGGAAAAGTTTTGTGAGTCCACTGCGCCTGGCGTTTTGATGATATCTTCACTGCCATCTACAATGGTAATGAGTGGGCACCCTCAAACAAGAGGACAAAGTTACAAAGAACTGAGTACATGTAGTTGCTCTTCTTCACAATCCAAGTTTCTTTACAAATCAGGAATGACAGTTTAAAATTCCTATTAAAAAGAGATACAAGAAAATAAACCATTATCAGAGTTGAAATTATACATGTATGTTGTAAAAACAGTGTGATACACGTGATACATGTATTTTGACTGCAGGTATGATGCAGAAACCCACACACACAACCCTGGTGTGACTCAAACTGAAAACGAACATGCAAAGTCCAAAAATACCCCCTGGGTTTACATCATAAACATGAAAACAAAACAAATGTCTCAGGGGTGGTGCTTGGCTACAGCTACCACCCACTCTCCATTGTACATAATTATTCTCCTCCCGGGCCCGCAGTAATTGGCGTAAGCTGTTGCTGTGTCCCTGCCTGTTTTGTACAATCTATATCTTTGTTTTGTTTGTGTATATTTGATATTAAGTTGGCGAAGCTAATAAAATAAAATAAAAATAATATTAAAAATAAAGTACTTAAACAAAGGAAGGCAACTCATCCTGTTAGTAAGAGAATAAAAATAACACTATTCTTGAATTTTACTGCATTACATAAAAAAAGCAACAGAAATAGAGTGATAAACAATCATCCACATGCCTACATGTATACTTACTGTCTGGTGTTAAAAGTTTCTAGCATTCTGTTAATGGAAGGCTCATATGCATGAATATCCCTAATGACATTTGATTGTCGGAGAAATTGTCCCATGCAAAAGGCAAATGGCCTCCAACTTAAACTAAGTGGGGCTAGCTACTCCTCGCTGATGTCTGGAATTGTCCTTGGATACAGTTGTCATCACTATTCTATAACTAACCATGAGAAGGCTTTGGCAAAAAAAATCCAAGAAGTGAGAAAAAATGTGAAACTTGCAATGAAGGTAACAGAACTGATGGAATCAGCCGAGAAGGTTGATAACAACAAACCTTTAATACCACTATTACACACTTTTCTCAAAGAGATAACTCACATAAATACCATATAAAGTTCAAAATCATACATTCCTTTCATACACCAACCCAGCATACAACAAAAACAGAATGATGTCTCAGCCTAGCAACAAACAGGTGTTGGGACAATTAAGATGCAAATATCATCTCCATGATAACCTGTGGTCAGGCATTCTTGTTTGTTTGTTTGTTTGTTTGTTTGTTTTGGGGGGGGGGGTGACTGCCAACTGCAAATGCAATCATGGGAATACGCTCGTTCCATTTAGCTTGCTTGAGAAAGATCGTGAACGTGGTCAGAATGTGTCAAATCGAGACCGTGCATGTTTGTGTCCCATTTGTCACCCTTTGCTTGAAGCAAGGATACGAGAGCTTTCCGCAACAATGAAGAGGTTATTGGTCCAAAAGAAAAAAGGTGTTTTTGAACAAATTTAACTGTAACGATTTAAGATCAAAGCTGTACGACTGTGCTAGAGTCCTGAAACAAAACGGCCAGCCACACTTAACTTGTTTCCAAAATATGGAAACTCGAAGCAAAAGTCTTTGGACCATCAAGAGCAAGTTGGTCCTGTCATTCCCGTGAACAAAGAAGTATTCTGCTGCCATCTCTGGTTGTTCAAAGATCTGTAAATCTGGAGGTGGACTAACACTCAATGTGAAGAAACTGCACAGTAACCAAAACAAATAAACTGATACACGTAGGCACGTTGCTACTTGGCCAACAGACTTTTGAAGCAAATAATCAGTTCCTTTCAAACGTGTTTTGTCTGACTTTTCTTGAAATATTGGCTATTCCCAAGAACAAAACTCATGTAAAATTCTATTCCACGCTTCGATCACTTCGAATGTCTCAATTTTGCGCAGGCGCAGTAATGCAAAACAGGCCATTATACGTCATCATCCTACAGCCAATCAGCCGTTTTTGCGCCCTGTCGTTTCTATAAGTATGGTGCTCTGCTATGAAATGTGCATTCATTTGTTTCATGAGGGGAAACCAATCAGGTGCAAGGTAAATAAACTGACAGCCACAGCAGTGATTATCCTTGTTTTCTATTTTCTTGTGGTTTAATATGGCATGTGATTGTTCACAACACAGCATTCCGAACATACAGTATTTTGGTGTTCATGTTTTTTTGTCAGTTTCACATAATAACCTTTGAAGAAGGCAAAGGAGCAACACTTTCATTGAGGGCTCCAGCAGGGTAATTCCAAAGTGATGCATATCAATGATAATGAATACATGTATTTCTCCAGGCTCTTTTCTTGCATATTAATTTTTTTCTGTTTGGCCCTTCTCTTAACCGCGGTCGAACGTAAAAAAATAAGAAAAGTGCTGTAAAGATAAGGTTTTTACGTTGAGAGTCTGGGAGTTTACTAAATCATTTCATGAATTACTAAAAAAAGTTTTGAGGTTTTTTAAAGCGAAGAAAGTGGAAACTGTTCGGCGTGGTATGTTTTTGTTTTCTGTTTCAATGCGTAACTTCAGGTAAACCGATTCACCTTATTGTTCCTAAAACTGTTTTAGTAATTCATAAAATGATTTAGTAAACTCACAGACTGAAGAAAAACTTATCATCTTTGAGCTCTCAACGTAAAAACCTTATCTTTAAAGGAATTTTCTTACTTTTTTACGTTTGACCACGGTTAAGCCCTTCTCCAACTTTTTCCAAGCTTTTTCTTGGAAGGTGTTGGCTCTTAACATGGCCATGGCATAACAAAAATGAGCTCTTTTTCTCTATCTTTGACTGAAGGACTAACCAAGGCAGTCACCAACTTTTCAGGATCCCAGTCTTTGTACAGGCCTACAAAGCAAAATTGAATGCTAAACATCACCAACAAAAATTAAATCTCATTGAACTACAGACTGTATACCGCTAATTGGAGTATACATGTAGTTCATGTAGGGAAGAGGGTCTGGACTAATAAGAAAGTGGTATGAACCCATGATCCTATTTAAAAAAAAAAGGTACTTAAAAAGCTTGTTTGTCTACTGTCATAATCTAACCTTTAATTTGCTGGGTGAAAAGAAATGGTCGGACACTGGAATAATATTGTAATATCACTTTGAACCAAGTGTGAGCACAGGTAGCTATGTATAACATTGAGGATTCTCAAAAAACACTGGCAACCGGTGATACTTTGACAGTTGCCCACTACAAGTCTTTGGTAGAAACAAAAGTGAAGGGAAAAAATAGGGCATTTTAAACTTTCAAAACCAAGAATTGAGTGCTTCGCATTTTGGAATTGTGTATAAGAAAAGAAAACATGACAAAAAAAAAAGCATCCGAAGTATTGTTGTTTTGTATTTTAGAACACTTCTCATTGATTTGCATTGCGTGTAATCTCATACACATCGCCATGGCAAGCCTCAAAATGATTGCGTGTTGTTTATTTTAGTTTCCTGTGCACTTGCTTGAGATTAATGTAGCAGATAAAAATGTTATTGCTGAGGAAGTTAGTAAAGAAACATTATTATTCTTTGATGTCAAAAGAATGACTTTAAACAAACACTTTATAACTCGGTTATGCAGCTTCCATTTTTAGTCTCAGAGCCGGTCTGCACCACATGCTTATTTGGATTATTTGTTTTCGCTGATACTATGATTTAGGAGCAAACTGAATGTTTCATATAAACTAGATTGAAAAAGAACCTTGAACTGGCTCTTTGAGTCATTAATGCCCTTACAATCCACTGTTATTCATTTCAGAGTGACAGAGTCCTGAATAACTTAATACATGTACAAATGGCAAAAAATTCAATACAATCTACAGGTGTGTAGAGGTGGCAATGTATTTATAAATCCCTCTTGAAATTGGTTCTTTTGTGATGTATTGGCATGATGTGCATGTGGCTGAAATTTGATTTCTTGGGTGTCCTGTGACAGCTATTGTTACAGAAGGACTTACAACCCAATGACTAAGTGGTTTCGCCTCTTCGATAGACTGCGAGCAGTCTAACTTTTCGCACGACTCGTGTGGCTCTGAGGAACAAAGGACGACTGCTCATGGTCTACCTCTTCGAGGCAGTAGCCACAAAAATGAAATTAGGGCCTACAAAAAGATTGTAATGGGTCACATTTAACATCGCTAGTTTCATGCTCCTAGACAGGAGGTCAAAGTTTGCCATACAATGAAGAGTATAGAAGACAGCACTTTTTCAATTCTTTCATGTTACTGAATGCTAGATGATTGGTATATTTAGTCATCTTCACTGAATTTTAATTCAATCCATTTTATTTTATATAAAACTAATGCCCGCCGTGAATACATGTAAATTAATGCAAGCTTATGACTTCATTTTTTAAATTATTCTAATTTATTGCATGGAACTGTGTGAAGTGAGTCTAAATCTTTGCACATGCCCTTGATCATGCAATGTTTGACTGTGAAGATATGAATATCATATATTTGAACTGCAGATTAAAGAATTAAGATGTGAGTGATCATCGCAGTTACTACTCAGGCAACAGTGAAAATAAAGCCTGACAAAAAATTCAGGCATCATAGCAGTCAAATTCTAATAACACATCTGATCAGCTGAATTCCTTGAACTCGCTTTCCAACTGATTAGCAATGTGAATGAGACAGGAATTATGCAAAAATTAGGTGTTCTGTCATCAAGCACGGGCAAGATAAAACTCCATTCTTTTGCCTGTTTGCCGCCTTTTTTAGTCTCGTGTATTCACAGAAACAGAATTTTAAATGTTTCGCCAATGCGATTGTAGAAACAAAGCTTTTATAGGACGCTATAAAAGCTTCGTAAGGATGCGGCCTGTAACTATGCTGTCAAGTCACAAATGGGCCTCTCATTCCAAGTGCAAGTCATTACATGTACAGATGTGTGTTTGGAGTACAGGGTTTGAATCGAACAAAATCACACACCTCAAAAACGAAACTATTCCTACTAGAAACCTTACGGGTACTCACCAATGCAAATACTCCCAATACTACTCCTTCGAACTTGACCGGTCCGCTTGGTCATGATCACTTGATCAGTTCCCTGAAGGGAGCACGCTGTGATCTCCCTCTTTGACATTGAGATAATCTTTTACCACGATCGGAGTAACTGCAGAATATCCGGTAACTGGACCTAACTGGACGGGTAACTTGATAACTGGACCGCGATTCCCCAATCTGACAACAACAACGTATTCGTACATATAGTTCTATTTAGAAACTAGTGGCAAATTATACTCTACAGTCGACATGTCCGCGCCGAAAGATGAAATGAAATGTCTCACCAAGAGCGCGTCGGTACCTGGCGGAGCTTTTGATGACAGTGGTTACCTTCAAAAACGAAAAGGTGCCAACTGCACTTCCGAATTAACGCGGCTTCTGTGAGATACAGTAAAATTGGCTGCCATTTCAAAGTGTGAAATTTTTTGTTCGTTACGCAGTTTCAAAAACATGAAGCTTATGAAAGAGCCACAGTCAACTTTAACCACGTGACCACGCATTTGAAAACATGGCGGCTCTGAGCAAAAGGTTATCGGACAGTCCTCTGATTCTACTGGAAACGAAACACCATTTATCTACAAGCGGTTTGTTCGCCTAGGGTTGTTGGGAGCTTCATTATTTGCGGTTTTGCTGGATCGCTACCTACATCGTAGTATCGATGGAGGAAACGTCGAGAAAACTACAATTCAAGGATAATGGCTGTCCTAGTATTTGAATCAATGGAACTCTACACAACTTCAAAAAGGTGAACGTGAATAAAATCGATGCAGTTCGACATTTGTTGACGTTTAGGTCAGCATTATTAATCAACGTCATTGTGCTTTCGTGACAGCGGTTGAATCAGTGGAAAAGAACTTTCAGCCCTTTTTCTTCCCAACTCAAGCGACCTCTTGGAGCTAATTAATGGAGGGAGAAATCCTACCCCAAAAGTGAGTGTCATGACTAATGCTATAATAAGAAAAAATTAAGAGTACCTCACAAATTTATGTTCTAAGTTCTAAGCTAAGGCCTTGTAGTAGCAGGCATTTATCACAGTTTGACTCCTAAGTTTTGAGCCTGAGTATTAGCAGCAATTTGTGACTGAGATATCCTTGTCACTCCATTAGCCACATCCCACAAGCTTCACAGTTGTAGTGGTTCCAATAGGAAGTGAAGTGCTGCCCCATACAGTCACCTTTGCCTATATCCAGTCAAGGCTGTGCTCTGGCGGCACCCTAAGGCAACTACATGTAGCTACTGTTTAGGTGAACTCTGGTGACTGCTAGAAATTATTTGTTGCCCAGCCGGGCACTCCTTTAAGTCCAGTGTGCAACAAAACAGGCCTAAGTTCTTCTAACACACTGGCGCTGTTTTATTGTGTTAGTGAAGTATGGCAGAAAAAAAAAGTTCTTCTACAAACATTGCACATTCAATAAGATTCTAGCTGTTGGAAAAATTTGTTGAAGTTGCGATGATTTTAGAACATACTGTATAGCACAATCTTCTCTTGCATGTTTATACAAGCTGTGCAAGCCGCACTTAATCTGCTTAGGCTGGCATCTCTTCGCATTGATCTTGCCATAAACTTTGTTTAATATGCAAATTTATTTTGAAGTTTGTTAAAACTTGAATTATTCACTTTGCATTTGCTTTGTTTAAACAAGGCCATCATATATCCACCCAATATCATACATTGTACATGTAATAGCATGATCAGAATTACTGAAAGTACCGGTATTCATCAGCGCAGAACCTCTGTAAGTAATTTACTTGGTTTATTTGCCAGCCTTGCTGAGAAAGTTTTAATTCTGTTTGGTTGCCTCACTCAAAGTTTTTACTTGCTTCTTTGGTCTCAATCGTTGAAGCAGTTTGCCTCTGACAGTGGGCACTTCACATGGTCCATTCACCTTGTTGGGCAAGTAATAATTCAGATTTTTAAATTGAAGTATCCTCGGCATCGGCTATTCTCTGTAGAGAGTACTCCAAATACCCAAGTGTCATTTCCTGCCTTTCGTCCTCGGTACTGTAAAGGGGAACAACAATTGTGCGGATAATTCAACTTCTTTAGCCATCTTACAGTATTTGTCATGGGTGTACAGGAAAAAGTTTTGTCAGGGGGTGGGAAGGGTCTGAACGTATTTGCCCGAATGATAACTAGATATCTTAACATTGTTTAATTAATTAAAGAGAAGAAAAAAGAAAAACAGTATAAGCAATGCAGCAGCAAAATGTCGCATGGTTAAGTAGTGACTCAAGTTCAAGTTTCAAGTTTATAATTTCAACTCTTTAACAAGTGGATAATTCTCAGTGGACTGGGCCACAAATAGCTTTACAGCTAATCGAGGCAGACCAGTCCTTAAATATTACTATTATAAATATTAATATTATTATTAACATTATTAGTGATTCGTCTTACGATAACATTAAACAGAAACAAAAATTGCTAACAACATGTAAATAATACTGTCTACAGTAGGTAAAATCTAAAGGGGAAAGCTAGATACTAAAACTTGACTCCAATTGGAAATTTAATGTTTCATCATGTTAATTAAGGTATCTATCTCGACATACATGTAATTATGAGTTTTCAGATTCTAGTATTTCAATTAGTTTTTAGGCGAAAAGTGTACATGTATGTTTAAAGAGTATTGTTGTTCGCGCTTGGAGCAGACAATGATCCCAGAATTCATTGCGGTCAAAGAGGGCACTGTCTGAAGTCAAAAACTCTCGCGGGGGTCGGGGGGTTGGGGCAGATTATTACTTGTTTTCAGTAAAAACTCTACCTTCTAAAATGACTTTGAAAACTGTCTAGCTGCTGCACCGAGGTTTCCATTGTTCATTAATTTTGAAGAGCGCATTTTTTAATTTTGAAACCACTCATGACATGAAATTGGACAAAATCTTTGCGCGCTGACCTGAGGTTAACCAAGGCTACTGTGTGCTGTTTCTTTTAAGTCAACGACGAATATTGTGCACTGTTTTCGTGCCAAGCAAGCTTGTCGAGTGTTATGATTAAGCAAAAACAACACATTGCGCATTACGTCTAACTGAACAGAAACGTTCTGTGTTCTCTTAAATCGATTACGAGTATTTGGCGCTTAGTCTTTCACTCAAAGAATACCCTTGGGCATTGTTAATTAGCATACTCCACCATAATTGAAGTTAAGCTCATTTGTATGCGTACCGTATTAATATTCATACGTGTATTATGTGAACATTTGTGAAGAGTAAAACTAAATCTGGACGTGAAATGATTGACGGGTAGAAAGAATTGTTTGATAGTGTGACGTAGATTATAAATTTGGCGGTTAAAACATCGATTGAGCTCATCGGCTACGAAACTTACGTGAGTGCTGGAGCTGTGGATCGCTACTTCTTAACTGCATTATCGGTTTTCCTTCCTGCCTGGTGATTGAAAGACTTCATGAAAAGTCCGGAGATCCTCAAGGTTTTAACGCTTCTGAAAGAATCCAGTTAACGTTTTCTCTGTGCTTACCAAATCACGATGAGATATAAGCTTAAGTTGACTGTCGGGTTTTGGAGTACAGAGTAGAAGCCAGGCAGAAAAAGTCTGAAAACAACTCTCGTCTTAAAAAGCGGCGCGTCGTTGCTAGTCTTGGTCCATTTCTCAAAGGATGCCGTGCTGAAAGCTTGGAAAGCGAGAGTGGTTTTTGGACTTTTAGGTGAAAAGTGTATGTTTGAAGAGTCTTGTTGTTCGCGCTTGGAGCAGACAATGATCCCAGAATTCATTGCGGTCAAAGAGGGCACTGTCTGAAGTCAAAAACTCTCGCGGGGGTCGGGGGGTTGGGGCAGATTATTACTTGTTTTCAGTAAAAACTCTACCTTCTAAAATGACTTTGAAAACTGTCTAGCTGCTGCACCGAGGTTTCCATTGTTCATTAATTTTGAAGAGCGCAATTTTTAATTTTGAAACCACTCATGACATGAAATCCCAGCTTGCTTTTACTGTTAGCCGTGAAATAGTTGGTTGAAACCAATCCTAAGACTTCGGAAACGCTACCGAGAATTCATTCAGCACGAAGTGAAGATTGCCCGTTTTCGATGAGTATCTTGAACACAATCCATGGAAAAGTTGCATTGGTGCACACGGCAAACACTCAAAGCAATATTAAGTGGTACTCCTCGCGATTCGTCTGTGTTAATCAGATATATGTAAACAATGGATGATAACGTCAACGATCGCCGCAGTTATGAACACAACTTAAGCAGTAGTGAAACCAAAAAAAAAGACAAAAACAAAACGAAAAAAAAAAGAAAAACCACTTGCACGGGATTTGAACCCACAACCTTTGCGAAACCGGTGAATTGCTGTAACATTCGCGCTCGTTGGTTCATAACATATCCGTGACTGATGAACAAGTGAGAATGAATATTTGGTAAACATGCTGCCAAATTTTAACACATAAATCACTTTTGTGTTGATCACCTGGGTTTTTTGCTTCTATGGAGGCTAGTAAACTACAGCGAAAAGTATTATCACGCGAGGTAAACATAATTTTGTGCATGACTGCAGTCATTGTGATGATACAATCCATCACACGTGATAAAGGGATTGAATTTCATGCAAATTCTTTTACTTTTTGGAGCCAAGTTAATTTCAGAAAATACAGTCGAACCTGTATTAAGCGGCCCTGTATTAAGCGGTCACCCTCTATTAAGCAGTCAGTTGTCAAAGTCCCAAAAATTACTTCCCTTAAGTACTGTAATTTTGACCTCTATTAAGCGGTCACCTCTATTAAGCGGTCGCGGTCACCATTTGTTAAGTCCCGACGAGCTGTTTCTATTGTCTTGACCTGTATTAAACGGCCACTTTGTAAAAGGAAACCACTCAAATACTACAGTAGTTCATACAAGTACAAATAGCACACCAGGTAATTGATTTCCTTGTTTATTTTCACAAATCATTAAATCGCCAAATACATTACTCGAACATTACTGTTTCTGCCTTGAGGTCAAAAGTCTTGTCATCAGTGCGAATCGAATTCTTTCATTAATTTCTGTTTAAGCCAGTTGCACGAGAAGTCATCCCCTTGAAAATGATATTCACATGGCACTTCTAGACCATAGCCACCTCCTCTGTTTACGCGCTTCCCTTTAATGATGGCCTTTCCTGAATTCGATGTTCTCTTTAAAAACTTAGTCAACCATGTTGCCATTAGTTTAAGAATATGTCCGATTACATCAAATTGGTCTGTCAAGTTGTTCGGGTATAATGTTTGCTTGGCAGCCATCTTCAGTGGTTTTTTAACTTGGTCTGGCATATCCGTTTTCTCTTTTGCCGCTTTAACTACAGCAACAGCATTTGAATCGTTCATGTTGTTTGGTTCTCGCTTCAGCAAATACTCATCCTCTGTGTTTGGTTCCCAACCATCCATGTATGCATGATATCCTCTGATGAAAGACTTCACCTTCAGCAACATTTTCTCCTCAGATGTTGACAAATCCACAGATTGATAAAACAGATAAACAACGGACATTGATATCTAATTATTTTTCTTCTTAGGACAAATAGGTTTAAAAGACAAGACTCAAAAGATTAGGAGTACTGTCTTTTTCTAACGACCGGCTGTAATACCAGCCGCATCAACTTGACGTTACTGTTTTGTTACTCCCTTTCTATGTTCTATTTTTCTCAAACCATGTTATTGTTGCAGTTACTTTTAACTGAGTAAGTGATTTTTTAAGTGCTTTTATGCATAAGCTGTACACTACGTCATTAACTGTAATATAAAATGGCATTTTCACCGTGTTCTGACCTCTATTTTGTACAACCTGTATTAAGCGGTCAACCTGTATTAAACGGTCACTTAGTCATTCCCGAGGGTGACCGCTTAATACAGGTTCGACTGTAGTTAAGTTTTTCTGTCAAATTCTTTCACTGTCGTCATTTACGTTAATTTTTATAAGATTTTCATTCCATTGTTTTCCACTTGACAATGAAAATGAATCCATCAAAAATGTTTAAACTGACGAAACCACGCGCAAGTTTTAATTTACTACGCAACACAACGTTCTGAGTAAACGAAACACGACGGAAACAGCGTACTCTTAGGACTCTTAATTTTTGCCCTAGAACATCTGATTAACTCAAATTTTTGGTGTAGGTCACCAATTGTCTTGCCAAAAAGTTTCTTCAAGTCAAAACAGCCGTCTTTAATATTTTGTGATTTTTCAGCCATCGGCAAGCTTTTTGCGCACTGATTTAGAATCAACCGAGGTTTTTGTGCGCTGGATTTAAGATGAACGCTGTATTTAAGACAAACAACCGACTTTAGCGCTGTGTTATATCGGCCAAAGCCTTTCCGAAAGAACTTAGAGTCAACCAAGGCAACTAGGCGCTGTTTTCGACTCGGACGAACCCTTCAGTTAAGCTGATTCGGACTCAAACAACCGCGCTTTAACACTAGCGTTGACGTTAACATTAACACTAACCCTAACCATGTCCCTAACCCTATCCCTAGCCCTAGCCGACGCTCTAACCCTAATGTTAAGTCCAACCTAAACTTAACAATAACCCTGAATCTCTTCGGAGTGAGTGCTGTTTTCAGGTCGGACAAAATCTTTGCGCGCTGACCTGAGGTTAACCAAGGCTACTGTGTGCCGTTTTTTTTAAGTCAACCACGAATATTGTGCACTGTTTTCGTGCCAAGCGAGCTTGTCGAGTGTTATGATTAAGCAAAAACGACACATTGCGCATTACGTCTTAAACTGAACAGAAACGTTCTGTGTTCTCTTAAATCGGTTACGAGCATTTGGCGCTTAGTCTTTCACTCAAAGAATACCCTTGGGCATTGTTAATTAGCATACTCCACCATATGAAGGGCTGGGGGCATAAACTGCCTATGTAGAGTTTTAGGTGTTTTTGTTTTTTGCATACGTTTTTTCTCGAAAACGAAAAAGAAATCGGTGAAAAAAAATACGGGACAATGTTTTTGAATCAAAATGCAGTTCACATGCAAAAATTTGGACAAATCCAAGCGAACTAAAAAAATGGCCGAAAATTCCACATAGGCATTTTATGCCCCCAGTCCTTCAATTAATAACTCAAGAAATTTAACAGTTCTTATGTTCAAGAGGTACATTCTTATTTTCTTTATTGTCAAAAATATTAATCTGGGGTCGGTAATTAAGTTTTTTTTGGTGTGGGTGAAAAATAATAAAGTTTGTTTTCTTTATGTTAAGTGTAAGTTTATTTGAGGTTAGCCAATTAAATAAATTGTCCAATTCAGCATTTACAATTAATTCTAATGTTCTGAGATTTTCGTGGGAGTAAAGGATATTTATTTTAGTATCATCTGCAAAAAGGAGAAAATTTAAGTTTTCTGGAGCAATGTTGAATATCGTTAACATATAACAAAAAGAGGAGCAGCCCTAAAACGGATCCTTGGGGTACACCACATGTAACCACTTCTTTATCCGAAATGTTTAGAGTTAATCTCAGTTGTTTGAGTACGAT
Organism: Pachyseris speciosa; assembly: GCA_016490735.1. Taxonomy (NCBI): domain Eukaryota; kingdom Metazoa; phylum Cnidaria; class Anthozoa; order Scleractinia; family Pachyseridae; genus Pachyseris; species Pachyseris speciosa. The sequence goes on from JAEMWC010000038.1 coordinate 103,644, forward strand.
TTGTTAAATAAGAGGAAAACCACTGAATAACGATTCCTCGAAAACTGTAAAAATTATGTTTATCAGACAAGTAATATTTTATGGTCCACAGTATCAAAAGCTTTCTTAAGGTCAATGAACACCCCACAAGAAAAACGTCTTTTATCCATATTCTTTGGTACGGATGGTTTCTACCATGTCACGTATAGCATGTTCAGTTGAGTGTGCTTGACGAAAACCATATTGGGATAAACTTAGTAGTTGATGTTTTTCTAAAAAAATCTTCATTCTATTGTACATAATTTTTTCAAAAATTCTATTGAAGTTTGACAGTAATGAAATTGGCCTATAATTACAGGCTTCAGTTTCATCATCAGCTTTGTAGATTGGTAAAATTTTGGACATTTTCAGTTTAGAAGGATATGCACCAAGACTGACGGACTTATTGAGAAAATTTGCAAGGACAGGAGATATTATTATATCACAAGAGCACTTAAGAAGTTGTGTAGGACAAGAGTAAAGGCCATGCGATTTACATGTATTATTCGGGAAGGATAAAATTTCAAGTTTCACTTCATGTGAAATAACAGGCTTATAGAAGAATGAGGTATCTGGTGATTTGGAGGTTATGAGATAATCCATATAAGAATGCTTGGCTTGAGGCATTTTAGTTGCTAAATTATTACCAACAGATGAGAAATACATATTTATAATGTTGAGTATACGTGATGGGTCATTGACGATGTTCTTATTAATTTGTGGATCCTTAAGTGTATTGATTGGCTTAAGACTTCTTTTCCGCCGATTCAGTAGTTCATTTATAGCTTGCCATGTTTTCCGCATATTATTCAAGTTATTCTTGAAAAATTCAAGATACATGTAGTAACTTTTCTTACTTAAGCGAATCAGAGTACAAATTTTGTTTCTATAATATTAATATTTAATCAAAATCACCGGATTGATATAATCTATTTTTTGTTTGGATTGAAATTCATAATCCCTTGGTTATCCATGGCTTGGAAAATTGTTTGATCTTACGCTTTGAGAAAGTTGTAATTGGTGCATGCTTGTTTACAATTTTATTTTATGTTTTGTAGAAGGATGTGAAAATCTCATCTATGTTTGTACTGGGTGTCTCGATGATTAAATTCCAATCAACTGCGGCAAGTTCATCATTAAACATGTCAGAACAAAAATGCGAGAAATCACGCTTCTTAATTTGCCTTTGTTTGATTCTATCTATTGTCGATGCCAAGATACAAAACTGCGAAAAGTGGTCACTAACATCAGTAATAAGGTTCCCACTTGCAACAACCTGATCCGGATTATTAACAAAAATATTGTCAATAAGACTGGCTGAGGTTCTGTGAACACGTGTTGGTTTATCAATTGTCGGAATGAGATAACAACTTTGTAAGGCCAATAAGAATTCATGACTAATTGACAAGTTTCGATTCTTTGCAGACATAAATTAAAATCACCCAGCAAGCATAAATTCTTGCCTGTAGCAGAATGTTTCTCTGTTGCCTCCTCAATATATTTAAGAAAATTATCTGGTGAATTGTGTTGTCTGTAAACGATTCCACAAATCACATTTTTCTTTTTAGGGAAGCGAATTTCGATCCATAATGCTTGGAAAGATTCATTCGAGATTGATTCTAGAGTTGTGTAATCAAGGGTTTCATCAATAAAAAGGCCAGCACCTCCACACGCTAGGGGTGTTGGAGCATGTTCAAAGACGTAGCCAGGAATGCTTGGTAGATCTACAGTCTCATTAGAATTGGTAATTTTTGTTTCTGTAACTCCTATTATGTTAAAATTAATATTCAATTCATGTAAATAGTGTGTTACTAAACTTTCAAGATTTCGTCGAAGGCTTCTAATATTATAATTATGGAAAATGGTAAAACTGGATTCTATTATATCTTTAGTAAGACAGTTTATGTGCTGTTTTAGACCATGTGGAGAGAAATAACGACTAAATATACGTTGATTTAACAAATTGTCATCAGCAGCTTGACTGTTATGAATTTTGTTGAGTCTAAATAAATCCAAATCATATAAACTGGGTAGCTTTTGTATATCTCGTTTGGTCAAGAATTCAGAATTCAATGAGTTATTGAATTGGCCATGAGTTATGATCAAGCTACCTTTCAATTGATAATATGGCAATTCTTTAAGAAGAGATTTGTTTAACTTTTGTTGTTGCTTAAGACTTGACTTAGATCTGACATTGTTCGAGGCCATTTTTAAAGAAAATAAAAATAATTTGTGCTTAACTGGCTTTCGTCGCACTTCACCACGCATACATTGCCACCGAATGGAATGATGGGCCTGTCCTCGAGGTCCTTTTTGCAATAATGTCTAAGGACAGCGAACACGTTTCCAACAGTCTTCTTTGTCATTCCCACCATCCTGGCGGCTGAACTGCATAGTTCTCGTAGACTCCAAAGATAACTGCCAGAATTAACAGTTTTCCCAAAGGAATTCTTGAAAATTCCACGAAAAAACTTCCTCTTTCAATGACTTTTTGTGACAACACATTGAACACCTCCTTTAAAAGAAAGTTGGAAAATCTTTATCATCATCACTCATCATTCAAAAACCAGAAAATGTACATGTGAGTTTCTCAGTTAGTAATGTGTGACCTCAACCCTAATCGTCCGGTCTAAAAACAAGCCAATTTTTAAGGTGAACTCTTTGCAATTCTGGTGTATAATTATTCTTAACAGCAGAAATCAAGGCGAATGTACATGTACTGTAGCATCGTTGTGATACGAAATTTTGTTCGCTTGCATAACAGTACACTCAGGCAACTCACCATAAATATCTGTTGACGTTGTTTTGATTTCTTTCTACGAATTCCATTCTTTGATTGCAAGGCTGACATCGCAGACAATTGGCTAACAAGCTTTGAATCTGTAGCCATCTAATTAATTCTTTGATTCTAATTAATTCTATGATGGGACCATCAGAAAGACTTGTAACATCCATTAGATTCATAATGAACGTCAAGTTTTCCCCTACATGTACGTAGTTAACGTGTTTCAAGTCCACTGACCATGGGCTAGAAATGTGAGAGCATTTACAGTTTTTATTGATATAAATCCCTTCCGTCCACGTGTCAGATTTCGCGGCCGCATTTGATTTTAGTCAGTATCGTGATTTTAATTTACTTTCGCAGTCATCGACTTCCAACAAACAAACAAACTAAATTATTTAATGTGCACAGAATAACATCCTTGTACTTATAACATTTATTTCAACATTATCTCTTCTTATCATGACTATCAGATGTCCCAGTCAAGTAGTCGCAAGTAGCCGAAAGCTGAACTTGCGTAGAGAATTTTTTTTGTTTCCTTTCAAGTAAAATACAATTCGCAAAAAAAAATTAATAATAATTTAAAGCTACGGGCTTAGTCCCACGCTATCCAATCTCGAACCCAGAGTCCTTGGACTCTTCAAATGGTCAGCGGGTAGATGCCCGGAGAGACTCTGGGATATTCCAGAAAATCTGGGGTTCTGGTCTTTTTAAGGTGCATGCTTGGGTAATTACCCCGGAAGCCGGAATGACTCAACATGGCATCCAAGGTGTTCGAGAATGGCAAAGTTGATTCTTGCACACGAAACTGGAAGAAAGAAGAAACTGGATTTTTTTCACTGAGAAATAATGTTCATTGGTTTGCTACATGTATGTAGCCTCTGGCGCTTTCGGTGTGTAACATACATTGTAGGCCATGACTGAAAAAGTGAAACTTTAGCCTGTGAGTGCCGTTCTTCGGCTTGGTCATCTTGCAGTCGTCTTGAGCATTTCACTTGTGGCAAAACCAAAGGGGAAATGGAAACCTGAGATGGACTCCACTCGGAAACAGATCTCTTAGTCTCTTAATTTTCAGCCAGAGAGGTTCTGTACAACTAGTTTTACAGATGTCAGAGAACTTTTCTATTATTTTTTTCCTTCATACTCGTCTCCAGCAAATAACATGCTCAAAATGTTTTAGTGGAAAGCACACCAATGTCTTCTTTGAATAAGTACCTTTATACAGTGTTCCTGTGCATCATACTGTGTATATAGTTTTCTTAAGTTAATCATGTCGATCTCAAACTAGCCAAGTTTCGCAGCAAAAACGGTTTCACAAAATTTTGAAGCTTAGCACGTGCTGCCCTTCTCCGGCGATCGATCGATCACACATTCATTTCTTCTTAGCGGTCTTTTGTGAACACTGGAAATCGGCTATTGAAATCGGCTATTGTTACTTTACAATGGGCATCTTAAATCACACAAGAGCTTCAAGCCAATTTACTTATACAGTTTCTACAACATCGTGCGCGACGCAAGTCACATAGTGCGCAACGTGACTCGCGTAGCGCACGACACAAATTACGTAGCGCACGATGCAAATAGCGTAGCGTGCGAATCGCGTTGCGCACAAGGGTGGCAACTTACCTTTGAGCGGTACTGTATTTCCGTCAGCAATACCTTCTTCCACGAATTTCTCTCCGAAAAGGTTAATACAATGTTTTACTAGTAACTACTTGTAGTTTTCACTGCTTGCATTATTTTGCCATGTTCTGCTGTCATATGACAGCCATGGCAAACATCCCTTGCAAAAACAGTTGTTTGGTCAATAAGAAACTGTAACAGTTACACAAAAATCAAAATCCTTTTTTTTTTTTTCCTTTTTAATTTTTGACGTGCTTTAGCTATAGGAAAACAGGGGCAACAGAAAAATACCAGTCACAGGTTCCTGGGTTTCCGTTTGGTAACAGACTTCCTTAGAAGTTGCTATTGTTATACAGGCAACCAATCAAAAAAAGGTTCTTTAATTCGATTACCCTATAGTCTCTCTGGGTGTCCACCTGCTAACCAAAGAGTCTGAGGACTCTGGGTACGATATTGCGTGCTGCCAAGGTACACTGTATTTGCTTTGATGGTGAGGACTGGGTAGGCTGGGTGCCTGGACAAATGGCGAGCATTGCAAGCCAACAGAAGTGCATGGGGAAACAGGCACAGTTAGACTCAAGTTTTCAACTTGCGGCTACTTGTGAGACTGTTTGGCCAGGGCTAATAACTAAACATTTGTTGTTTAAATTTAAGAGGTAGTGGTACAAGATGATCAAGCAGGCCATGTCCAGCAGGATATAACACTTTAAATCTGAGTTTACTTGGAGGTACAGTAATATTAATGACACCGTGTTGCTGATGCTGATGATAAGCTTTAGCTTAATTTAAACTTATTTATTTAGAAATCAGAAGACGGCTAATTTTTCCTGGAGACAGTCCATTTTATGCCACATTACCAACACCAATAACTTAACAACATGATAGAAATGCATGTAACATCAATTTAGTGGAAACCCTGGAAAAAATCCGAGCTCCAGAAGGGATTTGAATAATATGATCTACAGCTGTATAAATTTATTATTGTTCCTCATTTCCACCCTTCATGTTCTTACAGTAGTATATTACATTGTAAGTGATAGGTACCAGCTTGTGATGCTATCAATAAGCAGAATATAATATGCCAAAAATTTTGGGCTGCAAATTTTGTCCCTTTGATTGGATGTCAATAATTGGCATTGTTTGTCCTTGTTTGTCCTTGTTATTTCAGATTTCAAAGTTGCTATTTTTGTCGTTACTTTTTTCCTGTGAGGGGTCTGCAGGGTTTCTCTTGAGTGATCAATAGGGATTATCTAGCATCCCCACCACATTTATACACAGTGGAAACTGAGGAGTCTGAAGAGGAGAACAGTTAATAGGCCATCCCATTGTCTTGTTCTTTGTTTGTGTAATTAGATGATCATGCCTACATTGTACCATGAAAGTGATGACGAATTGCAACCAATGATAGGAGCAAAGAAAGATTAAATGATTAGATTTCTTTAATAATGGTGTACATGTAGGTGCTGTAAATTATAGCTACTCAATGTGAAATATAGGGTTTGATTCTAGGCATTGATGCAGCACTTTAGGTTTCATGAGTACAGTGGAACCCTGCTAATACGGACACCAGTAAGGGACATGCCAAAGTGCCCTGTTATGCGAGTGTCTATATCAAAAGGGCTCATCGTGGTTTTCATATGTTAAAAGGGATTTGGATGATGGAAAACCTCAATGCAGCCAAATGCCACCAAGCATTGATTACCTGACTGCAAGAATGACAATTAAATTGTTGTGCAACAATTAAAAACCCACTCTGGCAAAAACAAAAACAAAACAAAAAACGAGATACTAGGGCAAACTCAAAAAGTGAAGAATGACTCTTCCCCTACACTCAGTTGAGCTCTGGACCATAGATATTCAGCAGTTTGCTTTAAGATAGCCACATTTTGTTAACCGGCCCGTGACAATAATCAGCTTCCAAAAGCGATCTCTTTTCATACCACGAGAGAAACTAGGACCTCAAAACAATTTTTATAGTTCAAGAAGTGTTGAGAAAATTGAAGGACAATGACAGCTGTTTTAGGTCATCTTTTACATTTTTGTAACAAATTTTATTGGTAGCATTAATTATGGGGTCATGGTTAATCTTTTGCATCATGAAAGAAAGTTGCTGAAATTACCCAAACTTTTTTTTTTTATATTATTGGGACAACTTGTGTCAGTACATGTATGTCACAATGTTTTATTAAGTATTACAACCAAGACTAAGCCTGCGTGCAGACATCTCCTATTTCCTTTGATGCATGTGGAAAAGGGATGTCTGCGAAACAGCGTTGCTAATCGTGTTCCAGTTTCCTGCTGTTTTCCCAGGATCTTGGGAAAGAAATGTGATTGGTAGCCAGATAGTGGTCTTTTTTCAAGCGAACTCTGATTGGTCTTTTTCTAAAACAGATTTTATAATGTATGCATGCATTATGCCGCCCAAATTTTTTTCATTTAAAATGGATCAAAACATACAATGTTTACTGTGATTTTCAGCCATCGAAAAGTTGAGCGACAGAAATCTTGTGCAAGGTCACAGAGCATTCACATGTACATGTATGTAATGTTTAGCAAGAAATTCTTTCTCGTCAGTTCACTGTGGATCCAACATCAGCTTATACATGTATTTCAAAACAGTGTCTCAGGAAACTCAGTGCAAAACCGACATAGACTTCCCAACAACTTGTGAAAAATTGATGTTGAGGAGATTTTTGAAGATTACCGTCGCAAATCTTTTAAAACAGGAGCATCGGCTTCTCCTGAGAAAAATTCTCCTAGATGAATCTGTTTCTTCTTGGCCAAACAATCATGACTCCTTGCTATAAAAGCTATCTTCAACACTCATCAAAGTCTTCCCCATGCCTTCTAGTGTCGTATAATTCCCAATTCGCCTGTTAGGCCTATCAATGATCGAGTAGCTGAAGAGTCTGGAAATGAACTAAGTCAAGCCTCATTGGCCAAGTAAAACCAAAGTGAACCCACTGACTCAAGGGCTAAAAAGCTTGGGGAAAATGTGTCGGGGTACATGCATACAACACTGATATGTCTTTAAAATTTGAAAGGAGATATTTATTTCCGGTTTAATAGTGCTGTAGTGCAAGTCAAGCCTCATTGGCCAAGTAAAACCAAAGTGAACCCACTGACTCAAGGGCTAAAAAGCTTGGGGAAAATGTGTCGGGGTACATGCATACAACACGGATATGTCTTTAAAATTTGAAAGGAGATATTTATTTCCGGTTATTCCAAACCTGTTGATATGGGCCATATACGGCCCAAGTATGGATTTGGTATGGGCTATTGCTTTCCATATCAAACCTATACTTGGCATGCACTGTCTTCATTGAGTTCTAACTCTATTGTCCTTTACTATTGGATTGCCGAGTACGAATGTATTTGGCAGCATAGATGTTGTGGTTCATATTTTATTTTTTGGTTAAATTTTTTCAATCCAGTTTACTTTTTCAAACTAGTTTATGTTTTTCAAACCAGTTTATTTTTTTTAAATCGTGGGAAGGGAAGTTTTTCTTCAATACACAAACTTTATTTCCTTTCTTTAACTGAACTTACATGTACCTCAAAAAAGTTACACAAAAACATTAAATAAAGGGTTGGGGTTAGTGGTTAGGGGGGGGGTTAAAAGGATTGGGTTTAGGGGGTAGGGTTAGACACTGATCTTATTATTTAGGCCTAAACCCTGATTTTAAATGGTTAGCTTTTATGGAAGGGTTAGGGACACTATGCTTTGATGTTATTGTATATGTTGTGGTATGAAATTTATTCCTTTGTCTCCTAACCCTAATCATTCATAGGAGACAAAGTTATGAAATAATTTCACACAAAGTAAACTGCATACCACAACATATAATATTTATTATGTCTGTACTACAAAGCCTGTATGTTGTTTTATCAGAACTCATCTTTGGTCATGCCAGCTACATGTACCAGTTAAAATTTATTACATAATTCAAGAAATGGATAATTTAGTTAATGGTAACAATTTTAAGGTTGTAAATTGTACTACAGACATTTTACATGTTACAGTAATCAGTTGGCCACTTGACATAATACAAGAGTTGTGAAACTGTGGCCACCCTTGTATTCTATTGTTGCATTACATCATTTTAATTTACAACCTAATTACCTTTTTACAATCTCACATGATGTTAACAAGGCTGTGTTCTAAGGAAAACTTTTGGGAGCCCAAAACTCTGAACCTTTGGAATCCAGGGTGCCCAGCATAATAATTGTGTGAAAAAATTAAGATTTCCTTGTCACCCAAAGGCAAATTAAAGTAAGTCGCTAGTGGCCCCCAGGCTCTGCTAGAGCACAGCCTTGGTTAAGTTACACAGGTTATCTATGTATGTGTTACAGTACTCTCTCAGAGCACCCAGGATTTCAGTAGTAGCTGTCTAATACTATGGAGGGGATAAGCACTGACAAACTTTGTGCGGTGATCTCACACTGACATGAGCCAAGTGTATGGATTGGAACATTTGCAGGCACAATTTCTGAAAGCCATTAAAAGAAAGAAAGAAGTGATCTTAAAAAATGTTGTTAAATTCTTTTTGTAAACCCCCCCCCCTCCCCTAAAAAAAAAATTCCATGCCCCATTTTTTCAACCACACCCCAAAAATAAAAGCCCTTTTTAGACAGTTGATAAGAACAAACCAGTGTAAAAATAAGAAACTGGTTTGAAAAAAATAAACTAGTTTGAAAAAAGTAAACTGGATTGAAATAAATTTAAACCAAAATAAAATTTCAACCGCAACAGATATACACATAAAGATGTCATGAAAGGCTGGCTGAAAAGACAGTTGAAGTACATGTATGCCTGTTGTTCAAAAAACACGTACAATGTAACTGTTGACTTCAGTTTGGGACCGTTTGGGACCGTTTGGACCATGAAACTTCTATTTTTGTTGCAGATATTGTTGAGTACTCTTAAATATGGAGGAGGTCAAGATTGTGTAATATTCACTTTTCTCCCACACCTGTCTGTCTGTTTCTCAGTGAGAGGAGAGTGGTTGTATGGAGGAGAAAGGAGAGAGGAAAACATCAATGGCTTCAGTGGCCACTTGCACAAGTCTAGTAACAATTTTTCATGTAATTATTTTTTTGTAGGCTGAAATTAAGAGAAAGAGGGGTCAGAAGGTGCCACTACTTTTAACAAAGGAGGTCAAAGAAACAATCAACGAAGTGAAGTTGGCATTAATCAAGAAAACCCCTCCCTATTTGCAGCAACTGGAAGTGGTTCATTAGGTCATTTGAGACCATGGGAGTGCATTCATGAAGAAGGTCATCACTAGTGATGTGTTAAACCTGGAAAACTTGAAGCTGTAACAAGTACCAGGCTTCAAAAATATGTAGCTACTGTATCACAAATCATGGACCTTCAGGAGAATGAACTTGATTGGTTCGCTCGCCATTTAGGCCATGAAATCTCTGTCCACAGGGAGTATTACAGGTTACATGAATCAACCATTAAGCTTGCAAAATTGGAAAGATCCTTACCACGGTTGACGAGGGAAAAACAAGGCATTGGGCTGGGAAATCCCTAGATGCTATTGACCTGGACAGAGCCATTGATCCAATTGCAGGTAGGTTTAAAGGCGTTTTGCCATCAGGAAACCCAGATTCAATCCTTAGTCAGGGCTTCTGATGCAGCTTAAGTATTTTCTGGCAAGTAAAGTGACAACATTAAGTTATAAAGTGTCGGTGTGATTTCATCATGTGCGACTATTAAATTTACCAAAGGACCCAGCTGTCAATTGTTGCTCATTGAGTTACCTACAGTGGAACCTCTGTTAAGAGGACACCCTCAGAATGAAGGGTAATAATTTCAATGGAGGCTTGCTAGTATTATGTCTTTTGGGATGAACCTATTATTGGACCTTTGCCTCTTGGAGACTCAACTTATTTTTATTTTAAATGACTGTGAATATATTCATCTCTCACAGCTATGTTATGAACTCGCCGCTGTAAGCGCATTGAGAATTTTAAATGCGCTGACAAATACTTTGCTATTATTATTATTATTATTATGACTTATAATCCTTGGCTTGCTTGTTTAGTCTCTGAAGGACCGGGTCCAACCTGTGGACCTTAGGTACCAAAGAGTTCATTTGATTGACAGGACCATTCTGAGGATGTGAGCTGTACCCAGAAGAGTATTATTATTATTATTATTATTATTATTATTATTATTATGCAGTAAAACTATCTGTATGCACAGTGTTATAAAGCGTCACAGGGCGCAAAGCGTAACCTGTGCGCACAAGCGAAACTTAAAAGGAATAACCATATGAGTAAAAAAAAAAAAATAAAAAAAAAAAAAAAAAAAAATAAAAATAAAAAATAAGAAAATAAAAATAAAATATATATCTATATATATATATATCTACATGGCTAAAAACTATTATCTAGGCATATAAATGTTTGTAGTGTCTCTCGTTCTTCATGGCTGATAGTCAGGCTTTGATCTTAGGTCTTCATATCATAACCTTGAAAGTTCTCGCTATATTTAGGGATGACGACAAGACTGCCTTTTGCATGGCCTCTAAAACTTGATTCGCCTTACGTCCTACCAGTGACTGAATTGAGGTTTCGGTTTCTCTCGACCAGCCTCCCAACACATCCATGATAATGTTATGTTGAATCACCTCGTAACCTCTATACTGCTGCTTCAATTCCCACCTTAACGGGCCATACTTCATCGTCTTCTCCTCGCTCTTTTTCTCTCGGTTACTAATCCAAGGGCAGCTCATCTCTAAGGTCAGCACTTTCTTGTTTGCATGATCCACAATCCTCGCGTCTACACGGTTGGCTCGAACCTCCTGGTGGTCCGCATACACGGCTACATCCCACCATGCTTCCACTTGTTCTGACCTGTACTCCGGCTTGGGCATTACTGGCGAGTACCACGGTGGTACTTCCTCGAGAAGACCCTGGTCATGTAAGATCTCATAAAACAGGACCTTTAGAGCCATTTTGTGTCTGAATAAATACTTGGTCTGAGCCAACGCAGTGCACCCGGACAGGATGTGAGAGACACTCTCTTGGGCGTGGCCACATATTCTACACTTCACATCCCCAGAGCAACTTGTGTGAGTCTTTTTGCTAGTGTAGAGCTTTGTTGGCAAAAGTTGCTCGTACAGTTCAAACGCACCGGCAATAGTATACGTGGGACATGATCTCCATGTTCTCAGCCAGCTGAAACATCCGTTCGTGCACAGCTGTTCATCGTCCTTTCTCTCTCTCAGTAGCTTCCCCTGCCATTCTAGGCCACGTACGTCCCTCTCATACTTCTCCTCCACACATTCTTTCAGCACTCCCTTCACACGTTGCGGTGGGATGGCCTCTCCACTGGTCATAACACGTACAGGTTCCGGGTGTTTAAGATGAAGGTCAACACCCAACTCCGCCGCAAACTTTGCCGCATCTTTCACTATTGATTTATGGCCGGATGACTCGGCTCTTTCGTCAAACTCTCTCACCATTTTCATCGCCGGGTCTTGGTTCTCATACATTCGTATCGCTGCTTTGACCTTGGTCACTTTATACTCCATCTCCACCGCACGTAGACCTCTTCCGCCTTGTTCCCTCGGGAGGTACAAGAGAGCCGTAGAACCACCTGGGTGTTTCCCGCCATTTTCCACTATGATCTTGCGCACTTCCCTGTCCAAGATCTTCAACTCTGTTATCGGCCAGTGTTGAGTCCACATTAAGTAACCCAACACCGGCAAGGCAAACTGGTTAGAAGCCGCCACCCGGTTAAAGTCTGAGAGGGGACTGGACCAGATGATCGACAGTCGACGCAGGTACTCCCTTGCTGCACATTCAAGTACCATTTTCTCTTCCTGGACTAAGCTCTCAAGAACACCAAGAAACTTATACTGTTTTCCTTCTTCAAGTGATGGTAGTCTTCCTCCAGCTATTTCTCCTCCTAAATTCTCCTGGGAGTGGATCCCTCTCCTTATATGGACCACAGCACATTTCCTTGGATTCCACTGTAGTCCGATGTCTTCCATAGCCACTTGCGTTGATTCTAGCACTCGGTTCAACTTGGTCTCGTTAGCTGCGAATACTTTAAGATTGTCAATATACAGCAAATCAGTCACTGTGGGACTGATTGGTTTAGATAACTTGTATCCCTCGGAGGCACTTATCTTCCAGGCCACAGGATTCAAGCAGATCGTGAAAAGCCTCGGGCAGAGCGCATCTCCCTGTGGTAATCCTTTTTTAAACATAATAGGATCAGACACTTCCCACCCATGCCGCGTGTTGGCGATGATTCTCGTCTTCCAGCTCTTACACAACTTACTTATCACCTTACACATCCACTTTGGAAACCTATGCAGCACCATCATCTCACCTAACCACCCATGATCTACCGAATCATATGCCTTCTTCACATCTACCCATGCCATACTCAGGTTACGTCTTCTTCTCTGACAATCCAACGTCACCACCCTATCAATCAGCAAATTATCTACCGTTCCACTACACCCCTTTTTTGCACCTCTCTGTGATCCTTCCATCAGCCCATGCTCTTCCAGATGTTGATCCATGGGACCGAGAACACACGAAGTAAACCACTTATAAGCCGTATTTAAACAAGTGATTGGTCTCTGATTGTCGCTGGTGAATTCCCCGGGTTTTGGTATCAAAGATGTTTTTCCTTCAGCAAACCAGGATGGGTAGTCATCATCACTTCTCGAGATCGCTTCAAACGACCGGGCCATGCCTTCGTGTAGCACTTGAGCACACTTCCACCAGTAGTTGACCAACTTGTCCGGCCCCAGAGCACTCCAGTTCTTCTTCCTTTTCAATATCCCTACTGCTTCAGCGGTTTCTAGTGTCCAGGCCTCTTCTGTCGGTTGAGGGACCTTGCTGAAGATCGCATCTCTCACTTCGTTCAGCCATTCAGCCTGGCTATTCCCAGTCCCCTCTCCTTCCCACAGTTCTCTCCAGAACGAACTCGCTTCTTCAATACTCCCGAACTTCTCTCTCTCCTCTGCAGCGGTGTTTCCATTAGCTCCCTCATACTTGGGGCGATCACAGTCTTCGCATTTGGCTAGCATCTCCCTCATATTAGCATACACGCGCCCTGCATCTTCTTTAAACTGTTGATTTAGAACCTTCGCTTCTTTATTCTTCTTATTCCTGCCAAAAGCTCTTTTCAGTTTCCTCAACGCACATTTCTGCCTTTCCATGTAACTCACAAGTGAAGCTATGGATAACTCTTTGCATTCTTGTTGTAGGATCGCTCTGTTCCTTTTTCCTCTTTTCGTCATTTTCCTGTTTTCTTTCAGACGCTCGATTTCAGATTTAGCCATTGAGATCTTTTTCCGAAGACACTCCGCCTTTTCCTCGTACGCTTTTTGACACTTTGATCTTTTACTCTTCTGGTTTGATGATTTTCCTGATCTTTGTTTTTTCCATCCTTTATACAAAAGGAATGCCGTGACAACAGAATAAAGCACACAATTAGCAATCCAAAGATAGCTAAATGGATTGTCCGTCGGGGATACTCTGCACTGCTTCATTAACTCCGTTATCACCTTATTAATATTCTCATGGTCGCCCTTTGTTGGCGTTCCTTTTGTTCGTGTATCAATAGTACGATTACTAAAATCGCCTTCGCACGGGTGGATATGGATGTAAACATTGGTCGCTGATTTCAAAAGCTCACGTGCTTCTGAGCTTAAGGAAGGCCGTTCATCCGGAACCGCCTCACTTTCTTCCATATGCAAATCTTGGTCTCCTGTATTTGCATTTTGAAAACCTTCGACTGGTTCTTCGTTCCTTTCGCACTCTCTTGTTCTGATGTTTTCGCTTATTCTCTGTCTAACGTTCCCAAGTGTTTTCTCCAGTTTCGCCGCTTGGTCTCTTAGATTCTGCTCCGTGAGCTCCAGATAACCATAGCCCTTCTCTTCCCAAAGCTGTTTCATTATCCCCATGTAGCCTTTCTTCCTTCCATTGTCAAAATGCGGTGGGTTTTCTGAGTTAACCAGTCACTGGGCTTGCTTTTTGCACTCCAAAATATCATGATTCCCCACCTCAGTCCATTTTATCCTTCCATTTATCTGCACAAGTCGTTCCTGCGATCCATTACTTGCCATGTTATGACCACAATGTCGGTAAACTCAAATTTCAAATTAAACTAAACAACAAACCAAATTCGCTCGTTCAGAGACACCGAATTGTCCTGCAGTTCGCCAGACAACTTCACAAGTATTCAGAATACTTTTCTGTATGTCTTTTAGTGCTCTGAACTTGGCTTACTTTCAGTTGAAACGAATTTTATCATGAGCGATAAGACACGTCTGACCTACTTATTAGGGTCTGACCTACTTATTATTATTATTATTATTATTATTATTATTATATGAACTAACAAAATGACCAGATCCCAGTTGGCTTGGTAGCTCAGTTGGTAGAGCACTGCACCGGTATCGCAAAGGTCATGGATCTGACCCCCGTACAAGCCTGAATTTTTCAGACTATTTTCAGTACTGCTTAAGTAGTGTACATAACTCCAATGATCCCTGTCATCTTCATTTATTTTATTTTTCTGTTCTATTCCTTATGCTTCATTAATTCAGATGACAGGGATTCTAAATCAGACGAGGATATTGATGCTGGTATGGAGCCACAAGTCATAGTTTCAGTAGACAACAACAAGGAAGGGTGAGTGGACATTCTGTGTGTTATGTCCCTTAATGGTTTGTGTAAAGTTCCTTTGCAAGAAATTACACTTAGTTATTGATACTTTATTGCTTTTTCTTCCCTTTTGACCTGCTGCTAAAACAACTTTCAACAGTTCTTCAGGTTACTCTGAAAAACGGCTGGGAGGATTATTATTTTCTGTATTGGCGTCATGGTAACAGCATTTTTTCTTTCAAATCAAGGGCAGCAACTGAAACATCAGTGCAAAAAGAATATGGTATATTGAGTTTTATACCATTCCATAGAAAATACAGCCAATCAGAATGCAGGAAAGCCGTTGTATCATCGTCAGTATTCCATCGAACCTTCCCATCGATCAATGCAATTCAATGGTATCACACCCAACCTTCCCATCATGCTTTGAGATTCCCGCTCATGCTGGCCACTGTATTTTCTATGGCATGGTATAAAATAGTTTTGCAACCCTTTTCTCGTGGTATACCGTGGAATATCCCACTCGTCACTTGTATTTTCTTTGCAAACACACTCTTCTTAAGGCTCTTGTGTATACCAAGAAAATACAAGTGACTCGTGGTATACTCCACAGTATACCACTCGAAAGCGTTGCATAACTAGTATATATAAGTATGCGAGAATTTTTCAGAACACAAGAGAAGCGCCTAGAGAAGCCATGAACCATAGGCGAGTGCTTCTTGTGCACCTCTTAAAAATTCTTAAGTGCTTTCATTACTCAACAACTTACAAGGAACAAGTTTTTTGTTTCTTCAAATTGAAAGTCAATGATGAAATTTTATGACACTCTACCCTCCCTCCCTCCCTCTCAGACTTATTTATTGTTTGTAAATTATTTTCTTTATAACATGTCCAGAGAGTTGAAAGTGTACACTTGGTGCTTGCTTCTGTTGAGTTAATTGTTATGCACCTTTTTCCAACAATATACATGTATCATCACAACTTCTTACATTGTCTTTTAAGTTTATATTCAAACGCTTAAAAGTGTGATTTTGCTCTGGAAGAAGAACTTTGTGCTTCCAATCTTAGTATGTTGCTGCTTTTATAGCAAACGCGCATTTTTTTAAATGAATGATATGCAGTTTCCCCTTCAAAAGACTTCTCATTGGTAGATGAATTTATTTCGTTCTGGTGTTCCATTCCCAGAAGATCACCATGTTTCCAGGGACTCTGGATCAAGAGAATACATGATACTGATGCTGTACAACATAGTCCATATCAGGACGAAAATTTTTCAGGTCAGTGGTGTTT
>JAEMWC010000038.1:135000-147500 GCA_016490735.1 Pachyseris speciosa
AAACAAACGACATGTTTAAAGACGGCGAAACTTAATTGTTGTTTACAGGCTGCTTTCGACGAAGATCTCTTAAAGACTTGACGAAGTGAAGCGCGCTGGGTTTTGACTGTTTTGGCAGCATTTTGACAACTTAATGTCAGATTTTGAGAAGTGCACATGCACATGCATTTGATCGGATTTTTTATTTTTACTCGAGCTCGAGTCTCCCCCTTTAATGCTTAATTTTACGAGGACTCATTGCGATTACGTGTTGATAAGATAAGGGCAAAAGTTTCTTAACGCTACTGTGAGGAACCAAGGTTGAAAAATAGTCAGCCAAGCCGAGTAAAAACACTCGTTCGCTTGCAAAGAAAACAACGTAACAAAACAAACAAACAATTCAACTACTTCTTTGCGTCCAAAACGAGTACAGATGATTGTTATTTATATCCATTCGAGAGAAAAATACAAGTTTCATTCCTGAACAAAAGTAACAACGATTAAACCAAATGTTAAGCTTCTATTTATTTAATTTACCTCACTGTCCTGTGTTGTAGAGGTTTCTACCACTTGAAAATGCGTAAGCTTCAGTAAAGTAAAAACAAGCATCCGCAAAAATAGCAAACGGTTTGTCCAAAGAAAGAGCTTCTTCCACAGAGTTTGAGCTACTCATTCCTCCCATTAATACCGGTGAACTGTTAAGTGACTTTTCTTGGTGAGATGCAAGATGCCGCGGTGAAGTGAAAGCCCTTGAAGCGTTGAATTATACTGTTTTCAACCGCACAATCTTTGAAGCTTTTCCTGAGAAAAATCGTCCGTCCTTCCTTTCATCACTTGAAATTCACCTTCCGGAGTATCTTTTGACAAGTTCTTGATCTTTATGCTTTTTACGCGAAAGACAAACTTCGATCGAAGAAGATGAAGTTGTTTTGCTCAAAATAAAGAAACCAACTGAATGTGAAATTACCAGCCGCAGAAAGCGCGCGAAAAATTTTAACGGCCTCGATTTGGTTTGGGTGTCCCACACTTGGCTTGAGCCTGCGATCCAATCGAAAGCAAGTACCTGGTCAGCGGTCAACTTCAAAAAAACAGCTGACCTCGATGAGGTCTTAACTTGAGCCCGCGATATGGTCACGTTACATTGGTCAGCGGATACCTTGTTTTGACAGGTGTCCATTGGCTATAAGATGGATGTCCAGTATCAAAGATGTACGCTGTAAAGTAGCTGGTCAGCTGGGCCAGGTGGAGTATGGCCGCCATGTTGGATTATAGCGGAGCTCTGGCGGAGCACCATACTTATAGAAACCTGTCAACTGCTTTTCTCATGGTAAAAATGGCTAGCGGTATTGCTCGTGGGCGCGTACGCACGACGACGGAGTCGCCCAATAATTAATAATATCCTAATAATAATCATAATAATCCAACATGGCGGCCATACTCCAGTTGATCACCTAGTTTACAGCGTAGATCTTTGATATAGGGCATCCGTGTCATGGCTAATTGACACCTGTCAAAACAAGGTTTCCGCTGACCAGTATCACGTGACCATATCGCAGGCTCAAGTTAGAGCTCATCGAGGTCCGCTGTTTTTTTGAAGTTGACCGCTGGCCAGGTAATGGTTTTCAATTGGATCGCAGGCTCAAGTCAAGTTAATTTAACCAAAACGAGACACCCAAGCCACAACGAGGCTTAATATTTCGCGTGCTTTCTGCGGCTCGAGATTTCACATTCAGTTGGTGTCTTCATTTTGAGCAAATCAACATCATCTTCGAAGTTCAGTTTCTGTCTCTTAATTCGCATAACTGAAGGGCATAAAAATCAAGAACAACTTAAAAGATACTCCGGAAGGTAAATTTTCAACTGGAAAATGGAAGAGCAAAAGGTTGTTCGCAGGAAATTCTTCAATTTTTGGATCCACTTCTATGGCGCCCGGATTGTGTGGTTGAAAAACAAAATGATTTAACGCTTCAGGGCTTGTTCACTTTACCGCGAGATCTTGCAGCTCACCAAGAAAGTTCTTAACAACTCACCGGCATTAATGGCAGGAACGAGTAGCTCACACTTGGTGGAAGAAATTCTTTCTTTGACCAAACCGTTTGCTATTTTTGTAGATGCGTGTTTTTACTATAGCGGATCGATGCGTATTTTCAAGTGGTAGAAAGCTCGACAACACAGGTAACTTAAATAAATTGAAGCTTAGCATTTGGTTTAATCGTTGTTAATTTTGTTCAGGAAGGAAACTTGTATTTCTGTCTCGACTGGATATAAATAACAGTCTACTCGTTTTGGACACAAAGAGTAGCTAGTCGAATTGTTTGTTTGTTGTTTTACAAGCGAACGAGTGTTTTCCTCCGCTTGGCTGACTGCACATGTTTTTCGGCGTCTGTGTTTCTGCAGTGTTAAGAACTGAAAGACACGTTTGCCCTTATGTTATTAACACGTAATCGCAATGAATCCTCGTAAAATTAAGGATTAGTATCACTTATGTTTTGCGCGATGAGGGCAATTTCAGCAACTTTCTGAAAACTGGCACAAGTGATATTTACTCGGCCCCATGCGATTACCTATCCAAACTATCAGGATTGTTTTCCTTTTTCTCTTTTCTACGACATTTCAGCTGAAATATGTTTGTTAAGTCCCGGCTAAAAGATCAAACATTTTCTTCCATTATCGTGTTTGTCAAGCATAACGTTTGGTGGCTAAACGCAAAACAATGTTTGACCAAACACGGGACCAAGTGAGTCCAAAATAAATGATTTTTGCGTATTATTGCTGAAATTTTCGACGTTACGTGGCTCATTTGGTTGCTTTTTACCGTTTGTGCACGATTTGTTTGTTGGGGTGGCTAAACGATCAAACATTTGTTCGTAATGCGAAATTTTGGATGAACATGTTTGATTTCGATCAAAAATGGAAAGCCATTTAATGCACTATTGTGAGAGGTGGCTAAACCGTCAAACATGCTCGTCCAGCGATGTTGGATGAAAATATTTGATCATTCTTTGATTGCTAAATTTGTTTTTGAACAAACACACGTGTCGACTGTATTGTTTTCTCGTAATGTTTTGATGTTTTTGAACCGCGGTCAATTCCCGTTGTCTGCTCTAAACATAAAATATTGGCGCAAGGAAAGCCGTGGGGTGTTCTTCAATACCAGTAAAAAAATAATAATCGTGGAGCTCCGCTTTTAGGCTTGGCTAAATCTATATATTAATGATTATTATTAAACAGGTTTCAGATTGTTTCCGGACTCTCAGATTGTTTCCGGACTCATTGTTTATTAAACTAATAATATACATGAAAAAATTTCTCGATTCAGATTGGCTAAGAGTAATGCAGTTTTTAGGAAACACCGGTGCAGAAAAAAGGTAATTCGATGCAGAAAAAAGGAAATACAGTGCAAAACAAGGTAAAAAACTGAGGATTCTGATTGGTTGATAAACAAAGGCGCTGCGATTGAGCCAATCAAACGCGGCCTCTGAATGGCGCAAAGTCTGAAGAGCTGCAAGCGACTCTGCGAGCCAAAACAATGGCTGGCTTTTTGAGCAGGTTTTCTTTCTTCGTGACCGCAATAACAGCAGAGAAGCTGCAAAACAGCTCTAAAAAGGAGAAACGGCTGCGAAAAGCACTGTATTTTAGCTGTCTGTTTGGAAACAGTGGTGTCCAGAGAAGGGAATTACCGACGTAATTGGAATTACGAGTCCGTTGATGGAGTGACGCCGAGATTAATAAACAAACAAGGACAAACAAGGCGAAGATAACGAACTAGAAAGCCTGAAGGTAATGATTACAGCGCTTGATAGACACTTAGCAAACAAAGTAGCCTTATAGCTATAGCCTGTAATTCTTTAGCCAGTTTTCAGAGCTAAAAACGCTTTAAAAACATCGAGAAAACTGTTGTTTTGGTTCACCTTAGCTTCGTTGCGTTGCTTCTGCAACGTTAAGAAGCTATCTCGCAATTTTTTCATGTATATTATTAATAAGTAATCACATGATTTTTCTCGTGCAATTTGGAATAAATAAGCACTTGTAATTTTTTTCAAAGACCACAAATTGGACTCGCCCTACGGGCTCGTGCAATTTTGTGAGTCTTTAAAAAAATTTACTCGTGCTTATTTATTCCAAATTGCACTCGAAATCATGTGATTACCTATACAAATTTCCCGTTTCTTCTGTTTAATAAACAGGTCTGACCGTCAAATTTGTTTATTAAACAAAAAGAAAGGTCTTTTCTGTTTATTACACAAAATAGATGTCCGTTTTTGTTTAATAAACAAGAGACTTTTGCTTATTAAACGAAAGTGACAGGCTTTTTCCGTTTAATAAACGAAAGTTACACAACATTTAACGCCAACTAATTTTTACTCACGAGTCGCCATTACGTAGAAAAATAGAAAGCGTCAACACAAAGCTACCGATGACTAACTCTACAAAAAAATTATTTTGTTGAACTCTTTTCTGCTCAGTCCATCCACTGGGCAAGAAAAAGGGACAGCTTTACATTTTCGAAGAGATAATTTTGCAAAAGTTCGCTCTCACCCGCGTCGTACTGTCGAGACCGACACTCTTCGCTCGGTGTTTATTCATGGTGAATTGCGAGCATGAACCCGCTCATGGCTTGAAATACAAGACAAAGGGAAAAAGAAAAAAGAGGTACAGGCATTCAGTAAATATTGCAGATTTTAAAACATCTAGCTTATTCCTGGAAACTATGACAGCGCTCGAGTTAAGACGATTAAAACTGTTGAAAAATGTGAGGTCTGTGCAACCAAATGATGATTTTCAGTCGCTCGCTGAGTCATTCCGAAGCATACGTTGAGCAAAAGCTGTGAATTACACAAAAAACGATGCCACCTTCTGTTATTTCGCTTATTAAACGAAAGTGACAGGCTTTTCTGTTCTGTCAGTAAACGAAAGTTACACAGAACTTAACGCCGGCAAATTATTTTCCGCGAATCGCGATCGTAACTGCTGATAAAAAAAATTTCAACAGCCACTAAAACAAGGCCGCAGATGAATAATTCGACAATTTTTTGTAGAACTCGTGCGTGCACAGCCTTTCTACTGGGCAAGAAAAAGGCACGCCTTCACATTTAAAAGAAGAGCTGAGATAATTTTGCAAAACTTCGTTCTCATCCGAGCCCGGTGTATTGCGAGACTGGCGGTGAAAATCATGGAGCTCTTCGCTCGGCGTTCATTCATGTTGAGTTGCGAGAATGAACCCGCTCATCGCTCAAAACACAACGCAAAGGAAAAAAAATAAAAAAGGTGTAGGCATTCAGTAAATATTAGAGATTTTAAAACATGTAGCTATTCATGGAAACTATGACAGCGCTCGTCAGTTAGGACGATTAAAACTGTTGAAAAATGTGCGGTCTGTGCAACCAAATGTTGATTTTCAGTCGCTCGCCGAGTTATTCCGAAGCATACGTTGAGCAAAAGCTGTGAATTACACAAAAAACGATGCCACCTTCTGTTATTTCGCTTATTAAACGAAAGTGACAGGCTTTTCTGTTCTGTCAGTAAACGAAAGTTACACAGAACTTAACGCCGGCAAATTATTTTCCACGAATCGCGATCGTAACTGCTGATAAAACAAAATTTCAACAGCCGCTAAAACAAGGCCGCAGATGAATAATTCGACAATTTTTTGTAGAACTCGTGCGTGCACAGCCTTTCTACTGGGCAAGAAAAAGGCACGCCTTCACATTTAAAAGAAGAGCTGAGATAATTTTGCAAAACTTCGTTCTCATCCGAGCCCGGTGTATTGCGAGACTGGCGGTGAAAATCATGGAGCTCTTCGCTCGGCGTTCATTCATGTTGAGTTGCGAGAATGAACCCGCTCATCGCTCAAAACACAACGCAAAGGAAAAAAAATAAAAAAGGTGTAGGCATTCAGTAAATATTGGAGATTTTAAAACATGTAGCTATTCATGGAAACTATGACAGCGCTCGTCAGTTAGGACGATTAAAACTGTTGAAAAATGTGCGGTCTGTGCTACCAAATGTTGATTTTCAGTCGCTCGCCGAGTCATTACGAGTCATACGTTGAGCAAAAGCTGTGAATTACACAAAAAACGATGCCACTTTCTGTTTAATAAACAGGAAATTTTCGCTTATTAAACGAAAGTGACAGGCTTTTCTGTTCTGTCAGTAAACGAAAGTTACACAGAACTTAACGCCGGCAAATTATTTTCCACGAATCGCGATCGTTACTGCTGATCACTGCTGATAAAAAATATATCAACAGCCGCTAAAACAAGGCCACAGATGAATAATTCGACAATTTTTTGTAGAATTCGTGCGTGCACAGCCTTTCTACTGGGCAAGAAAAAGGCACGCCTTCACATTAAAGAAGAGATAATTTAGCAAAACTTCGTTCTCATCCGACTCCGGCGTAGCGTGACCGGCGGTGAATGAGCTCTTCGCTCGGTGGTCACTCATGTTGAGTTGCGGGATGAACCCGCTCATCGCTCAAAACACAACGCAAAAGAAGGTGTGGGGATTCTGTACATACCAGAGATTTTAAAGTTAAAGCCTGAAGCTTATTTGTGTGAACGTGAACTATGATCGCGCTCGAGGTACGATCCGTGCAAGCACAAGTGATATCGGTCACTGCTCAGGAGTCATTCCGAAGCATACGTAAACCGAAAGATGTGATTTACACAAAGCAAAGAAGAAGTGATTCACGTTTTTTTTATTAATAATAAACAGGTAAGGTTCGCTTATTAAACGAAATTGACAGTCGTTTGTGTTTACTGAATGAAATTTACACAGAAATTAACGCCGACTAACTCTCGTACACGATTCGCGATTGTTACACTAATAAACTACTAAGAGCCGGGAAAACAGATGGATAATTCTACAAAAATTCTCGTTGGTTCAATCATTTGGAGATGTAAGGCATGGTTTTCCTTTTTCAAGAGTTCGCTCATGACCACGTGGGCAACGTGATATGAACGCGTTCCTCGTTCGATGAACCCACTGATCTCTTAATTAAATTACATCGCAAAAAGTGTAGCTGATTCGCTGACACGTCTTAAACGTAAGCTTAAGTAATCGGAATCACGACCCTTTGATTCAGTGTCTTTAAGTACTGACGATCATTTATTCACAAAATGCGCTCACCTCTGTAAAGTCCGTGAATTTTCTTCACGTCTCGTCTGTGTTGGTGCGTAATGGAAATTTTCAAATTCCTTGAGTTCTGCCGGCCATCACAACGTGCTTACACCAGCCTCGCTAATCTGATTCGAAGTCATTTGTCAACAATCTTTGCATTTTCTGTGCGCGCTGAGACAAGGATCCACGTGGAAAGCGCAGTTGCTCGTTGTCGACACGACACTTGATCCTTTCCATGAAATGGAATTTGTTTCCTTTCGATTCTTCTAAGCGAAAAGTAGAAAAAATTTCGTCAAAGAGCTCTTTAAACCACCGATCTGGATTGTCCCAGGCTACAAAAACCACAACTCGTTGGTATGTACAAAGAAATTATAACATGTGCAGAGTTCGCCAAGTTTGCCGAACCTGTCACGTTTGATTGACAAGTTTTATATCACGTGATCGGACAGTGGCAGTGGTACTCATCGCGAGCATGGTTCGAGTTCTTAATTGGTGACATAAAATGTACTGTCCCAAGAGTGAACGCTATACAATTTCGGGATGTCTCCAAAACCACAAATATCATCCGGGTTCGTTTCCCGGACTCGGCGTCATATGTGGGTTGAGTTTGTTGTTGGTTCTCTACTCTGTTTCCGAGAGGTTTTTCTCCGGGTACTCCGGTTTTCCCCTCTCCTCAAAAACCAACATTTCCAAATTCCAATTCGATCCGGAATTTCGAGGGCCACAGGTTTGTCAGTCATAGACTGTTAAGTGCTACCCTCGTTAAAAACAAAGTTATTTATTTATTTATTTATTTATTTATCCTCCTCTAGGTGGTGGGTACGGTACTGGATTTCGAATTGACTGGATCAGGGATTAACCAATTCACCTAGCAATCCTTATCACACTTGCGCTAATACGATAAATAAAGAAATATGTGAGGACCCCACTTGTTTATACCTTAGTGCTCTCTTTTCCAGTCCTCACATAAACTACCCTCTTTCTGTTGACAGGTCAGCCAGGTCTTAGATGTACACAGTCAGCAGAGGTCTTTACGTATTGAACCGATGTCGCCTTCATAGGAAGTGATAGAGACGTCTTGCTGTTTTCAGACGTCCAGGCAGACAACCACCGTCTCTTAGGCAGACAGGGTGTGTTTGTGGCATACAATGCACTAACGTTGTGATGTGAATCACCTGAGTGAATACTGGCGTGCGAAACAGATTGAAAATTTGCTCTGGCAAAAAACTAGACACTTTGGCAAACACAGCATACACAGATTACCTCTTTCGCTAATCACAGTTGAACTCAGTCTCGACCTTAGATATTCAGTGGTTTGCTTATATTGCCACAAATATTGCGCAAGAGGTTGATCATGACAACAACTCTTTCGTGCACGGTTTGTTTACACACCGTAGGAATATTAGGGATCTTAACTTGTTTAATGCTTGTCTGTTTGTGTTTTCACTTGATTAACTCGTGATAAAATCAAACTACAATTTAAAAACCTGTCCTGGCGAGAAACGAGATACTTTGGCAGACTCTGGAGTTCGCGCATTCTTTATGCGTTTTTCCGCTCTGAAGCCCCCTCCCCACTACCCCGGGGAAGAAAGTCCAAGTGCACGTGATTCGCGATCACCCCACAAAAAAAGTCAGGGGAAGAGCGCGCTCAGATTCAAAAAAGGGAAAAACCAATCGACCATTTGTGTTTAATATACAAAGGTCAAGGACAAGGCCAATTGGCGCGTACTGCTTTGGATTCGCAACAAGAAAAAAAATCTCAACCATGAAATGTGTCCACTTTCGTCTAATAAACAAAAGTCTAGGATAAGGCTAATTTACGCGCACTGATTTGAACTCTTAAAAAAAAAAAAGAAGTGTTCCATTTGCATTTAATATACAAAAGTCAAGGACAAGGCCAATTGGCACGCACTGGTTTGGATTCGCGACAACAAAGATGGGTCTCTTCTCAATTCTCTGTTATTAACCTCTCACTTTGTCTTATTAACTGAAACTGGGCTTGATAATTTATAAAGATCATAAAAAGCCGGCGACTCGCCGGAGACCACAGACGATAAATCTCTACAACCGGACGAACTGGAAAAATTCCAGGAATTCCAGGAATTCTCCTCCCCACTACCTGGACCCCGGGGAAGAAAGATTGGTGGAAGCGTGCTTAGCAATAGAGCTAGTTCTCCGCTAAAACAATCTTAAATAATCTGAAAGATATAATTCACATAAAACATAACATGGTTAAATATTGGCAGGACGCAAAGAGTTGGCCTCAAAATGGCAACGCGGCGCCCTCACCACTGGGTCAAGCGGAAGCTGAACAAGCGTTGGATGGCGATAGGATACATTTAACCTTGGCCAGCTTGCGCGTTATGTGACGTACTGGACATGGAAACGTATGCCCCAACAGCTTCCTCTTGTTAACAGACTTGTTAAATTGTTAACAGACTATCGCCATTAGGCAATTGAGGGGAAAAGTGGTGCCCCAAGAAGTGAGCATGCAACCAATTAACAAAACCATTTTCCCCGTGTTTGCATAGCTGGATAGAAACTCTACCCTCTCGAGTGTTTGTATAAGGCTATGCTAACACCCGAGAACGTTTACTGTTGCCTTTACAAAATATCTTTAGTCCTCTGGCATCAAAACTGCCTCATACAACCACGCCTCTCAGCCACTCAGAGCGCGCGTAGTATCTTCTTGTCTTACAAATTAGTATGGGACACATTTTAACCGGAACTCTAGTCAATCATACTCTCAAAATGAGAGACTCTTTAATTTTAGTTTATCACAACGTTAGTTCGTGCATTGTATGCCACAAACACACCCTGTCTGCCTAAGAGACGGTGGTTGTCTTCCTGGACGTCTGAAAACAGCAAGACGTCTCTATCACTTCCTATGAAGGCGACATCGGTTCAATACGTAAAGACCTCTGCTGACTGTGTACATCTAAGACCTGGCTGACCTGTCAACAGAAAGAGGGTAGTTTATGTGAGGACTGGAAAAGAGAGCACTAAGGTATAAACAAGTGGGGTCCTCACATATTTCTTTATTTATCGTATTAGCGCAAGTGTGATAAGGATTGCTAGGTGAATTGGTTAATCCCTGATCCAGTCAATTCGAAATCCAGTACCGTACCCACCACCTAGAGGAGGATAAATAAATAAATAAATAAATAAATAACTTTGTTTTTAACGAGGGTAGCACTTAACAGTCTATGACTGACAAACCTGTGGCCCTCGAAATTCCGGATCGAATTGGAATTTGGAAATGTTGGTTTTTGAGGAGAGGGGAAAACCGGAGTACCCGGAGAAAAACCTCTCGGAAACAGAGTAGAGAACCAACAACAAACTCAACCCACATATGACGCCGAGTCCGGGAAACGAACCCGGATGATATTTGTGGTTTTGGAGACATCCCGAAATTGTATAGCGTTCACTCTTGGGACAGTACATTTTATGTCACCAATTAAGAACTCGAACCATGCTCGCGATGAGTACCACTGCCACTGTCCGATCACGTGATATAAAACTTGTCAATCAAACGTGACAGGTTCGGCAAACTTGGCGAACTCTGCACATGTTATAATTTCTTTGTACATACCAACGAGTTGTGGTTTTTGTAGCCTGGGACAATCCAGATCGGTGGTTTAAAGAGCTCTTTGACGAAATTTTTTCTACTTTTCGCTTAGAAGAATCGAAAGGAAACAAATTCCATTTCATGGAAAGGATCAAGTGTCGTGTCGACAACGAGCAACTGCGCTTTCCACGTGGATCCTTGTCTCAGCGCGCACAGAAAATGCAAAGATTGTTGACAAATGACTTCGAATCAGATTAGCGAGGCTGGTGTAAGCACGTTGTGATGGCCGGCAGAACTCAAGGAATTTGAAAATTTCCATTACGCACCAACACAGACGAGACGTGAAGAAAATTCACGGACTTTACAGAGGTGAGCGCATTTTGTGAATAAATGATCGTCAGTACTTAAAGACACTGAATCAAAGGGTCGTGATTCCGATTACTTAAGCTTAAGTTTAAGACGTGTCAGCGAATCAGCTACACTTTTTGCGATGTAATTTAATTAAGAGATCAGTGGGTTCATCGAACGAGGAACGCGTTCATATCACGTTGCCCACGTGGTCATGAGCGAACTCTTGAAAAAGGAAAACCATGCCTTACATCTCCAAATGATTGAACCAACGAGAATTTTTGTAGAATTATCCATCTGTTTTCCCGGCTCTTAGTAGTTTATTAGTGTAACAATCGCGAATCGTGTACGAGAGTTAGTCGGCGTTAATTTCTGTGTAAATTTCATTCAGTAAACACAAACGACTGTCAATTTCGTTTAATAAGCGAACCTTACCTGTTTATTATTAATAAACAAAACGTGAATCACTTCTTCTTTGCTTTGTGTAAATCACATCTTTCGGTTTACGTATGCTTCGGAATGACTCCTGAGCAGTGACCGATATCACTTGTGCTTGCACGGATCGTACCTCGAGCGCGATCATAGTTCACGTTCACACAAATAAGCTTCAGGCTTTAACTTTAAAATCTCTGGTATGTACAGAATCCCCACACCTTCTTTTGCGTTGTGTTTTGAGCGATGAGCGGGTTCATCCCCGCAACTCAACATGAGTGACCACCGAGCGAAGAGCTCATTCACCGCCGGTCACGCTACGCCGGAGTCGGATGAGAACGAAGTTTTGCTAAATTATCTCTTCTTTAATGTGAAGGCGTGCCTTTTTCTTGCCCAGTAGAAAGGCTGTGCACGCACGAATTCTACAAAAAATTGTCGAATTATTCATCTGTGGCCTTGTTTTAGCGGCTGTTGATATATTTTTTATCAGCAGTGATCAGCAGTAACGATCGCGATTCGTGGAAAATAATTTGCCGGCGTTAAGTTCTGTGTAACTTTCGTTTACTGACAGAACAGAAAAGCCTGTCACTTTCGTTTAATAAGCGAAAATTTCCTGTTTATTAAACAGAAAGTGGCATCGTTTTTTGTGTAATTCACAGCTTTTTCTCAACGTATGACTCGGAATGACTCGGCGAGCGACTGAAAATCAACATTTGATTGCACAGACCGCACATTTTTCAACAGTTTTAATCGTCCTAACTGACGAGCGCTGTCATAGTTTCCATGAATAGCTACATGTTTTAAAATCTCCAATATTTACTGAATGCCTACACCTTTTTTATTTTTTTTCCTTTGCGTTGTGTTTTGAGCGATGAGCGGGTTCATTCTCGCAACTCAACATGAATGAACGCCGAGCGAAGAGCTCCATGATTTTCACCGCCAGTCTCGCAATACACCGGGCTCGGATGAGAACGAAGTCTTGCAAAATTATCTCAGCTCTTCTTTTAAATGTGAAGGCGTGCCTTTTTCTTGCCCAGTAGAAAGGCTGTGCACG
>JAEMWC010000038.1:160000-210000 GCA_016490735.1 Pachyseris speciosa
CCTTTTCTGCTGTGTTTAAAAGTCTTAGCATAGAAGGGTGAATCAATATGTCGGCAATTGACACGCTCATAAATGCAGAACAAGATAACAGCTGTTATTTCCTGGCGATGAAAAACACATAACGCTCTGTTTTATAAGTAAAAAAATTTTACTTTTATCGCTGTCTTTGTAAACTTTATTATTTCGAGCAATAGTAGCAAACCTGTTGAAAATGAAGAGAATATTTGAACCTGTTTCTCCGATAAATTGAGTGAACATTTCGTGAGATGAATTTAGATGAGTTCTTTTTTTGACGTTTCCGTTGGCACTAAAAGCAACAGCTGTTCAGGGCTTTTTGCTGTTTACTGTGACGGTGCGGTTCGTGTTCATCGTGTTGGTTATTTTATTGCTGTCTTTTTCGACACAAGAGAAAATCGATCATCATCTTACAAATTTGCTGTGACGGTGCGGTAGGTGTTACTTGCGGTGGTTATTTTGTCGCTATCTTTTTCGACGACCGAGAGAATCGATCTCCATCTTTAGAGTAAGTTATTTGTTTGTTTTTTATCCTAATATTTAGTTGCACTCAACTGAGTCGAGTAGCTCCGTTGCTGACGCCGTTGAAAGACAGAAATGAAATTGAAAGAAAGTTGTTAAAAGGAGCTCTTTTAAGTTGTCTTTTTACAGGGAAATTATACAAAGTGGAGAATTTGCGTGTAGTTGTTGGCCTATCGCACTCTTAGACGAACAAAATAACTCTCTAATTATCACGAAAAGCATAACCATTACTACATTCTGTGCATATAATATCACTGTTTACTAGCAATAGTTTTATCATGTAACTTTTGGAATGCAAAATACGAATTTTATAGCAACAAGCACAGGGGTAAACATCATTTGAAGGAAAGGAAAACTTACCCTTTGGAATTAACTGACTTGCGGAAGAAATTTAAGTTTTTCACTCCATATTATAATTTGTAGCCATGTTGCACTAGATTGACAATTTCAGTTTCTTTCGGTCAAAGAATAAGGATTACCTTAAAAATTCAGATATAAAACCAATCAAACTAGAACTCGAGTCTTGTTTGAGAAAATATCAGCTCAAGTCAAAAGTCAAAGTCAAATCTTGTTGTGTTAGGAGGGAGACACAAATATCTGGTTACAGAGCGAAATGAGCAAAGTTGCAACTTTCGAATCACAAGCCTACAGAAACTCAAATATTTTTATCGTAACATATCTTTAGCTAAGGTTTCTGCAGCTAGTCTGAACACTTCGTTTAAAGAATCCTGGCGAACGACCTGTGCTATCTTGCTACGTTCAAATGTTCCGGTTTTTTATTGAAATGAGTGATCACAACTGAAAGTTTTCGGAATGTGTGTACATTTGTATAACACAAGCAAATATACGGCAAACAACGGAAAATCTAAATTGAAAGGCTTTTACTGGCATCTTTAGGAATATGTGTTTCAATTTAATGTCATGCTTGGAAAAATATTTCGTTGGATCACAACAACTCTCCAGCAAAATATCACGCAAATCATGTGAACATTACCCAAATTTATGTCGTGCAAAATTTCGCATCTCAGCACGGTATCTCGATAATTTTAGAATAATAGTTTCGTCGAAATATCGCCCAAGGTTCGCTTTCTTCGATTATTCGCGCAATCTCGGCAAATTTAGTCGAAATTCGCCGAAATTCGCTCTTTTGCACAGTACTGTAGTCGATTGCCCACTAATGCTGAAAGTGTGTTGAAGGTCCTTTAAATGCACGTTGCATGTGCCTGCTTTTCAGACAGAAATGAAATTGAAAGAAAGTTGTTAAAAGGAGCTCTTTTAAGTTGTCTTTTTTCAGGGAAATTATACAAAGTTGAGAATTTGCGTGTAGTTGTTGGCCTATCGAACTCTTAGACAAACAAAATAACTCTCTAATTATCACGAAAAGCATAAATATTACTACATTCTGCGCATATAATATCACTGTTTACTGGTAATTGTTTTATCATGTAACTGTTGGAATGCAAAATACGAATTTTATAGCGACAAGCACAGGGGTAAACATCATTTGAAGGAAGGGAAAACGTACTCTTTGGAATTAACTTACTTGCGGTAAAAATTTAAGTTTATCACTCCATATTATCATTTGTAGCCATGTTGCACTAGATTGACAATTTCAGTTTCTTTCGGTCAAAGAATAACGATTACCTTAAAAAATTTAAATGCGCGTTGCATGTGCCTTGAATTACCTAATAGGTAATTCCATACAAATTCTGATTTTCATGGCGTGGAAAGTCTAACAGTTGCGAAACAAGACGAGGAAATAAAGAAAATTACGGCCAACCGTTTTCCCAAAATAACCATGGTAACAGGTGAGTTGAAGTTAACCGTTTTTACTTAGTCTCTCCTTGCCTGAGTATTTCCAAACGCAATTTATCTCCCTTCCATTGATTTTACAAGAACAAAGTTGTAAAACAAATTATATGGTCACAAGAAATAAAGCCATTAATATCAAAAGGGAGTTATTAAGATTCCTCTTGAATTTCATGCAAATTCTTTTGAAGGGGATCTTCTAGTCTGTCTAGGTTTTCTCAATAATTTTCAATATTTTACCAATGTTTCTTGTATATCGGGTAAATGACAACCGAACTTCCGTGATAGAGGAGAGCAAGTCGAAACTGCGGGAGAAGCAGGAAACCAGTAACGTGTTCACAATTATAAAATTTAGCAGATAAAATTTTGTATATTTTTCATTTAGCAATTTATGTTCTGCACGTCGCAAGCTAATGGTTATGTGACTATAGAGTTTGCAATCTTTAACCCTTTAACCGCTGTCATTGACCAAGATCAACTTTCTCAATATGAAATGATATTACTACTTAATGAACAAAGGAAATTATCATCTCAGGTGTTTAAACAAATTCTCCCACTTGCAATGGAAGGAATATTGAGGGAACAGAGAGGAGAATATGTATTCTGATACCAGGGATTTAAGGGTTAACAAATCAGAAGGGATATTGCGGGAACAGAGGAGAGAATATGTATTCTGATACCAGGGATTTAAGGTTGAGAAATGAATTTTTTGGCATCTGTTAACTTGTGTATTATTGCGATAGGTTAAATGTCTAAACGCATGTTCCCTTTCAGGCAGTAATCTTTGAAACTCTTTTCGTTTTACTTTTGTGTACAAAAACAAAATTTGCTGTAAGCTGGGACAATTTGTCTTTTCTTGTGTTCCACTGAATTGTGCGGTCTACTGTGTAAAGGGTTGTTACTGACAGCATCTATAGTGTCGCGCTCTGTGCCTTTTTGTTTTATTCTATCAACTTTGCCGTCAGCTAGTTGTCAAATTTAACAAAATTTTGACAGGTTCTGTTTAAAACGACCAATCGAAATTTTGCAATGAAAAGAGGAAGTTTTCATACCTCTTTGTATTATTTCAACAAAACGCTGTTTGCAGCTGGAAACACCTGACCTTTCGGCTTGAAAAAATGTGGAAAACATAGAATATTGTTTTCTTTCTTGTGTAGTACGGCAGGATATTTTTTTACGAGTTACGCTCAGTATACTCTAGCGAGTCCATTGGGGGTGAAAATGTTCCATTATGTCATACACTAAGCCATCCAGCAATAAATGTATTATTCCACTTTACTTTTTGAGAAGGAAAGGCCTGCAGTAGCGACTCCTTTACCTGCGGAAATGTACGGGTCCGCAAATGATCCCAGGACCGCAAATGATCCCGGACCGCAAATGATCCCCAAAATGGACCGCAAATGATCCCGGACCGCAAATGATCCCCACATTGGACCGCAAATGATCCCGAGCAAAAAATAAGGAATGGCATAGATTGATATAAAAATGGCACAGAAAAAACATGTTTTTCATTTTATGAAATTATTCCATAGTTCCTCTTTTTTTTTTTCGTTTTTAGCGGAAAAGCTGTGATCTTGAGTGACGTTCTGTCTGTTTGTTGATTCAGGACGCCGGCTGCATAGTAAAGTAATTGATTTTGCAAAGCCACTTATTGTGATCGTGGACTGCGAGTTTGGCCTCATGTCTTCTGTTTATTGTGTTGTACAACCCAGGACGTTCGAGAACATGCTTAATTCGATTTCATTTCTGTCGGGTATATGATGAACGCTTCGGTGCACGTGCCCGATTTAAGTGAAAATCGAGCATGTATAAATTAGCCTGGAAACAGGCTCCGCATTGGGATTTTAAAGGAGTGAAAAGAAGGATCGTGGCGAAAAAAATCGGCGCGCGAGGCGAGCCGCCAGTCTCCCGCTCGGCTCGCTTCGCTCGCCAATTTTTTTTTGGCCACGTTCCTTCTTTTCGCTCTTTAACCCCACTGCGGAGCCTGGTCCCTGGCTAGTATAATTCAATTTTATAATACAACAAGTACAACGGAGAATTAAAATACACACATACCCGTAAAGAAATAACTGAAAAATTCCGCAGTTGATTTCGTTATCTTTTGAAATAAAAGTCTTTTGTTCACTGAGCACTCTCATTTAAAATTGTGCCCAGAATACTAAAAGTGTTTCTTTCTCGCATTCATGGGATCAGCCGACTGGCCTGTGGCCTGCGAGAAACGCGGTGATGTGGTTGAAATTGGAGCAAGGGTCAAATATCATCCGAACCTTGTCACCGTCGTGTGAGCTGTGACTCCCACGCGTTCGGAAAATATGGCTAAACTGTCTTGTTCTTATTTCATTGGTATTATTTGTGAACGTCCTTGGAGTTACTAAAAATAAGAACAAACACAAAGATCTCTAAAGACGGAAGGAAACACGACATAGGTTTGGATCCTGGTGTGATAACACTGATTGACTGCTTCACATCAGTTGCACAAACTGTGTGACCACGGTTACCTTTTTAAAATTAATCAGATGATGATAGTTGTGAGCCATGATTTAAGGCTTTGATTAAAGTAATCGCAATTCATGCCAATTCCATATCCATACCATTTCACCACCCATGGCATTCGCTATTTTTTGTTCGGGATCATTTGTGGTGCAATACGGGGATCATTTGCGGTCCGGGATCATTTTCGGTCCAATTTGGGGATCATTTGCGGTCCGGGGTCATTTGCGGTCCTGGGATCATTTGCGGACCCGTACAGAAATCCGCGCTTTTTGACGGGTTTGTTGCTTGGTCAAGAGACAGAAACTTTTCAAACTTGTTTTTTCAGACGAGCAAGCATAGCATCTTCAAAGGATAAAAAAAAATACGTAAGGATCAAACAGGATGTTTTTGCAGCGCAAACTGTTTCATGTTTGAAGGACAAGGCGAGTTTAGTCTGAAGAGTTGACAGCTGAACAAACCCCTATCAATAAGAACAGCAAAGCCAGGGTTTTTGTAAGCTTATAGTTAACGAAGGTTTAGATGTAAACAACGGAATGACATCGTTTACCTCAAAAACTTTAAAATTTACAAATAATTGTTTGTTTTATGTTCTTTGGGTTGAGCGTAGCTAAAATTTTAATCCGTTCAAATCGGTGTTGTAGAGTATAAATACTTAACAATTATGCGCGAACTCGCGCAATATATATGGGTTATTGGCCAAGCGTGAGGTCAAGATGGCGGGATATTGGCCAAGTTTTTTATTTGCGTGTTTATGGAATGAGACGAAGGCGAGGTCCATAAACACGTAAAAAAAGAACGAGGCCAATATCCCGCAATCTTGACCGAACAAGCTTGCTCAATAAAGGCTTTATCATATGACTCAAGGCACTCTATTAAAAGACAGTAAAACGCGGGACGAACGGGCTATCCCAAGCGGTTGAGATGGCTCCATCTTTAACTCGCGGGTAGCCAATCACGGCAGGAGAATTGATTGATCATGACCACTGAAAGAGCAAGTCATGTAATATCGCCTGTTATTGTTCAACAAATTATAACACTGTTCAAAATTTCATGGTGCACAAAGTGTTCGTTGTATGCACACAAAAGAATCCTGCGATATACGCATATTTACTGTCGATTATTGGAAGAGAAATATCGGATTTTCCAGCTTCTCTGCAATTAACTCATGTTTTCGATACGAAATCAATTATCCTGCATATTATCGCCTTGTCGGCTGAGGGTAGTGGATGAAAAGTTGTAATACCAATAGACAACAAATTACTTCTGGTAATTATTTTCTTGCAGAACTCGTTTACGCGTGTTTCAAGGCTTTGAAAGTTCATTATTGCTGTAAAAGCAGCTGGTTCAACTACTCTACAATAATTGTCGTTAATTTTGGTGAGTGTATTAAATGCTTCTGTTGAACTCTATTGAATGTGTAATGGTGTTGTAAATCTGGAATATTATTCCCAAAAAATACCTGGGTATTTGGTATTTCAGCATGGAAGAGTCAGCTTCTGCCTAACCCACCCCCTCCTTCCTTACCCCATTCCTCCCGCACTCCTTTTTTCATCTTCTTAATGAGCACGGATGGGTCAGCTTCTGCCTAACCCACCCCCTCCCTCATTCCTCTCGCACTCCTCTTTTTATCTTCTTAATGAACACGGAAGGGTCAGCTGCTGCCTAACCCCCCCCCCCCGCTCGCTCTCCTCTTTTTGACTTTTTAATGAGCATGGATGGGTCAGCTTCTGCCTAGCCCACCTCCCCCTCCCCCATTCCTCTCGCACTCGTCTTTTTATCTGGGTCAGCCTCTACCTAATTCCCTCCCCCCGCCCCCCTCTCTCCCAAAAGGAAGCTTTTCAATTTGTTGGCTTTGATATTATCAAGGTGAAAAGTTATGAATGTTTGAATTTAGTACCGGTACTTTCTCTCGTGATCCAGGGATGAATTCAATGATACTAACTCTTAAGGATTGGATTGAAATAACGGGAGGAAACAGTCTTGATTAAGAAATAAGAGATTTTAATTTTTAAATTGTTTAATGACAATGTGATGAAAAAAGATGAGGGGTGATATTATTTTATCCAGGAAAAGTGAGAATGTGAAGCTATCATCCATTGAACCCTTGTACGTATCCGTTTGCCCTTTCTTAGGTAAGTAATAATATTTGCTGTTAACTGCCAGGTTCGTTAATTTCAAACTTCTGATCGAAAAAGTGGCAAGTAACGTACATATGGCAGATTTTCTAATTAGTGTACACACTAGATATCATGTTCATCAAACATGGGTACCCTGAGATTACTCACCAGCTCTCTACCAGAGACGAAGAAGGATAGAGTTTCTGTGCGTGTTTATACACTATACTGTGGGTAGAAATAATTTTGAAAAGCATATGGTCAAGTTGTTGTCATTGGCCTTATGGACAGGAAAAGAAAAATACAAGACACAGTGGCTAGAGAACACAGTAAAGTCTCGCTTCCAAGCACTCGCACGCTTCTTACCATTGTATTTGGTACCTTTGATATTGCAGCAAATCACGTCATTTGACCTGAACAAAAAACAACCCAAATGAACAAACAATGGCTATAAAAACCGTAAAATAACGCAGAACAATCAAAGAAAGCAACCAAAACAGAAAATTTGATGTAAAAACTTAACATGACTGTCCACTGGCCACCCTCTTGTTTGCCTGAGGACTCAGTTTAGTGTTGATATTAACCTTATGAAAGAATTTTACCCATTTCATAAGTCCATGTTTATTCATGCCCTTTATTTAAATACGGATATTAGAGTAGAAAGGTAGTGAAAAACTGATTTAGGACAAAAATAGCATTCAGTGTTAAAAGGTGTTTTGATTATCAAGTTTAACATTAATTTGAAACAACAATGTGACTACTTACCTCAATGATCTTTTTAATCATCCTTTTCAGAACAGGAAACACCGTTACATAGAACAGGAAATACATTTGAGCAATTAAATATGAACCTCTTCAGCATCCAAGTGCTTTTCTATCTGTTTGTGATGATGTGGGATAAAAACAACAGCGCCCTCGGAAAAGGTAAGCACGCAAATTGTTTTTGTTTTCGATGTCGATGGTTGAATTTTCCTCTAGTTGTTCAAATTGACCCTCAAAGAGAGCTAATTTCGAAAGAAGGATACATGTCTCTAACCTAAAGGGTTGTAGCGGCTCCCGATTACAGCCCAGATACCAAGTTTATCCTTTATCGCATATTCTCCGGCTTGGACTAAGTTTATCTGACCCAGCGTCCTAATCGAGAAACTAAAAGATCACAACCGGCTTCTTTAAGAAAAGCGACGTTTTCGCATTCAGCTTTTCCCACAAAAATCGATGCAGTTGGCTGCATTCGCATCAATATACTATCAACTTTTACATCCTGTAAAACTAGGTTATATGCAAATTTCTTGGCTACTATTCGCTCGTTTTGAATTACCTTGTGATGGTTTGAAAGATAACAGTAAACATTTTTTTATGGGAATAAAAATAAAAATCGAAACTTTTATACCTGATGTACACGGTAAGGTTAATAGCTTCTTTGTTAAAAATTCAAAAGCCAACCCGTGAGAAGACAGAAATTAAGTACCCAGATATCTTCACTCTTTGGGTCTCAACTTCAAGATCCACCCTTAACCCACATTATCTTAAAAGGAAACCGAGATTTCTATTTCGCTGGCTTTGAGTGTGTTTTCTTCATGAAGGCGAGTACTTTTAAGCCATTGCAGAGAAAGAATTGATGAAAACTAGTATTGATATATTGGTGCCAGCATGAGTGTTTCCATGATTTAAGGACAAATGATGACATGTAACCCACTGCCTCTCCTGATCTCGCGGGTTTTCTCCTGTTCTTTATTACGTGATCTAAACACAAATTTCCTTTGGTGATCATCTCTTCATTTGTCAATGTATTTGATTGTTTATTTGTTGATGAAGTTGGCATCAGTTTAATGTTTATTGCAACTTTCATTTTTTACAGCATGCGCGCCGGTGGTAAACAACACGCTAACAAGCCCTGGATACCCAAACAAGTATCCACGCAACATGCATTGTACTTACTGGGTTCCAATCCCAGAAGGGATGACATTGATAATTACCTTTAAAGACTTTGACTTGTTACCTGCTTGGAGGGGGGCTTGGTAAGTAAACAGTTTAAATTCATTTAATTCAGGAAAGGGCTTAGGTTACTAAGATACCCTAAACAAGCCTTTAAGGCCCTGGCAAACGCAACAAACATACAATGTGTCCGCAACATTGTGTCCTCGTTTGCCAGGGCCTTAAGAACAGGTCTCTAAGAAAGTGAAGTAAAGTTGGAAATGAAAATTTTTAACCCCCCTTCATTTTTTGTATGGAGATAGGTTGCCTGGGTGATGAACGTAAATGGCCATATAAGGATCACCTGATGTATCGTTGTCATGGTAACCACAATTGATCATACCTGCCAACTCATGTTTATAACAAAAATATTACTCTGAAATGGCCGACAAATATGAGTCTATTTCTAGAGTGAATGTGAGCCAATTCAAACGACATTCCACCAGGAGGTAGGGCTATTCCTCTACTTTCAAAAAAAATGTTGTTGTGGTATCTTGACTTCTACAAACGAGAAGAAAATAGTGGCTTTACTATGTTGCCTGTCGGCCATTTTGACAAACATCAAAAATAAGCTCGATCAATTCCGCAATTTCTCCAAAAGTACTCTCTTCCCAGACACCAAATTCAAAGCAGAACTTATACTAGAGTTTCTAAATATAAGAAAATCTATTTGGCGAAAATTATATTTTGGCCATGGGTGATAAACACATTTTATGCAAATTTGAAAACACCTCAAATTGGCCATTCTCAGACTGGATTTGTTTGTTCTAAAAATAGATTAGAGTAAGCGTTTAAGCTCTAAACATGTTTTCTATCATCTTATCTGTGAAAGAAACTTGATGTGTGTTGTTTTAGAACATTACGACTGATTGAAACGAAGTTGACAGAGAGCCTACCTTGTACGTTTTGGCAATCTTTAGTGTGACGGCTTCGTGTTTGCTCGCTTCATTTTCTTTACGAACTCGAGCACAAATTCTATAGTCAGGTCAAAACGTATAGCCTCTTCCATCTAAAATAGACTTAGTGATGTTTTCAGCCACACTGAGATGCTCGTATATTTGCAAGCATCTAGCTTCTTGCAGATTGCAGTTGACAAGGTTAAACTGAACACTGTCATGATGTTGTGGTCTCTGTCGTAAGAAAGTCGATCCAAGGAGTTACACAAATGCCTCGCCGTGCTTAGTAAACCTAGGCCTGTACGATAAGGAATAGAGTATTTGGCTAAAGGCGACCGGTGCATGCCTTACGTTCGTTGAGAAGCGAAGACGTTGTTCTCGAATCAACATGTGTGACCAGGGACCGGAAATGACAAGGGGCAGACTGCTGACCGGATTTTCTAAGTCTAGTGCTCTTTTTAATGAGAAGACTCAGTGACCTGTATCTGCTATCTTCTGTAAGGCGACGAGCTTGAACCTTTCAATTTTTTATTTTGGCAGAGGGCAGAGGTATATTTTCCTGACCGGAAGTATATTTTCAATGTAAATTTAAAATGAGCACTAAAGCTGATTTGCATGTCGTAGTGGTCCTAGGAAAATATACTCAGGGGTTTCAACAAGTTTTGAAATAGCCATCTGAGCTAACTAAAGTAGGCGGTAACCTGATTAACGTTTTTTTTTTAATAATTTGAGTGAAAACAAGGACAAATTAGGCGGTGGTAAAAGGTAAATTCTGACAAAGTAGGCGGTGAATTTCGCCGGTTGCTGGCATCTAATGAAACCCCTGTATACTGACGGCAAATGAATGGAAAGCTGTTCGTTTACAAATTTCACAAGGGGGGAGGGGGGAGGGGGAGGAAGAGGGGGTTGATTGCACAAGAGGTGTTTTCACGTTATAATGCTACAGAGAAATTACCAGGCATGTGGAAACCACGGACTAGGTACAAACGGCGAAAAGATCAAGTGCGTTTCGCGGATCTCAAGTAAAATCGTAGTGAGGAGACCGGAAACAAAATCAGCGGTGAGGATGTAGTCAGGAAGATGAAACGAGCATGTGGTCAGTATGGCAAACCATTATTTGCCCTTGATGATTTCTAAACGCCACAACAGATCTCTTTATATATACCTCTCTCCCACGGTCGTCAGTCAGAAGAATGTCCCAGATACAGTTAACTACAGAGGAAGAGAGAGAAAACGTTACACTAGCCACAGGACTGACCAGACGAGTTGAGAGCTGTTGCTATACATACAAGAGACCGTTAAACATGTGTTCCCCGCACAGACTTCGCCCAAGCTTACTCTGAAAAGTTTATGCCTAGTAGTAGTTTCTGCCGTAGTACCCCACGGCTTTTGGGGCGTGTCGGGAAGAACATGGGAGCCGTATACACTGTATGGTAACGCCCTGTTCAGGTTTACGCTAGTAGTATCTTTTATTTGCCTCGTAAAGCAGGGGTGTGCCAAAGTTGATATCAAAAAGTTGATTTTCAAAACTGCAGTTTTGAAATTGCAGATGATTCACTTAAAACTACTCCGCGACTTTGAACGGAAATGTGATCACCTTCGCTCTAATCGGCTGTTTCACCGCTTGTTCAGAACTCCTTTCAGTGACTCTCAATAATCTATCAACATCATACAGTGTAGAAAGTATAAGGGTTACACCTAGCTTAGCAAATGCGACTGGAACAGTAACAGTATATGGACATTTAAACCAATTTCATGTTCGCGTCACTTTAGGGACTGTAATTTTCGAAGTTCAACCCCTTTTTATGTCTCCGCTAGACTATTGCAAGTTGTAATAGTTAAGACAATGGGGGGTCGGGGTGGGGGTGGGGGTGGTGTTAAGGGAAATTTGGGTGGGATGTACTGGCGAGGCTTTCAAACATTGACCCTGAAGACATTATTACACTGATTTTGAAATCACTCGGAATGTATGCAATCTGATTGGCTCTCCACGGTGTAATTTATTTGCGAATCGCACTAATTTTGTTCTAAGTCGCGTCCGTTTTCTAACCTAATGAATGAAAACGTTGGTTTCCTGATCTGAATAAACAAATATTAATATTGACCAAAAAAAAAGCTGTATGATTTCAAAATGGGTGTAAAAATTGGCAATTGAACTTTGCCTCATGCAATTCTGGTCTGAAATTATACTTATGATTTCTGATATCGATTTTGAAATCACGCGTACGGATTTCAGGACGCAAAAAAGCACTCCACTAAGTTCAATTTCCACCATAAATACGTTCATTTTTATAATCTGTTTAAGAAAAGAGACCTTTATTCGTAACCTTTATTCCATAATTTTTCACAAAAGAGACCGTTTATTCGTAACCTTTATTATATTATTTTTCACATACAGAAAGCATTTTTCTATAACTGACATCATAGCATTCGATGTTTTTGAAAATGTTGTTGGTACGGGCACACCTAGAGACCGCACCGCCAACGTTCACACTGTGTTCAAGGCTACTGGTTCAGAAAGACACCCTGTTGAGGACGATAAATAGAAAAATTGCATAGCCTGTTTAATTAAGATTCAAGACCCTGAAAACCATACCCTGCCTGGCCAAACAAGGGAGTACTCCTCCCCGGGTAAAACGTGTAGCACTTTGAATTTGAAGTGTTGGTTGCCCAGATTCTGACACTGAGATTTGACGTTATCGACACCTACGATCTTAAAATAAGTTAGAACAAGGCCTTTTAAATCCAATAACCATTCAAGTCGCAAGAATTCCGAGAGGAGGCTTGAGCCAAAGACCCTCCTCTATTCCTCTTTCCCAAGCCTCTGCTACGGACCTGAGTCAGATTTACTGTATAACTGCCTGATCCAATCTTGTAAAACCATTGACTGTAATATCACCACCAAATGTTGTTGTATAATTTCAGCGAAGTTTGTGTCGGACATCAGGTCAGCAGTCTCTCCTTCTATTTCCGGTTTACACGCCTTTCCGAAACTCCATGACAACAATTTCGTGGCGACTGAAGGCAATGTATGGTTCGATTATAGCCGAATGCTTTATTCTTTGTCTTCACAAGCGTGTATTTGTTTAGCGCTAAAAATCGTGATTCATTTAATTTCCTCAATAAAACCCAATGGATGGATTTTACAGCATAACAACCGAAAGCACAAAAGCCACGAACGTGTTTATCAACAGTTGTCAAGTACATGCGGATCGAACCCGCCATCATCCGTGGGTTAAAACAGCTGAAACATCCCTACTGAGTCAACGGTCCTACTTTTCGAGCCTGTACTAGATTTGGTCGAGAGAGACGAGCGAAAAGTTAAATGGACGTGATAATAGTATGCTGCATAAATTACCAAAATTTACAAGGTAGGAGGTCTTCCAAGAGGTAGAAGCGACAAGCGACATGGCTCCGAAAACAGGCGGCAATCTTCTCCCAAAACACCGACAACCGACAGTAATTGGCAGAAAACGCGCGACAGCGACAATTCACTGTCCAGTCCTCTTTTTTTTTTAGTTGCGACATCGACATTTGTCCCCAACGAAACAAGCGACAGACAGGGGCTTAGTAGTACGAGCGACAAAGCGATACCAGACAACCGGTTGGAAGGCCTCAGGTAGGCTTTCTCTCAAACTTCGTTTTCATCAATCGTAATGACCAAA
Organism: Pachyseris speciosa; assembly: GCA_016490735.1. Classification (NCBI taxonomy): domain Eukaryota; kingdom Metazoa; phylum Cnidaria; class Anthozoa; order Scleractinia; family Pachyseridae; genus Pachyseris; species Pachyseris speciosa. The sequence goes on from JAEMWC010000038.1 coordinate 173,489, forward strand.
AGCATCATACATCAAGTGTAGCCTTCAGACAAGAAGTTAGAAAATATGTTTAGAGCTTAAACGCCCACCCTAATAATTTTTAGAGCAAACCAATGCAGTCTGAAAATGGCCAAATTTGGAATTTATTCAAATTTCCACCAAATATGTTTACCGCCAAAATATAATTTTCCCCAAATAGATTTGCTAATATTTTGGAAACTCTAATATCGGTTTAAGCTCTGCTTTGAATCTGGTGTCTGGGAAGAGAGTACTTTTGGAGAAAATTGCGGAATTGATGGCGCTTGTTTTTGTTGTTTGTCAAAATGGCCGACAGGCAACATAGTAAAGCCATTATTTTTTACTTAACGTTTAGATTATGAGCTCGAAATTTCTATCGCGCGCGCGATAGCTTTTGAGAGCGCAGCCCGAATCAGCTAGTACGCATAGAAATCGAGAGCGAATAATCTTATTGTTTTAGTGTAAATCTACTAGTAATTCAAAACTAAACAAGTAAATTATCTAATTCCTCCTCGCAGACACATGAAGAAGTGGCCGTCATTTCGTTGGCAACCGCTACTCACTATCTATCACAGAATAGATAGTGAGTAGCGTAGCCAATCAGGGAACGGCATTCGTGATAGAACCCTAGTAGATTTATACTAATTGGTTGTAGAAACCAAAATACCATAACAGCATTTGTTTGAATGTAGAGGAATAGCCCTACCTTCTGGTGGAATAACGTTTGAATTGGCCAGAACTACACATTGTGATAGTGGTTATGATGCCACCATAGCAACATACTCGTTACCAGACCTCCACCTTCGCGAAGGATAAAATCACAGTTTCCCTCCCCAAGAAGTGCTGTTTGCTCTTGATGTTCATTCAGTGGGTGAGAGCGAATATGAAAATTACACAGCACAAGTATAAGAAAGTCTGTTAGACCCTGGAGCAATAAATAAGGCATTTTTCATTTGGGAAAGTAGAGGTCTGGTAATGAGTTTGTTGCTATGGTGACATCATAACCACTATCACAATGTGTAGTTCTGGTAGCACATCAACCCTGCAAAATTTCAACCCTCTAGACTTAGTATTTGCACAGATATTCTATATTTTGTGATTTCACTTCATTTTGTACCCACTTTGTGACGTCACAAGTCCTCTAATTTGCATAAATCAAAATCTTGAATAACTCGGCAACCAAGAGTGCTATCACAATAAAATAAACGCCGTTCTTCATCATTTTGAAAGCTCTTTAATTCGAAAAAGGTAAGGAAAAATTTTGTGTCATATACACTTTTAAAAATATCGTTGCAAGGGAAAGTTTGTGACCCTTATATCATGGGAACCCTAACATGCACAGCTAGCCTATTTGGCGCGTATGTTTTTGTGACTGATAAGATTTTGGCTGGTTACGTACGTAACCATATCAAAAAAAGCCAACTCTCATGACGTACAAGATCGATATCGAAAAACAGTGCCTGCAGTACCTGTTAGAAATCGCCAAAAAAGAGTATGATTTATTGAAATTTACTTTATTACACAAATTTGGGAAATGAAGTATGATTTCGCTTCCGCAGTTCATATATATGATTTATTTCATATACCTCATTCACACTCGAGCTCTTCTCTTTCACGGGAATAAATGAACCCACAATTGACCAGCTCCCAACGTCACTGGCTTCATAGCTCAGTTGGTTAGAGCATCGCGCCAATATCGCCAGGTCACGGGTTCAAACCCCGTTGAAGTCCTGAATTTTTTTCAGGCTTCTTTTCGCAATTGCAAAAAAATTGCGATCACAACTGCGAAGATCATTCTTCATTTGATTTCATTTCCACAGTTCATATAAACGATTTATCTCATATACGTCATTCATCTTCTTGTTTCATTTTTTATTTGAGATTTCTTTCTTCCTTTTTCTTTCTTGGAGGGGGGGGGGGGGGGCGGTGGGGGTGTTATTCTTCTTGTTTTTGCTTTGTTTTTAATTTTGATACAGCTTCTTTCGAAATAAAATAAAATAAAAAATAAATAAATAAATAAATAAACCTTAGCCATGGCCCAGCAATGCCATTGGAAAAAAAAAACTTTTGCCATGACTCAGCAACGCCATTGAAAAAAAAACCTTTGCCATGACCCAGCAGCGCCATTGGAAAAAGAAACCTTTGCCATGGCCCAGCAATGCCATGAAAAGAAAAAAACAAACAAACAAACAACAACAACAATAACCTTGCATGGCGCAGCAATGCCGTAAAAAAAAAAAGCTTGCATACCCCAACAATGCCATATACCACAATGCATTACCCCCCCCCCCCCCCCCCCCAAAGCTCTCTGTTTTAAAATGGACACTAGAATAAGAAACTCCGACTGGCCATGGGAAGAAGATATTGAGCTTAAGAATGACCTTGAGGAGCAGGTTGGTGATAATCTGCGACGGTCAGAAACAGTAGACTTGATGAAAGACAAATATCCTAAGTATTCTTGGAGCTTGAGGACTCTTTCCCAACGTCTTCATTATTATGGGATCTCGTACACCGACTATTCTGTTGATATAGACGAGGGAATAGACGCTGTCGAGAAATTGTGGACGTCTGCGGAATTTTTCGCTCAGTCGTTTGACAATACATTCAGAACTTGATCAAATTTGGACCCAGATCTCTCCGGAACTCTCCTCTCCAGCAGGACGGTAGTTTATAGACCCTTTTCATAATGGCGCCCGACAAATTATCCTTTTATTCTTATGATAATGAGCCCTACTAGCCTCGTCAGCATGTGCAAAATTCAATAGAATTTTTTCATTAAAGTGAGGTTAGTAGGGCTAATTAACACATATACAAAAGAATAATTAAAATCGTCCGCCATTATGAAAAAGGTCTATATCTTCCACCGTCTGTTTGTAGGCTCGGATGTAAATAAACTCTCTAACACATCTCTCAAAGGATTTGTGGTCAACCGTCAGGATCATGGTATTATTCAGGTTAACTTAATGGTAATTGTGATATTGTTTAGAGACCACAAAGTTAACTGAGCTCCTCCTCTTTACTTGTGTTCAATGCATCTTGTTCTCTTTACCCTCTCTGTCTGACCAATACCTTGGGCCGCAATCACAACAGAAAATGCGATAAACTGGGCCAACAATTACAACCCTGTCCTTCTCTCACTTGCATATATATTTCTTGGTTAGACGTAAAGTTCCCTCTCTGTGTTTGTGGGTCTTAGGTTGGCCTGTACGCATACGATTTGATTTTTGATTAACTTTTTAATTCAAGGCTCTCCTGACATGGCGTCACTTCTTGTTTCTGTCTACCGGGTCAGTTACAATGTTCTTAGCTCTTTTCAGCAAGGTTCTAACTATTCCTCCCATAAATTATAGCAGATGATTACTATTGAAGTTTAAGTACTGGTCTGTAGGCGTTGTCTTGCGGAACACTCTCGTTTTGATGTTACCATTCTACGTTCCAACGGTCACTGTGTTCAGGAAGAATGACGGTTTTTCCATCCATGGAGTCACGTGTTCTTCTTCGACCTGGACTTGTGATGCAGTCTCCTCCTCAGACGTCAACCTACTATCATCATCAATGGAGGTCAAGTTTTTGGTGAATTCTACATATTTAAGTTTCTTTAATACCCAATAACAGTGTTTGTATCAGCTACGTAGCTACGTTGGGGTTGACTGTGGCTTTTATCCTTTGTTCGCAATCCTCATATGCAAGTTACAGACGATCGATGGCACGGTAGAAGTAATGGCAGCACCTTCGATCTTTCGATACTATTTTCTCTGAAAAAGAGCGTAAGCACATGAGGCAGTGGACAAGAAAGGTGATGAAAGTATAAGTTGTCGCGAAGGAGGTTCCATCTGGGAACCTCTCGTTCGCTTAAAATCTTGAACTGATGACTTCCAGTGCTTTGTCCTCTGGGACGCTTGTAAATAATGCTGTGACGTCCTCATCTCCTTAACTGATTCCAGCTTCAAGCCCATTGCCTCATCTGTATGAAATTCTGTTTTACCGGCAAGAGGGGACAGAATATCTGCCTGGCATGGGACACATGCGTATATGTACAGTTCCTGTGGAACTCACGATGGGCATGAGGTGCATGTTCACTTTGTGGACTTTAAGAAGATCATAGAGGCGAGGTGGTAGTTCACTAGTAAGAGAAAGTTTCTTGTACCGGTTGGTAGTTATGACCTCTGCATTGAAAATCTTTCGTGACATATACAAATTCTTCCTTATACTTCTTAGTCTGATCTGCTCTCAATTCTTTATTTGTGTTAGTATGATTAAAGGCTGGTGGTTGTTCATTCTTGTTCATAATCGCTGTGACTGCGCCTTTATCAGCGGCGAGTATCAGTATCAGTAACAGTATCAGTTCCGCGTCACTGAAAATCCCATCTGAGCAATTCTTTACCCATCTGTCCGTGATTAGTCAGAACAGTTCCTTGTTATTCGTGAAGCTTTGCATTGATTTACTCATCATCATCATCATCATCATCATCATCATCATCATCATCATCACCATCACCACCGTCATTATAATCATCATAATCATCGTCGTCGTCGTTATCGGTCAGTGGCAGCGCGGGCGTTTATAAACTCCCTGTTCTTATCATTAGCAAGGTTGGCTATCTGGTCAGAAGAGAATTGACCATAGCCGTCGCTCATTAATCACTGGATGTATTGCAGACAGGAAGCCTTATGTCTCCCTGGTCTACTCTTACCTTGAGATAGGGTACGAGGTGCATACAGCCTGGCTGGTTCATTCTCAGGCATACGGAGAATGTGGCTCAGAAATCTAAACTAATAAATCTTTATATAATAACCAAATCAATGCGCGCGCTCTGATTGGTCAATCAGCTATGTTTTATTGTGCCCGTAAACTCATGGAAATTTCGCGTCTTTTCTGAATTATAATATAAAAGCAATAGACCGCAAGTTTCTATGGTTTATAGGCTAATAAACCACTCGGGATGTTGGAAGAACACTAGAAGAATCCGTAAATCACTCGCCTGCGGCTCGTGATCATACACTCGAAGAGTCGGTAAATCACGAGCCGCAGGCGTGTGATTTACGAATTCTTCGAGTGTTCTTCCAACATCCCGCGTGATTTATCAGCCAATAAACCATAGAAACTTGTGGTCTATTGCTTAAATTTCCATTACCGTTTGCTTCAGACCACCACTCACAGCCATAAAGGAGGACCGTAACACAGATGGTTAACCACCACCTTGATGTATAAGGTTGCCCCGATTTCTCCAAAAGTCTTGCAAATGTGTTTTGTTGTCGTTCTTTGAACTCCTGGTGTTCCCGTAACTGCATATTCTTGATAAGCTATTTCTCTCCCATAGTGTGACTTCCTTGGTAAGCTGCTCGACTTCTTTTGTATTCGCTGACATCTTGTTATTCAGTTCTTTGATCATTTTGACTGTCTGACCAATTCTCCTGTCTAGTCGAGATCTTTCTGCCCTCTCAAGGATTTTCCCGGTAAAACACCCTTGTGTTTGCAGTGAAGATCAAGTCGTAGATAGTTTCTGAATTTTATTTACAACTTCCACTGCGTAAAAAGCTGAGTATTCAAGAATATTCTTGCTTCGAATGCGTGTTCTTGACTCCTTATAATTAGAATCCTAGAGTATTCTATACGCACACCACACGTGGAATACGCCCGAATACCCTTTGTCCAGAATCATTCGGAAGTGTTCTTTAAGACATACGTTTTCTAATGTCATGCGCCTATAGTGTGACAGCGAATCAATCCCTAAGAAGAACCCAGTAAGTCTGTGTGACATCGGGCGCGAAACGTTCAATATGTTTGCAGTAATGGCAAACTCAACTAGAAAACTCGTCCAGTAGTCTATTCTATCCGTATTCGAGCGAATTCTGGCCCGAATATTTGGCAGTGTTCCCTGTTTTCCATGTTCCAAACAGTATTAAGAGCGGATGTCTGTAAATATCGACCAGAAGTAGGAATTATAAAAATTTCGGAAAATCCAAAAAAAATGCTGTGAACTACCCTAGGTATTCTATTAATGAAAATATAAATTTTACTTTCATCGGATGAATATTTTGGTCATATGGATGGTGTCAAGTTCGGGCGCTTTTATAAAACCTCTGCTAGATCGCTTTTTCGAGGCCCAAGACCGGGCTACGGAAAGAGCTCAATTTGGATCTAATTGAAATATTATTCAAGCCACAAAGCTTCTTATTACATTCAAGAGGTTTGAACACGCGTTTTGAGTGGTCGTGCTGTTGAATTGATTGCGACTAGAATATTTTACAGATTTTTAAATGTTTACAAAATTTTGAGGATTTCGCGGGAGGAAAATTTTGTCGAAATTCGAAGGCCAAAAATCACAACCGGTACCTAATTTCAAACAACAAAAACCATTCTACATTAAAAAGCAATCTCGAAGCTTTCAAAGTATGTTTTTGAAACCTTGCGCAACATATGAAATGAATTTTTGGGAACGCGAACTTCACGGAGTACTTGAGTGAAATTTGACCCTTCTGACTTGACAGTTTTGAGGTTCGGCGCGACACAAATCAATACTCAAACAAATATTTCAGCCAAAATAAGTATAATTTAGGCAATCTCAAGTCTTACAGTTATACATACATGCTTCATAGACATTGAATACAAAATTTACAACAATTTTCAGCCGAAAAGAACTCATATCCCAGCTTTTAGGTACTAAACTTGCCTCGATCGCCAAATAAATGTGCACATGCACTGGGCCAAGTTCTTATCACTCAAAGCCAATAGTTCAAAATCTACACCAAATATCTATCCTGTGTAATATATAATCAGGTGCACGATATGTTTGTTTGTACCTTTTGTCCTTGTTCGTTTTTATTTCCGCAAATACTATCAGCGAAAGGTGGAGGTGCTGTTGCGTGATTCGAGAAAAATGTTGCATAACATAACAAACGGAGATCGAACCCAGGACCCGGGACACAGGCACTTCGTGTACGTGAGCTTGTTAGGAAAAAAATAAATTCTAGATTGACAAAAAAAAAAAAAAAAAAAAAAAAAAAAAAACACTGATAACCTGACCTCGGCAGACTTCCCCTGCTCACTTGTCTGGTGCCTTTTTCCTTGCAGTACAGTAGTCTTTATAGATCGTTTTCACCGTCACGCAAAAAACCCGGCGTACAAGAATAAATTCCAAAACCGTTCTATGAAAAGAAGCCAAGGAAATGAGATGCGACAAAAGACTAGCAAATGAGCAATTTCACAAGCGTCAGATCTGTGTGACACACCGTTTCTTAGTTATCTGCCTAAACGTTTAATTTTCACGCAACTATCAAGAGCTTTGTAATTGTATGCAGACGCCATATACACTGAAGTAATAAGTACATGTACAAGTAAGGTACCAAAAATTAACCAGTACAGGGTACATTAACTTATGCGATAAAGGGGTTTTCTTTTTGTTTCTAAGCTACTATACATATAGATACTCGAATTCTTGAAATGTGTTAACTGCTGAAAATCATAAGGGAAAACTATTTTTCAACCATACAGCTGACCTATCGGTCACGCACTATGAAAATTTCCGTTGTTTAAAAACTAAAGACGCTAAGGAGCTGGAAACTCGAGAAAATAATTATTTGTAAGTTATTTTCAACCTGATGTAAATAAAAACCCAGAAAACCTTGCTATTTTGATTTTAAAATTTGATGACGTCATGGTAGGAAAGTCAACCACGCCCTGGCTCGTAGAACTGTAACTTTTGCCGACAGCGCCATCCGATACCAGAATCCTGGCGGTGCTTCGGGCAAATCGACATTTCAAAGCTCGAGTCATAATGTTATAATATACCTGGAATAAAAATGAAAATAAACATAATGGGAACTGCAATTTTGGTATATCGGGAGCGCATGGGTATATTTAGTGCCCGACTGAGGAAATATTGCAAGAATCGCTTAGGAACAAGGGTAACACTTATCTTCTTTCCGGTGCAGTCGATGTCCGCGTTCGCATTCCAAGACTCGAGAGACGATAGCAAAATACATTCCAAAGGGAGAGTTTTTTTTTTTTTTTTTCATCATAGAGGGAAGCAGATACTTATTGCTTTGATAGGTGATCGTTCATAGCACGAATTTTGCCAGCAAAGGAAGTGAAGATAAAATTTATGGGCAAATGTTATAACACACGTTATATTTTCAGTCCCAAGTTAAGTCACAATCCTCAAGACATGCTCAAGGATCCAGCCTTGTTTTATTTCCAGCTCCTTTGGGAATGAATGCAAAGTGTGCTGGTTCCCTCAGCATGTTATCAAATGTATTTTTATTAGCAGGCCACCTTGTCTTACCGGGGACTACCGTAGAAGTACGAAGTCCCTTATTCTTAATTAGCAAAATAATCTCCATGAACAGCTCTCAGAATACAGAATGTCAGCCCCTTGAGCCTAAAAGTTGACTTTTTTTCAGAACTAAGTTCCGGCTGTATGTTGTTTAGAACTTGGGTATGGAACTGAAGAAAGCATAAAACCGGGTCGGGTAAAAGATTTTTCTTAAATCCTACAGCGTATATCTTCATCAGGGGCACCCGACGAACCACATCAGCCAAAAGTTGTAGAAAGGTATTTTTAAGTACCTTACGGTGTTTGAAGTCTGTTTAAAGCGATGTTTTCATAAGCTAGAAGAAGTTCATCTGTTCGGATTCCCTAGCTTAAATTTTAATTCCTCGAAAATATTAGGGAACAAAATCTGCCTTTGAGAAAATGCAGGCTGTTCTAGGGAACAATTTTCTTTCCGAAAATGTTAGCTGACGTTTTTGTCTGCCAAAAACAGCAATCAGTACCCTTCCGAAAACCTCAGGGGCTATGATTTTCCCATTGCGAATCCTTTAGCCCACGTTTTCCAGTGGTGTTAGTTACGAAAATCCGAGTGCACTTTTCAATCGACGCCGAAAGCCCAAGGCGAATTACCCTCCATCGAACAGATATCTACCGAAACTTGTCGTTGGGTGCCCCTGTCTTCATCTCAGTATGCTGTGGGGACTGGCCATTAATTATTTCAGAGGAAGAGCGCAAAAAAACAAAAATAAAATAAAACTGAATTTCTCGGGGAATGTGCATGGATATTCCTTATCTTGGCCAATCAGCAAGCACTTTATAATTCCTGATTGCTCTTTCACTTGATAAAATACCAAAAAGATCAGACTGAGAGCAAGGAAATCGCATGTAGAGTGTTATACATTAGCTCTAGCTTGCAAAAAAACGTTATACGCTTTTGACACCCGTTGATTAATAAATCAAGTTGTGAGGCAATAGGTGAGCCTATTTATTTTTACCTGCCTTGCAACTCGGTGCGCGCGTGCACAACACCATAGAACAGCTTATTATAATAATTTAGAACTTATATAGCGCATTTTCCATGTGTATATGATCAAATGCGCTTTACAAGCAGAGGAAATTGGAATTTGGAAATGTTGGTTTTTGTGGAGAGGGGAAAACCGGAGAACCCGGCGAAAAACCTCTCGGAGCAGAGAAGAGAACCAACAACAAACTCAACCCACATATGACGCCGAGTCCGGGAATCGAACCCGGGCCACATTGGTGGGAGGCGAGTGCTCTCACCACTGCGCCATCCCTGCTCCAACTTATTAAACACGAGAGTAAAAAGAAGGTGTGTCTCAACCTTACCAACCCTCGCTAATATCAGCTCTGCTTCCGTGTTCAAACCACAGTTAGCAATACTGACTTGTAGGGTGTCTGTGAAGTGGAGCACAATTGATCGGTTGCAGTCTCTGATACGCATGTACTCAGTGTGCCCGGGTATTTGGTACTTGAACCGCACTTTCCCCCAACCAACGCGCCATATTCGCATGCTGTATCGTCCACATTAGCGAGCAGATGAGTTCTAGCTGGCAATGAAGCTTTCTTATTTTCAATGCTAGAGAATACTAAATACCACAAAACTATGCTACCAAAATGTATGCCGCAGGCACAAGATTAGACTGTTTTGGGACGTTGTTATTTATGCATATGCTTTATATAATGAGGTGTTAAAAAAAGTATTGCACAACGTATTAGGTTATCTCCTAATCTGATAGATAATCAGGACAAATAAAAGTGCTTAATTAAAACAAACAGACAAAAAGAACAAATTATGTACATTGCACCAGTGGATTGTTTGACACGTTCGAGGACCAGGAATCTGCAACGGCAACGTATGAAACTTTGAGCTTCACCTCATTCCATTGACGCAACTATAACATGTAGATCAGTGATCGAATTTTTTTCACAACCCGGAAATAAAACTGAAGTAGCCGGATCTCCTTGCGTTTTATGTTACGGACAGCACATAGGCTTTGTACATCATGCTAGCATTTTTTCGAGCATTTTAGTGAGGCAAAAGCATGGAGCATTATTCGAGCATTTTAATGGCATTTTCCTGGAAAATTAATTTTTTTTCCGAGAAACTGAGGAACTGAGAAAGGGTTTACCCTGGTTAAATATGTTATTGTTATTACTATTATTATGTAGAATGTAGCACAGGGATTTTCCCTGGGAAGACATATCCAGTCAAGTCTCATCCTTAGACCTCAGACCTCCAGGACTGATATGTGCCGATCCGAGGAACGCCGACTTTTGCATCGTCCTTGTTCGGTTTTTGTGTCACGGCTCGCCGTGACACTATTGTCAGGGCAAGACTTTGCCGATTGGTTTTGTTAGCAGCAATCGGGTCCCCGATTGGACGTCAATTTCCGTATCTTGATATCGATAGGTCGCTTTTTCTCGTGTCAAAAGCGATCAAGAGACCGAGCAGCAATCGGAGAAACCGAGTAGCAATCGTAATTTTGGATCGAACCGATGTTCCGTTTTGGAAAGTTCATCGCCTTGTCGGAACATGGTCGGAATTGTGCACTATCGCACGTCGGAATCATGCACTATGGCACGTGCACATTGTCAGTCGCCCGCTTATGCCTCAGGTAAGCCACAATTTTTTTATGTTTTCGTTTCTAACCAGAAGCGCAGTTTTCGAGGATTGTATAATTGTGTCTTACTGAAAGGGTCCCGAAGTTGTCAACTTACAACTGCTTGTCTTAAGGCGCTTGAGTACAAAATGAAGTCAATGTTATCGTTGTTGCTGTTGCTGTTATGTTTACCAGATGTTACTGAAGAGAATCGTTCGTCTTTAAGCCGATGGGGGAACCAATAAACTTCCTTCAGGAAGAAGAACACATTTCTTTCCAGGGAGGCCTGAAACTCTTTTTTGAGGCTAACGAATTGTTACGACAAATAAGGAATTCTTTGTACTTCCACTTGCTAAGCCTATAATCTCAGATAAAGGTTGAAATTTACCTCTGTCTTAGTGAGAATCATGGGATCAAATTTGTCGGTTGCAGGAACTTTCGCATTCGATCCTTTTATTTAATTCTCGAAGGCTGTGCTAATTGCGTAAGAGTAAATCAGTGCATGTTTTACCATTGCCCCGTTCATTTTGTAGAACGAATTCAATCAAACACATGTAAAAATATAATTCTCAGCTGTGATAATACAAAGTTGAAGTTGAAACACTCTTCAGCGAAAATTGTAAACAGAAATAGGACAAATAGAAATGACACAGAATCACATGTTGGTCCTTTTGAGAAAACGGTCAGTGATTTAATTATAGGGGCCATTTCCAAAGACATCAAAACTCGTTGATATTTCAAGGAATTTTAAAGACATGGCTAGTTAACTGTATTTACTGCACAGAGAAACAACAGTTTAATGTATTGGCCTAAAAAGTATTCCTCTAAATAGCTGTTAGCTCCATGTCTGTCTAGTGATTGTGAAGGCAAATGCCTTTTGTGAACTTCTGGTGTTCAAAATAAAGTACAGAATAAAGTACAGAAATATGTGGTTAATTAAACTCAGGTCCATAGCAATATCAGGAATAACACAATTAGAGAATTTTCTCCAGGTTCGTCATGGGCGATAAGACTAAGTCAACTTGGAATATGTCCATTAGACGTAGGTGGTGGAGGAGACTGTTTCTTTAGAGCAATTTTTGGTGTTCCAGATTGCCATATACACATTCGATCAACAGCAGTTGAGTATATGGGGAGTCATCCGGGACCGGTTAGCTCGGTTGATAGAGCACCAGACCTCTGTGCCGGAGGTCACGGGTTCAAACCCTGGCCAGACCAACTCTCAGGATTTTTAAATAATTGAGGGAAAAGTGCTGCCTTTGTAATGACATCTACAAACGGTTAGACTTTCGAGTCTTCTCAGATAAGGACGATAAACCGTAGGTCCAGTTTCACAGTACTTTCACTTAATTTAACTCTGTGTGATGTAAAAGAATCACTAGGGATGTAACAAAACTCTGGATGTGACCACCCCTAGTCTGTCCTAATTTGATATTTACTTTAGGGGGGGCACGTAATAGTTACTTCTTTAATTGCAAACTGCACAAGCAGTCTGGTCAAGTCTTCCGGCCAGTGTTGTAAACCGCCATGAAACTGTGATAAGAGTGGTATATAAATACATTACCATTACCATTACCATTACAAGTCATTAAAAGTAATACTAAAAAATATATGTCCAGACATAGTTAATGGAGGGAAATGGCTATAAAACCTAGTGAAGTTCTTTGCTATATGTTTTTGTTTGCTATTTTGGTGGTTGACTGTGCACAATAAGAGGTGGTTACACATGTTCAACTAACTAATAGAAACATTGCGATTATGTAATTCATCCATAAGGTGCAAAACAAACAAATGTCCATGGTCATATTGCATGGACCTTCCAACATAAATCTTGGCCTCTTTGTTTTGCTCCGGCTTTGATGTTTGCTGGGCTTCATACCCATTTCCCTATATTAACTATGGCCCAGGCAAGGGACTTGGGCAGATGCCCTTGCCGTGACACATGCACATATTATGTGCCTATTTTTAATTCCTAGTTGCTCCAAGTGGCCTGCCAGCTTCATTGACACTGAAGCTAATTTATTAGTCAGTATTATTATTATTATTATTATTATTATTATTATTATTATTATTATTGTTATTATTATTAAAGAAATTATTTTATTAACTCAAAATTCGTAGATGATTTCGAGGATTAAATTTTTTGGCTGTATTTATGAACTTGTATACGTTTTTGTTGTTACTTGCAACACTTATACGTTTTTGTAAGTGTGAACACTTAACACCATGTTAAAAACTTTGAAATTAATTTTAAAAAACCGTTTGAATCATGAGCATTATCCGAGCATTTTAGTGGCTTTTTTTGGGAAGACCGAGCATTTTAGTGGGAAAATTGGAGCATTAAGGTGGAGCATTTTAGCGGGGAAACAAAAGCATTATGTACAAAAGCCTAATAGCACAATCTCGACTCACGCAACAGCTGTTTCACGAGACGCGTGACACGTCCAGCGTACGGGGATTTCGCTGTAGTTTTTGGATCTTTTTGCAGAAATGAAGACAAACAAGGACAAAAGGTACAAACAAACATATCGTGCACCTGATTATATACTAAGCAGAATAAATTTTTGGTGTAGATTGTGAACTACTGGCTTTGAGTGATAAGAACATGACCCAGTGCATGTTCACATATATTTAGCGAGGCAAGTTTAGTACCTAAAAGCTGGGATATGCCGGAGTACTTTTCGGCTGAAAATTGTTGTAAATTTTGTATTCAATGTCTATGAAGCATGTATGTATAACTGTAAGACTTGAGATTACCTAAATTACACTTATTTTGGCTGAAATATTTGTTTGAGTATTGATTTGTGTCGCGCCAACCTCAAAACTGTCAAGTCAGAAGGGTCAAATTTCACTCAAGTACTCCGTGAAATTCGCGTTCCCAAAAATTCATTTCACATGTTGCCCAAAGTTTCAAAAACATATTTTGAAAGCTTCGAGATTGCTTTTTAATGTAGAATGGTTTTTGTTGTTTGAAATTAGGTACCGGTTGTGATTTTTGGCCTTCGAATTTCGACAAAATTTTCCTCCCGCGAAATCCTCAAAATTTTGTAAACATTTAAAAATCTGTAAAATATTCTAGTCGCAATCAATTCAACGGCACGACCACTCAAAACGCGTGTTCAAACCGAGCTCTTTCCGTAGCCCGGTCCAGGGCCTCGAAAAAGCGATCTGGCAGAGGTTATAAAGCGCCCGAACTTGACACCATCCATATGACCAAAATATTCATCCGATGAAAGTAAAATTTATATTTTCATTAACAGAATACCATGGGTAGTTCACAGCATTTTTTTCTCGGATTTTCCGAAATTTTTATACCTCCTACCTCTGGTCGATATTTACAGACATCCGCTCTTAAAACCTTCCTCTTCATATTCACAACGTATACTTATTATTATTTCAGGCTTCTTTTCGCAATTGCATAAATTGCGTTCAGAACTGCGAGGATCATTCTTCATTTGATTTCATTTCCGCAGTTCATATATGATTCATTTCATATATCATTTACACTCATTTCTTTCACGGGAACATATGAACCCACAATTGACCTGCTCCCAACGTCAGTGGCTTCATAGCTCAGTTGGTTAGAGCGTCGCCCGGTAATCGCGAGGTCACGGGTTCGAACCCCGTTGAAGTCCTGAATTTTTTTCAGGCTTCTTTTCGCAATTGCATAAATTGCGTTCAGAACTGCGAGGATCATTCTTCATTTGACTTATTATTATTGTTATCAAAACCTTGCGGGAACAGTTTCTGTTCAACTGTAAGTGCATGCTATTTTTTTGTTAGTCAGTTGGTGCTCTCAGGTAATCAATGTCAAGTGTTTTCTTTGGGCGTAAATCTTCCTCTAAAATTACTTTTCATACGTTACCACTCCAAAGTGCTAAATTTGAGGAAGTAAATAGAGAATCAATGAGACGTTGTTTAGTCCCTGATTACACGAGACCGGTCCGAACTCAGGCGAGTACGACTTCAGATCGGTCCTATTACTTAAATGATTGCCTGTGTTTACATGGTACCGGACTGAAAATTATCTCAGACCGATCTTACTCATTCCGTAAATAATTCATTCAGCCCGGTGTGAGGTTAGATCAGGGTACCATGTAAAACGCGAGCATAGTGCAGCGTCGCGTCTCCTTGCAATTTCGCGCGCGCGTGTATGTCTAAAGCCCCACAATCCATCGCCACAATTAGAGACTACTCGCAGTCTGTTGTATTCACTGAGAATTACGTGAGACGATGATAGTGCGATGAATAAAAGCACTTGCTTGTTCTTTTCGCTTACTTTTTAAAGCCTTGGTCTCATTACCGAAAGCAATGCTCCATTTAACTGTCGAAAGAAACAGAGAGGCTCACGAAGCGAGAGAACTATTTGCCCTATTTATACATTTGCTTCATGTTAACACTGTGCAGGTCTTAAATCGTAACGATTTAGTCGCGTACCGGTCTCATGTAGTCACTTCATTAACTTTCAGACTGGTCCCATGTAAACGTACTCATATAGCTTCGATTTTACACCGACAGACCGAGGTTATACTGGTTTGAGTGTTAACACCGGTCTGTGATCGCATCGGTCTGAGTTCACAACGGTCTTATGTAATTAGGGCCCCAGAATCCACGGTAGTGTTTGTTTTTGTTTGTATTTTGTTGTTGTTGTTGTTTTCGTAAACTTTTTTGAGCATTATATCCTTTTTATTTCTTTAATTGGGTTTTTGTTTGACTAATTAAAACAGCACGGGCCTGAATTGAAAAATAAAATAAAATAGAAGTGCTTCATATTGAATATATATCGTATACAGCTTTTAGAATAATCTTAACTCTAGAAGTGTGTATTATATTACGTTCGTTGCACAGCATCGTTTAATCATAAACAGTCTCTCTTGATCTCTTTTTCAGAGGCTGCGCTGTTAGCTTGAAAAAGAGTCTATGAGACATAGCAACAACATACAATAATTTTTAAACTATCAATAGTTTAATTTTACCCCTTCACACTGAACATGAATGTTTTTGTTTTTTTCTTTTGCAGTCTGGAGTATTTAAAGCTTACCAATGAGAAGGGTCAGTCATTGAGTGTGTACTGTGGTAGAAAAACTGTGAAGACAGTTGAAGTTACTGGAGACTATGCAGTGATAATATTCCACTCCCTATTAGACTATCTATATAGAGGATTCCGAATATCTTTCCGTTTCAACGCAAGCGGATCAGATCCGACGACAATAGGTACTGTGACTTTTTAAGTGTACTTATATGTTTATTGTTAGCCATATATAATGACGTTGAGCATAAGCAATAGCTTGCCCTGACGAACAATATAATTATTGTTTCAAATCCACGCTGAGGGGAAGAAAGAGAAAATATTTATAGTTTTCGAGTGATAGAGTAATACTTGGCAAGTGTATTGATCGTGCTGCGGTGAATGGTAATCGCTATGTTGTCGGAATTCGCTCCTGAAAACAAGAAGTAGACAGTATCTTATTTGATTGTGCAATAAAATGATACAGTACTTTTACTTGAGAAATCTGAAACTCAGCCTTTTTTTAGAAAAAAAGAAGAAGAGTCGAAATATCTTAAAGGTTTTGAAATTGAATGTTCGCCAATGGCATTCAAGTGTTCAATAGAGTTCGCCTATTTTGTTCGCTTGTTTTTTTTTTTTTTTTTTTTTTTTTTTCAGGCAAATGTCCAAGATCAGATAGGGGTTTGTCACGTTTAAAACACTAAATTCTCACACTAATATGGTATAAATTCTTGCTATTATCACAACCAATCGAGCCATAAACATACTTTCTTTTCAAGATTTTTGCTTTAAAAACACCGGTATCTAAAGAAGCTGTTACACTGTTCAATGTTTATTGCAGCTTATGTCGCAACACCATTGCGAGGCAAGTTACACGAAACATTATACCAAGTGTGGTGAAAATGGCCAAAAATCGCTGCTAGAC
Source organism: Pachyseris speciosa (assembly GCA_016490735.1). Lineage (NCBI taxonomy): Eukaryota > Metazoa > Cnidaria > Anthozoa > Scleractinia > Pachyseridae > Pachyseris > Pachyseris speciosa. The sequence goes on from JAEMWC010000038.1 coordinate 190,313, forward strand.
AAGTTCCACGAACCGTTGTAGAAAGCCGAATCGAGTTCTAAATTGGGATTAGAGACACCCCTGAAGGTACAAGACAACCTTAACAAAAAATACTCTTTTTAGCTCATTTTACTTTTTAAAATTGTGGAACTCGCAAACTGGAAGAAGTCACTAAAAATAGTATTTCTGCAAAAGCTTGTGAAATTCTAAGCAAACGACGGAGAGTTGGAGGGGGTGGGGTACCTGCAACAGGCCGTAAGAGCTTGGTGTTGTAGCAAGGGAAGTGTGGAAGCAAGAACACTGTATATTTTTACCCTAACGCTAAACATATCCCAAAAACTAACCCAAACCCTAACCCCAACCTTAGCCCTAGCCCCAACCTAGCCCCAATACTAACCCTAATTCTAACCCTAACCCTAACATAACCTAACCCACCAATCTGGCCTTACTCCAATCCTCAGATCTTTAACCCTAAAGCCAAAACAATACCTCTTGCTCTAAAATCCTCATGATAAGCCTATGCTTAAGCTAAGCTTAGCCATCGCGTTCAGTATTTGGTGTAAAAAGTACCAGTCACGTGATTTAATTTTCCCCTTAACTCGTTCTTGTCCGCCATTTTGTACGTGTTTTTCTGTAATTTTCGAGCGTTTGAGGTCAAATCGATCTAGTTATTCCATATAAGGGGTTACTACGGAGATCTCGCTGATCCACAACATCGATGCTTCTATCTTTCATGTGACGCTAGCTGTCGTTTATTTGTAAACGATCACTCGGCTACAACTCGGTACGTATTTAATTTATAAGTGTGCTTTTCGAGCCATTTTCCACCTCAGAAGCCCTCTGCCTGGCATCATAAAGCTGGGTTGGTGGGTAGAGGTAATCCTCCGAAAGAAGACAGTGGTGGGAAGCAATTTCACACCAAGTGATCATGAGCCGCCGAAAGGTTTTGATCGAGTCATGGTGATTCATGAAGTGAAGTTGTGTCCCTGGCCATTCTGTGAGTAGATTCCGGGACCTGGCATGGCAATTTTGGCGAGTTTTGACTTGTAAATAATGCAATCGGTGCAATAGTTTGCCAGCACGACCGGGTGGCTCGACACTTTAAAAAATATCTGAAATGGAAATTGGCGGACTAACACGCGGCAGTTATCCAAATATACCCAGAATTCCTTTGGGTCACAAATGCGAACATGTCAGACCAGTGAGAGCAACTGAAATCAAATAGCGTTACCCAGGTCGAGCTAAGGAATTGTGCGGGGAAATTAGAACAGATTGCAAGACGTTGAGTGGAAGTTTATTGCCAATGTAGACTTTTAGCTTGAAGAGGGATTTTTTGTGTTCAAAACTTCAAAACAAAGTTGCTTATTTTTGTGTTGTCCCAGAGCGGTTTCTGGTTTTGCAAAAGAATAAACAGTCATATTCAAGGAAAATCGGTACTTTTAATACGTTTATGGAGTGATAAAGTCTAAGAAACTCAGTATTTGGCAATAATAATGGCTCATTTCAAACATAGTCCGGGATTTGGAAAAGTTACAGGTTTTCAAAGCACCGGTCTTCAGCGACCGGTAAATTTCAGAGCCGGACAAGAAAGAGTTAAGGGGCTGGGAAGAAAACTTTCCTTCAACCTCCGCCCTTTCCCTTCAGACCCACCCCAGATTTATGTCTCCAAGGGTGAAAGAATGATGTAACAGTGTGTAGTTGATTGAGTGCATATTTGGCCGGAATCTATTAACGTGTTTGAGTACAGAATGTGGGAAAACAAACTCTCTAAAATTAACGCCTCTGCAAACGTTGCGCGTTGATTTAAGTCGCGTCATTTTCCGCATGGACTGTAAAGGAAACATCCCGGATTTGAGAATATTGCTATTTCCTGTGGTGATTTGACACATATTAAGGCTAACAATTACTACGCTGTCAAATTGGTACGTGAAGTCATTGTGTTAAAATAACCCCAGAAAAGAGAAGTTGGGTCTCGCCTACACTAACGTTAGTCTGGAGGACGTCTACAAGTTGCGTTTGCTCGTGGCGCTGCATCAGTTGTTTTTTGTCACTAGTCTCTTACCTACATTATAGTTTTTAACGCCAGTCTCTGTTGAGCCAAGTGATACAAGTCACGATGTTGTTCTCTGAATTCTTTTGCTTGTCAGGTAATTTATGTGGTGGCTTGTGTAGTCTCTAATTTCGGCGATGGATTGTGGGGCGGGCGAAAGACACGCACGCGCGCGAAAATGCGAGGAGACGCGAGGCGAGGGGAGCGCTCTTTTCGAGTCGCCTCTTCTCGCAACTTCGCGCGCGCAGTGTCTTTCGCCCGCCCAACAATCTACCGCCGAAATTAGAGACTACTCGCAGTCTATCTACCCGCATAGTGTACAATTTATCAGTGGTCATGATCGGAATGGGGTACTATGTCTTAGTAGTTTACCCGTAAGACACTTCTTATCCTTAAGTGCGACTCAGGGATGTGTGGTTATTGTGGTGAACCGTATCCCTCCAACTATCCATCAAGTCCAGCCGCGTGACTGTTGGATTCTGTAACCAGGTGACGCTTTTGCGTGACACGTACGGTGCTTACCATTTGTCAGAAATATCAAGAAATTTCGGTTTAAAGTCAAATGGTCAGGTAATTGTCTGGAAAATCTTTTCGGAAATTGTAAACAACCTGCAGAGGCAGTCCTCTTTTTCCGTTTTGATCGGAATTTCGGAAAATTGCTTACCATTTGAGCGAATCGTTCCGTTTCCAGATCCTTTTGCTCCAGAATGAGTGAGTACGCATGACATGAATGCCCTGCATAAAATGGTAAGTGCCAATATCATCAGTTTGGTCGGTAAATTCGGAAAATCGCTTACAATTATTGAACGGCCATTCCATCCGGATTATTCTGACAAATGGTAAGCACTCGTGGTAAGCCAACCGCGCAGCCTCCATTCAACCCGTAGATGTATAGTAGGATAGACCACAACACCGGGATCTATGTTTCCTCCTCTTTGCGATCAGTGTGCGCGTTATTTTTGCGTCCCTTTCAAGTTTTACGTGTGGAGGAGAAGGAGACAAGGTCAAGGGTTTAGCGACACAGCCCAATGATGCGAACACGTGATCTGATGCAGATGTTACTAGTCCGGAGTTCTCACCAACTCCTCCATCCATGTGCAAACACCCAATCTGAGTCGGATCATGTCCGATCGGATCAACGGGAAGAGTCCGATCAGACTCACCAAACGTTTGATAAAGTTAGATCCTTTTTATTGCAGATAAGTTGCCTGTGCTCAAAGCGAAAGATTTAAAACGGGCAAATTTCGAAGAAAAGAAAAGCAAGATCATTTTAAACAACTTAAAGCCGGCGATTCCAAACACATGACAGTTATATTATTACGGGTTGTCAATCTCTCGCAAATGGTTAATAACAAAGTTGGTAAAAAAAAAAGTTGTCGAGGCAACTTCTACTCTGAATCTCACTTATACCGGTAATGTGTGAGATGACACAAATGTCGAAATTATTTCCACAACCTCAGAAAATGTTCCGTTTGACGGGCCCGTCTTTAGCAGAGACGGATCTAGTCGATCCGTCGACATTTTTTACTACACTAGTTCACAGTTATTTGAGTATTTTCGAAGTCTCTTGCAACCCCACTTCTGGTAAGACTTCAGCAGAGACGGGTGCAGTCGGGTCGATCGGGTTGACTCGATCCGCCGACATTTTCTAGCATCCCATTTTATAGTTCTTGCCGTATTTTTTAAGTGTCGTTCAACCCAACTTCAGGTTAGACGGGCCGACTTTAGCAAAGACGGGTCAAGTCCGTCGAACAAAACGCCCGAGACATGCAACTGACCGAGCGAGTGAATGAAGGCCGTCATTTCTGAGTCTCTCGACGCTCTCTCGCGCGCGTGCACTCCCCTAACTAAATCTGAAATGAGACTAAATAAATAAATAGATAAATAAATCAATCAATCAATTAATTAATTAATAAATGAATAAATAAATAAATAAATGAATAAGTACGTATTTATATAGCGCTTATTGTAAGGCTAAGCGCTTTACAAAAATAAATATTTTCTTAAAATAAATGTCTTAAGCCTTGATTTAAAAACTGATATAGTTTCTGAACAGCGAACAAAATGTGGCAGATTGTTCCAAAGTAAAGGTGAAGAGACTGAAAAAGATCTAAAGCCATAGTTTTTAAGGGAGTAAGGGACAGTTTTAAGTTTCCGTCCGTCAGCGGCGGAGCGCAGAGTTCTCTCAGGTTTATAGATGTCGACAAGTTCTTGAAGGTCCGAGGGTGCAGAGGTATCGAGGCATTTAAAAGTTAGGAGATTGATCTTAAATATAATTCTCTGTTCAACGGGTAACCAATGAAGATGCTTGAGGATAGGTGTGATGTGATCGTTCTTTCGAGCGCCAACGACAACTCGGGCAGCGGCATTCTGAACATTCTGTAGTTTGGAGATTAAGGTGTTAGGTAATCCAAAAAGCAAACCATAAAAACTGTCCATTTTTGAGAGTACGAGAGCCACAACCAGAGTTTTCGTAGTTTCTGTTGACACAATGTATGCGCGGTAGGTTGTAAAATGCTGCCTTCACTGTGGTGTTGACATGTTTGGTAAGGGTCATTGCATTATTAAAGTTTGCTCCAATGTTACGCGCATTCTCTGATGGATCGATGACATCTCTCCCGATGGTTAGAGATGTGAGCGGAATGCAGAGGCGGAATCGAGAATGGAGCAAACGTACCTCAGACTCGCAGTCTATTACAGTTCCGTCCGTATTTTCTGAATGTCTTGCAACCCGATTTCCTGTTAAACGACGTTTGTGTCCTAGTTTTCTGATTGAGATCTAGAAGTGTAATAAACTAAATGTTTTTATTACTTAGTGATAAAGGATAACCTCTTCTTCCTTTTCAATTTCAAGACTCGTTGAAATTTATTGGCTTCTGTATAGTCTCTCGGATTTTAGGAGTATCAAATATGTATGTATAATTTTTATGTATGTATAGGAGTAAAACTGGGAAACTTAGACTTTGAAGCATCTGATCTTCTTTGTGAAATTTGTATTTGCAATTTGGCTTCGTCACATCACAGTTAGCAAGCGGTCAGTATAAAATATGGACTGCGGACTGTGGACCGGACTGCGGACTGGGTAAAAACGCCGACCAGGTATAAAACAGGGACTGAGTATAAAATGAGGACTGAAGGCTGCGGACTTAAGGTACAAAATACGGACTGAGTATAAAAAAAGGGAGTATAGAACAAAACTAGGATTGTACTGGCCCAGCCTCGAGTCTGCTTACATTATTATTACATTACTTCTGCTGTGGGCCGAGCCCACATAACGCCAACACAAACGATCGCCACTCCTTGCGGTCCTGCGCTAACACCGTTGCCTCTTCGAAGGAAAGTTCAGAGTCTTGCAGGTCTCTCGACACTGTATCTTTCCAGCGCATGCGCTGTCTGCCTGGGCGACGGCGCCCTCGTGGTTCCCAGTGGAGCAAGCGGCGGGGCAAGCGCGTTTGGTGCATACGGATGACATGTCCGAGCCATGTAAGACGTTTGTGTCATAAGATGTTAATGAGTGGTAATTGGCTGGCTCCCTCGAAGATCACTTCATTTGGCAAATGATCTATCCAGGAGACGCCAAGAGTTCTTCTTAGGCACCTGGTGTGGAACGCTGCTAGTCGTTTCTCTTCCTGGACGGTGGTGTTCCAGCTTTCTGAGCCATACAAAAGAGTCGATAGTACTACTGCTTGGTAAATAGCAGTTTTCGTGAGCATCTTGATGGATTTGTGGCGCATGACAGGTAGGAGTCTGTTGAAAGCATATTCTGCTTGTCCAATGCGGTTGTCTAGTTCAGGTGTGAGGTTGCCGTTATGTGATATTATGCTTCCCAAATAGACAAATTTGTCGACATTTTCAAGAGAGTTTTGATTGCTCAAGGTGGTAGTGATATCATTTCTTTATTTTGCAACGTCCATGACCTTGGTCTTCTTCGAGTCAGTGTTCGAGTTGATAGTGAGACCAACCTTTCTTCCCTTCTCTTCTACTTCAGATGTTGCGTGTTGCAGTCTCTGTTCTGATTCGCGAATCAGGGCTATGTCGTCCGCAAAATCGAGATCGGATAGTCGCTGTTGTTGGTAGCGAGAACTTCTTCGTTTTTCAAGTACAATCCCTAGGTCGTTCTTGTCAGGGGAGTTCTTGAGAACCCAATCGATGACGATGCCAAACAATAGTGGGGACCAAACACAGCCCTGTCTAACTCCTGTTGTCACTTCAAACCAATCTGTCATTTCATCATTTACCTTCACGCAACATGTTCAGCCGTCATAGGTATTCTTCATGATGTTAATAAACTTTCTTGCAAGTCCGTAGGATTCGACTATCTACCAAAGCGAGTCTCTCTGGATGCTGTCAAATGCGAACTTGAAGTCAATAAAGTTGATTTTAACAGGTATCTGGAATTCAAGGCTTTTTTCTACAAGGTTGGCGTAGGGGAAAACACTGATCGGAGCAGGAGCGTCCCTTTCGAAATCCAGCTTGATTCTCTCTAAGGCGTTCGTCAACAGCATCTCTAATGCGCAGCAGGACCAGGGTGCAGAAAACTTTTCCAGCTATACTCAGTAGAGTGATGCCACGATTATTGGCACAGATTGCGATATCGCCTTTCTTTGGTATTTTGACAATAATCCCCCTCTTCCAGTCTTCCGGTATTCGTTCACTAGTCCACACGGCGATACATATTCGTAACAACCATTCAATCAATTTATCGCTACCTCCTTTCAGCATCTCGCCTGTGATCTTATCATATCCTGCAGCCTTATTGTTTTTAAGGTTCCTGACTGCTCGGTCGACTTCGTTTTTGGTAGGGGGACTCAAATCGATTTCCAGGTCATCGAATTCAGCAGCTATGTCCTCCAAAGGACTCACATCTGGTTCTTTATTTAGGAGCTCTCTGAAGTACTCTGCCCATCTTTCCAGTTTCTTTTCCTTGTAGTCAATTACTTTACCATCTTCATCTTTAACCACTGATATATTTCGGGTATTTTTTTCCAGTCAAAGTTTGAACTGCTTATTCCGTGCCAAAATATTGTCACATACACAGAAATGCTCAGTTACAACATCGACCGGGCTGGAGAAAGTAAGAGTAGGGATTTTAGCCCGAAATTGTAATTAACTCCTCGAGTTTAACATGAGAGGGAGTCGAAGAAATTAATTATTATTGAGAAGAACGCGGAAACTCAAAAAGGCATAAAAGGCAACTCTCCATCTTTTACATTAAAGCTCTGATAAAGACATCATAAAAGCGTTTTGCAATTTCAACTAAAACCTTAAGCTATAGCCTCCTACGCAGTCGCAGTCGCAGTCGCTACAACATGACCAGCGGCGAGGAAATCGAAGATTGAAGGCGAAGCTTGCATGATACTGAAATAAGCGTCTTTCCGTAACTAGTCAACATATTGAAGGAAATATTATCGCTGTTTCCTCTCACAAATTCTTAAAGTGAAGTCAGTTGATATGCATTTAAACAGGAAATTTTAAAAGCAGAGTACACGGTGACCAAAGATTGCTCAAGCTCTGTCGTCTCCGCTATGTTGAACTATCCCGTGAAAGCGTCCTGAGGTCAAGGTCAACCTTCCAGAATTTAGTAGGTAAAATGTGATTGGCTAAGCGGCGGGAAAGGAATGTTGGCTTCGGGTAAGCAGGCGTTAGTGGGGAGGAGGTGAAATACGAGTCCCCTAAAAACGACTGCGTGGGAGGCTACTTGAGCTATTGATCGTGTTTTGTGCAGCCTAAAAAATCCGCGCCTTAATTATCATCACAATTAATGCTGCTGGTTGATGATTCAATACACTGGCAACTGTAATTAGCTTCTGTTACGTTAAAGCCAGACTAGATGCATGTCAATAACTTAGAGTGACAGATCCGAATTAGTGCCTCAAACAGAGCCACACATAATTAATCAATCAATCAATCAATCAATGACTTTATTTAAGTGTTAATACTGTCTAGCCGAGGGTGAAACCCTCGACTAATTGGGGACACTAAAATAAGACCAATCGCAAAATAACAACATCTAGTTAACTTCCTAAGAAGAAAACTGGCCTAGCCTAAATAAACGTTATTTGTAACTTATAAAATATGCATTGAACTGCTTAGCACACTTCTAGGACCCTTTTAAACTTTACACAAAATGTCACGACCACACCGGTCCTTACACTACAAGTGCATCACAAAATTGCTGGTCACAAATTTAGATATCTATGCTGTAAATGGAAATGTGTGCCCGTTCGACGAATCTTTGATATGAACGGTTAACTGCTACCGGCTGCTGGTGCAGAGAATATAAAACAGGAAATGTCGGTGCGTTTCTTTTTTGGGGGAAAGTGCAAATCCGGATTTGCAAACATGAATCAAATACAGTGGATTCTCGATAAGAACAATTTGGAGCGTTTTGAAAAAAATTATTTTACTGAAGCGTTCTTCTTTGCCAAAATGGTACATCACAATTACCATACATGACATTCTAACTGACAAGCGTCGTAATTTTTCCTATCACGAAGAGCTCGAGGTCAAAATACGTAGGTTTTCTGTGTTAGACCTTTCCACGGTTTCTGACGCCATTTTGACTGGGGGGCCATTACAGTAAATGTATGGGATTTTATCCGACTTTGAACCGCTGTAACGCCGCTACAAAGAGGCGGATTTCAAACGGCTGCCACTACTTTAAAACATTTTATTAATATCATTCATCTAAAAGAAAATAAGGCCATCAAAGAAGGTACGAAGTCCGTAAATTGGAATTATAAATCTCCGCATGTCTCTTCCAATTAATATTTCGCTACAATTTGCATAATTTTGATTAGAAGGGTTTGAATGTTTGTATCTCCGTTTACGGCCGTTGTAGCCTGAATCTGTTCCTTTTACTTCATGAAACGCAGTACAAAAATGTTTTTAAAGTCATATTCACTGTGGAAATCCGCCTCTTTGTAGCGGCGTTATAGTGGTTCAAAGTCGGCCAAAATCCCATCCATTTACTGTAATTTTAGTCGTGTTTGCCACCTCCCTCCCCCTCCTAGTCAAAATGGCACCAGAAACCATGGCAAGGTCTATTGTAATCACCTTTCCTACGGTTCAATACATTTGATAGATGATAACCGTGAAGACGTTCTTTTTACTCAGCTAAGGACGATCAGTGTTTTGTACTCAGTCCGCGTTTTGTACCTAGTCCGCAGCCTTCAGTCCGCATTTTATACTCAGTCCGCGTTTTATACCCAGTCCGCAGTCCGGGTCCACAGTCCGCATTCCATCTTTTATGCTAACCAGTATAGTAAGCTAAGTTTATCTCCCTGGGGTATCAGTTCCTGGAGTTCTCCAGTGATGAAAACTTGGACACGCAATTGCATTATTTTCCTTCTCCGAAGATCGAACGCGTCTGGAGCTGATGTAATAAAAAATGTGAAAAAAGTTCATACTTCGAAATTTCAATCACACGTGCAATTTGCAATACGACGAACACACAACGTATAGAGTGTTTTCACGTTACGTCACGGCGGCCATGTTCGTGTCCCAAAACAAAGAAACGGCGGTCATGTTGGTGTCCCAAATTAAAACTCTAGAACGTGAACTCTATTTTTATGCAAAAAATTTCTTTTGTTTCAGTAAATTAATATGGCCGGTAGTCCCGTGAATGAAAACACTCTATTGAATAAACTGTTTAGACTTAAAAACTCTTCTCATGAATATTCCGTATAATGTCGGAATTAGTCGCACAGTTTTTGCATACTCTTTGAAGAAATATACATACGTAATGAGTTTAAGTGTCCTGCGCTACCTTAATACGTTTAACTTCTGGCCTGAGTAAAACCATTAACAAAAAGAAACAAAAAGTAACTAATTTTTCTTTTAAATTTAACTCACATTTCCTGGAAGTTCTAAAAAAAAGTTATAAAACGTAACAGTGAGTGAACAAACAGAGGATGTTAAATTTAATGATGCATTTTATCCGAAACTGCGACATTTCCTCCATTCAAACATAAAATACAAATACTGAGCAACAAATAGTTCAGTGACCTTCTAAAATGTAATCAAAAGCTGAGCATGTGATGCTTGTCACATCTGTTGGTCAAATACTGTACGGCGGAAAGTACAATCCTTGATTTCAAAACAGCAAAACAAGAATTATGCTTACACCCTGTCTAATGAAGAGGGCACTAATGTTTCTGGCAATGGTTTCTCAAAGGATAGAGTTAGACTCAATAGGTTGACACCGCTGATGGGGAGTTACAGCTTACGACCACCACACGCGATAGTAAAAGAGTAACAGACTCTTGGAAGAATGTGTTCACCACAAATAAAAAAGGATAGTAGGTCTACAGGGGATAAACTAGAAAGCTTAACTCATTTTTCTGTAGCATGAAGCGATTGAGAGTATTCCTGGGTGGAATTCTATCAATATGTCCGCAATACGCATTTATACACCTGGGTAGAGAGATGTAAATTGCAGTAAAATTGCAAAGTTTGTTGTCTGTGGAATTTAATGGTAGTAGGTTATCACTTTGGTAGGAAAAGGATGTAAGACACTCTGCTGGTATTTAGAGCTAAAATCTAATGCGCTAACAGCTGCAACAATGAAAAACGGTGAACATCCATTCCACAGACTATTTACAACGTAAAGTTTATAGAACTGAAGTGATAACAGTTTTTGGTGGGACCAGGGAGGGAGGTGGTATAGAGATATTTTTCTATTGACACATTAAGGGGCGTCAGATAAAAAAGAGAAAGTTTTCTAACTTTTCAGCCATACCCCGCATTCAGCTTATTTATACAGATTTACATACAGCTTATTTGGTTGGACCACAGGCCGCACAAGACGTACGACCTCGCTTCGCCATTCCATCTGACTATGGGAATGTGGAAGCTTTCAATTCCCCACGCTCGATGTGTTAACCTTGTGACGTCCTGTGCATATCCATTCTTGACCCCAGAGCTCTTTCCTTTTGCGCATGTTCAACGGGCGTGACGGTGGAGTGTTGTCTTGCTATATATATATATATACATACATACTAAAAACAATAAAAAACGAAAGTCTTCTGTTACTTTGCTTTTGCAAAAGCAAAGTAACAGAAACAAAGTAACAGAAGACTTTCGTTTTTCATTTTTTTAGTATCTTCATTCGACACAGAAGTTTACAGTTTCTTTATATATATACATACATACATACATACATACATACATACATATATATATATATATATATATATATATATATATATGTATCTATGTATGTATATATATATATATATATATATATATATATACATATGCCGCATGGGGAATAAGAAGGAAACGTGAGGGCATATTGGCCTTCACTGGGCCTCGCACAAGTGGCAATCAGAACTTCAATGATTCACCGACACAGTTGTAATATTATGGCAAAGTTAGAATAACAAGATCTGAATTCCTTTCCATATTTTATTTTCGCACTATGGCATCATGTTCATCACGTACAGATAGTAGCACTGCCTTATTTAATACAACGTATTTTTCAAGTACAGTCAATATTGCTTGTGTTACGGATGTCTAGGAAACGACGACCCAAAAAAACGACGGCATAGAAAACCGACTACCTAGAAAACAATGACCCCAAAAAACAATGGATGATTAGTGGCTTTTGACTGCTTTTGATCCCAGGAGATTGTTTCCTCATGTAGGATGAACTGATGATTCGTACTATTTCGAGACTATTACATGATGCAGATTCAGTGGATTTCGCAATCTGCCTTACGCAAGAAAGTGTTTATCAATAGATGTTACCGCACTAATCACACGAAATTTCCACGCACCGACATTATTCACCTCCGCTTCTCACAAAATCACGGCGAAAAGGCGTTATTCTTTGATCAAAATCGCTGCTTTTGACAAAGAAACAACTTAACGCCATACATTTCTTTCCAGCGAAATGAAATGTTTGCCCCCAGGCGATCCCATTATCCGTTGCGCATAACATTGGTATCCTATTGCTGGCAACTCATTCATCGTTCTAAGTCTCTCGCAAAATGACTTCCGGTGAGTCGGGTCGTCTTTTCATATGACGGGCCGTGGCGATCCGTGTCGGATGGACATTTACAACTTACGGTATCACCTCTACGACATTATGCTGGAATTTTTCCAAGTCTCTCGCGAAACGACTTCCGGTGAGAAGGGCCGTCAACCACCTCAGTCGATCCGACTCAGATCGGGTGTATTGGACAACCCTCGCATTCCTTTTCCGCTTTCCTTCCCATTCCTCTCAATTTTCCCTCTCTTTTTCTCTCCCCCTCCCCTTTTACGCCTACCACCCAGGCTACAGAATGTGCATGGAGTGCTTCTGATCGGTATGCTATATAAACCTGGTGAATCTAGCCTAAGGGATTTCTTTGAAGCTTACGAAGTTGTTTCAGATGTTTACGAATGGCTGCATTTCAACTGCAATGCCACCTGATAGAACAACATTCTCCGGCCATCTTTGGTGTTTCTGCAAGAAATACTACATGGCCAAACGGGTTTCTAGAAGGCAAGTTTCTCAAACATCGGGAACATCAGTTCCGGTCCAGTGGCCACGAAAGCATCATAGTATTATTTATAAAGTTATGTTACTTTTATCTCTAAAAGTCACAAGAAGAAAATAAAAAAAAAAAAAAAAAAACACACTAGAGCGTGCCGATTGTGCCCAAACGTACAAGTAGTCCTTTATTTTATTTATCATTTAATAAAGAAAGCGAAACACGCGACCGTGTGCGAAAATTTCCTAACGCGCACTGCGCTTATCCTAATTAACTGGAAACAACTTTCGAGTGCGCCCGCGTGTTTAACTCGATCGTTTTATTGTGCATAGTCAAAATAAGGGAGCTACTCGTACTCTACTTTTTCCCTAACATATCGTAAAAGCTCTATTAAGCACCCCCCCCCCCTCTCTATTAACCCCCCTCTCTAATAAGCCCCCCGTTTGGAAGTGGTTTTATTGTAATAAGCCCCCCCCCCTCTCTAATACCCCCCTCTCTTTTTGGGACACGAGATTTTGTAATGAGCCCCTCCTATTCCCTCTTACGAAATCATACTTTTTGTCAGCCACTTGTTAATTTCGGCTCGTAAACCAGACTCGTCTGTAAAATTCATCGCTATCAGTATTTTTGCAAAGGTTTGAGCAGATCTGAGTACAGGGAATTAGAGCTAGAGGGGGGTGGTAGCTTGACTGAGCCCCAAAACGCCCAACATTTTAACAGAGGACGAAATCAGAAACAAACAAGCACATTGAATTTGTCATAAGGAGAAAAATACTTTTGTATCGATAATAAGTGCTTGACTCTATCAATTAATAAAATTTGTGGTCGTGAAAGAAACCACCTATTTATCAACGCCTTATAACTATTAGTCAACTTACTATATTACGCCGACAGTTGGTCAACAGCCTAAACATACATGAAATCGAAGCGACATATAGATCAGCAGATCAGGCCCCGGTTGTTCAAGCAACGAATACTGAGTCGCTATTCGGTGGATAAAAATTTATCCATTTGCTGTATTCCGGTGGTTGGAAGCTTGCTTGGATAACGTTATCCAGCCCCTATCTAGTGGACAAAGTTATCCACATCAAGCTAAGTCGTATAACTTTTTATGCACTGGAAAAAACTTAAAAAACAGATATGACTGTTCGAATAATCAACCATTTAGTTACAAAACTAACACTGCGGAAAAAGGCCGATATTCGGGCCCGAATGTACCCGAATACGGACCGGATCGATACATCCGGAGTATACGATAGTATTCCAAGGTATTCGAGGACGTTTGACGCGACGTATGCCTGGAATATCCGATTAGAATCCGGACTTTTTTTCCGTATTCGATTAGAATATTTTTGCATACGTCGAAGCATTCGAAATTCATACACCCAAATTCAGGTCTAAAAATATTAATGTAGGTACTATTTGAGGTTCGATGATCCTTAGATGTTTGAACATGTCAGAATACCACGGAGTATTCGAACCAGCATACGACGCGAACACGGCAATGCTGACGAACGAGATTCTGGACGTGAACATGCGTGGATACCAACGCGTACAGCATGTCATACAGGTGGTATTCGGGACGTTTACAAGACGAATGACGCTGTGATTTTGCGTATTGTAGTGGTAGCCTGGGGTATTCGGGCCTGAACATCTTTGAACAATCCTCGTGTTCAAGAATATGCGAAGTCTGATCCTGATCGAGTGCCTCGCATTCGCTTTGAACACGGTGTTCGTAAATATGTATCAATGGCGTGTTCATTCAACACATACACACGCATATCCTTTGGTATTTTGGCATTTGGTTCTGAAATTTGAGCTATTCCCGAGTATAGGGGGAATCCCTTTTTGGGAAACGTCAATTTACCCGTAATTTTCTTTTTTTCATGCGGAGGTAGAAGGGCCAAAATAGTTTGTTTGAAGTTAAGCAAAAAGGCTAGACACCGTAAAATTGATCCAACAAAACTTTATTTGACAGAGGGTTTAAATAACATGTATTAACAGCTACCTTTAAAATATAACTGTCATTAATGTCCACGTCACGTTATATCTGAAGTTTTGCTGTATGAAACTTGAAACTTTCAGTTTTACAAATTAACTCACATCACTGCCGAGTTAAACGTCGACAGTGACGAAATCATAACTTTCAATTTGACAATCGCCTTCCAGACGTCTTCACAGATAGAACAAACGATAAAATGTCTATATATATATATACGGCCTAAAGTCGGAAACTTTTCGTTTGTATGCTCAATGGAATGTCGTTAGCGACGACAGCGACGAAAACGTCATTTCAAATATAACTTTGCTGCTGGCGACATGTCCAGGAACTAATTAAGTACTATGAACGACGTCAAAGTAAGAAAATAGAAAGAAAAAATTGCCGCCATTCGCTCACGTTCTCAAGAAAACATAAAACTTGGGTCATTTCACGTTTGTTGTTTTGCTGAGGACGGCAAAGAAATGTACCAAAATGCAAAAAGATCGTACAGAGGAATTGTTCTTGCTCACTAAGCCTATTGTTTATTGGCTTCTCGTTGCCGTTGCCGTCTTCGTTGCTTAAGCTCCCTAAATGACAGTGACGCCGTACTTTTGATGAACCGAACCTAATGCATTCAATTAAGTACATGAAAAGTTCGGCGTCTGAATCAATTGAGAACGGATATTTTAACGGCTCAAACGTTCTTTTCGCCTGGAGGAGGCGGGAATTTCGACTTTGGATCCGGAACGGCTTTGATTCAGACGCCAAACTTTTCATGTGCCGAACTTAATGCGTAAATTATTATATTGTATGTGTAAACAGTTGTACTCATTACTGGAACTGGAACTGTATGAAGAACGCTTGTAAAACGACAAATTAAGTTCGACTTCTGAATCAACAGGCGTAATTTTGTTAATTTGGGTCGGTCCAAATTCGAATTAAATTCAAATTGTTCAGGTTTTGCCATCTTTTTGTTGGTCAAGAAATCACAACTACATTTCATCGATTATTCTGACAAATACTAATTACCACCTGTTATAGAAAGATACTGAATTGGTGAGAAATAACTCTCATTCCCACAGCCATTGACTTCAAGTCATGCGATGTGGTTAAGTTTGTGGTTTCATTTTCAGGGTAGTGCTTGTGGTTTTCAACAATGCTTATGTTCTTCACAATTTCACCAAATGAAACGTGAGAGTTGTTTAGAGTTGCTCTTGAGAATGAGAGGGTTAATTATCATCAGAATCTTTATCACTAGAAAGTTGACGGACTCTTCTCTGAGAAGTCTTTCTGCTCTTCTCTCTTGGAGTTTCACCTCCCTGAACTCGCTGTTCAACACTCTCGCTTTCAGACTCATTTCTTTCATCTCTTCGGTCTGGCGTCTCTTCTTCTTTTAATGCCCAAGCCACCTGAAGCCTGGGCATTGATCGTACTGATGGAGGCCCCTCCATTCTTGGAACACAGGGTTTGATGTCCTCCTTACTCGACTGCTCAATCCTCTGTTGGAGCCTGTTCATCAGGCTATCAGCTTGTTGGGATCTCCAACATGGCTTTCGCACTATCCACTTTCCCTCAGCTGGCACCATCCTTCTCATCACTGACATAATCATAGTTAATTTCTTTCATCCTGTCCTTCTCCTGGCCACGTGCCACTTTCAATCGTGCACTAAAAAGCTGGATAAAATAAAGATGCCATTTAATTTTCGTTAAATACTGGGGTGCTTCTGACACCTTTGTGCTGACCTATGTGAAACAGTTTGTACCCAAATTGGTGCTATTTTTAATTTTTCGATGATTTAAAGTGCCTCTGAACCCCATGTACAGAATTTTTTAAAACTTTGCATAAAAATGAATCTTCACGTGCTGATTGCAATTCAATGATAAAGATCGGAGGTCACTGGACTCATGTTTGAGTTACAGGCACATAAAGCCAAAATTTAGGGTATTTCTAAGAAGCTGTACTGTTGCTATGGTAACCATAAAATATGTCACAAAATTGATCGCAAATTGTTGAGAAATAATTGGGAAATGTTTTGATACCATTTTCAGGACAACAAATAAAAAATTGTGGGAGTATCGATCCATCAAAGAGTTGGTGTTTAAAAATAACAAAAGGTCCATTTTGAGCCACCTTAAGTAAAGTTGTACTGAACATTAGCTAAACTGGACTCAAAGTTCACTCTAACCCAGGGTTAGCCTAATCATGCTTTGAACAACCGGGCCCAGTAGTACAAAGCGAATTGCACGTCAATAATTAATAAGTTTGGGAAATAATATGCAACATAAAAATCAGGGCTTGTCATCAGGGCTGTAACCCATAACACCTGTTAAGGCTTAGCTCAGTTGTTGTTATGGGTGATTGTTGTTTTGTTAAGAAACAATGTTCATGGAGCAAGATCAGATGTTACAGGTGTAATGCCTGCTCCAAAACTTAATGACAGCACTATAAGTCACGATGTAACCTAACCAAAAACTCTTCAATTACTTGCTAATTAAAAACTATTATTATAATTTGTTAAGAAAACAGGCTTACGTTTTACTGTCTTTAAGTGATATCCCTTATCTTCATTTGCCATCTGCTCCTCAAGATGATGTCGCACAGACATGTTGTGTAGTGAAAGGGCACTAAAAATTGAAGGTAAAACAATGATTCACCATCTCAATTTGTAAACAAGATTCTCCTCTTGAATGTTTAAGTTTACAAAGAAATGAATCTGTGACTTACTCTAATACATCTTTAGAGAAAAACAGCATTTCAAAGCATCTTAATTTCCAAATTTTCTGGATGAGAATTCTCCACTGTTTGTGTTTTATTTTTAATACTACACTGTTTATTTCCTACAATGCACTATCAAATTTACTGAAACCCCTGATAAGGATTAACATGAAATGGGCCCTTTGCAAATAGCCACATGGTACAAATCTGTCATGCTGATTACAGCAAGTAACACACAGAAACAGAAAACAGAAAAACCTCATTAATACTTGACTGGATGAATTTGTTTTCTTTCGGATGTCCCCAAAATGTAGCTTGCTCTACAGCATAGTGGATTTTGTACCAAGTGATTGTTAGTTGCCAAAATCCCATTAATGTTTAATACCAGCTAACCATGTCCATGTAAAGGGGTAACAATGTATCTGCCTTACAGTGCAAGTCATACTGTACATGTAGGTGTCTACTGTGAGAGAGTTGGCTGTTATTGAGCGATCAGTCTAATGCCCTTCTGTAAAAGTTAACATGTAAGCAAATACACCATACAATGTCTTAATGAATTTGTAATTTTGCTTAGAAGCCATCCCCCCCCCCCCAATAAAGCCCTTATGAAAAGAATGGTGCACAATCTCATACAACGTACACGTAAATCATACTGTAGCTGGAATCTTCATAAGTACATGTATGTGGACTTGCACACTGAGTTATTGCAACTTAGTCTGCACATCATACATTGTAACTTATAGAGACAAGAGTTAGACCAGTCTCCTTTCTACTCCAAAACTTACAATTATACTGATCACTCATTGATTACCTACATGTATATAATTATGTGTTTACAAAAATAATAGCTATTTCACATGTACCTTTGCTCAGGCTTGTACAGCTTATCCAAGGACAAACTTATAGAAAAGGTGAACATCTGCCTGAAGGGAAAGAGAGTGTACAACTTTCAGCTACATGTATTAGAGTCTTTTAGATAGCAGTAGGGGTACAAGATTGAGTACGACTTTTCGATTTCAATCCAGTTACAGTGTACATTCCCAGAGCCCTCACTCCTCCCTCTTGCTGGAAACCTGATAACAGGGCTGCATAAGCACTAGGCTTGAAAAGTTATACTCGTGCTCAAACTCTTACTCCAAACTAAAGGTCGCTATCGTCAAGAGAAAAATTGTCTAATTGTCTGACAAACTACCAAATTTAAAGGCTATTTACACTGGAGCAAAAATTTGGCCTGGACCCAATATCCCGCAAAAATTTGACTGTTTCTTTCCAAGACTCATCGGGTCCAGACCAAGTTTTTCTGCCATGTAAAAGGCCTTTTACATTGTAGTTCCAATGGAAACCTTACTTCATCATTCTTTTCCTCCTGACTCGTTAAATAAACAGTTTAATATTTTCAAAGTAATTGTAGACTCTATTCCCTCTGTTTATATTTAACCTGTGCATGACTGTCCACTCTCCTTGCCCTGAAATGCTGTTTACCTCCATTAATTGGGCATCTTAACTTCAAAATTTTAAATGTATCAGTCACAAAATGTAACCAATTTATACTGAGGTTTCTGTAGCCAACCCTGGTGAAAAACCTCACAGGATCTTTGAGGATCTTTAAAAATCTTCAAAGACCTGTCAAAGATCCTTAAAGATGAGGATCCTGTAAAGATCTTTGTAGGATCTTTGAAAGATCTTCAAAGATCTTCAGATGCTAAAACTACTTGCAAAGATCTTTGAGGACATTTCAAGGATCTTGTGAGGATCTTGCAAAGATCCTAGTGAAAATCAGCATAAGGATCTTGGCAAAGATCCTTAAAGATCCTATGAGGATCTTTTTAAGGATCTTAAAAAGATCCTTATAGTGATCTTGAAAAGATCTTTATC
Organism: Pachyseris speciosa; assembly: GCA_016490735.1. NCBI lineage: Eukaryota > Metazoa > Cnidaria > Anthozoa > Scleractinia > Pachyseridae > Pachyseris > Pachyseris speciosa. The sequence continues at coordinate 209,392 of JAEMWC010000038.1, forward strand.
AGGATCCTTGAAGATCCTCAAAGATTCTTTGAGGATCCTTCAAAGATCTTAAAAGGATCTTTAGAGTGATCTTTAAAAGATCTTTATCAGGATTCTTAAAGATCTTACCAGGATCCTTCAAAGATCTTAAAAGGATCTTTAGAGTGATTCTGGAAAGATCTTTATCAAGATCCTTGAAGATCCTACGAGGATCGTTCAAAGATCTTAAAAGGATCTTTGGAGTGATCCTGGAAAGATCTTTATCAAGATCCTTGAAGATCCTACGAGGATCCTTCAAAGATCTTTAACCGATCTTTAGCATGATCTTCATAGGATCTTTAAGGATCTTCAAGGATTTTAATAAAGAGCTTTGCAAGGTCTTTATGTTAATTAATTTCAAAAATGTTTCTAGGAATTCTCAGAAATTCCCAGAAATTCCAAACAATGCAAATCACACACACATGAATTTGGTTAGGAATTGCTAGCTGGGAATTTTTGGGAATGGTTTGTACATGTTTAGAATACCTAGGAATTCCCAAGATTCTAAGTAAACGGAGCTTAGAATGTCTGAGAATTTTTAATGTTCACTTTGTAACACAGTAATGGCTTGGAAAAGCATGGAATTTCTAG
>JAEMWC010000038.1:225000-260000 GCA_016490735.1 Pachyseris speciosa
GTGCATTGCAGGCGAACAAAAAACAGCTCCTTTGGGAGCCACCAAATGCAGCAAAAGACATGACCAATTTCCTGAAAGTACCCCCCAAACTGGTTGCCTCAACCCCACATTTAATTGATGTCTACTCCCGACTATTAGACAAATTACCCTTCAGCCACATATATATCCACGGGGCATAGATAACACTTCACAGTATTTGTCGTTCTAAGAATGAAAACGTCTAACAACAATGACTGCCAAGTTACACCCAGAGCAGGTACCGGTTTACATAGCGGAAAATTTTGCAATCAACTTATTCTACAAACGCTTTTGAATTACGCTTATAACTCGGACAGAAAACCTTTTGTAGTATATAATCATCGACGCAAACAAAACGAGGTAGTTTAGTGTGTAGCTACTTCACGCGAATAGCCAGCATACAGGCGCATCATTTATGGCCATTAAACCCATAAGCTTTTCTGTATTCTTTCTGACGCTTGTTTACGACGCGAGTGTTGCTGCTACATGCATTACGTTCGCCTGTTGAAGAGGCGTATGATTGTGCATGAAAGCAGTCTCGAAAACGGCTGATTTTCGGTCTCACGATTTTCGCGCACACGCTTTAAGAACGAGGAAGGTGCATGCGCATTCATTCATTATTATTTCATGTCATTCTCTCACGTTGCTTTGTAATTTGTTTTTACTCAATCATCATTATTATTTCATATCATTCTTTACTCCGAGTCGCGACCTGATTTCCGGTGAGTCGAATCGACTTTCCTGTAGACGAATCGATCGACTCGAGTCGAATCGATCGATTCGTCAACATTTGGCAGCACCTTTGGCTCAACCTCGTTCCCAGGGTCCTCTCCTTCCCGTCCCTCTGGGAACGAGGTTGCTTTGCTCTTATCTTCACAACATGACTTCCTCCTCAAGTTGCGATTTAATTTCCGGTGAGTCGGTTTTAACGCGCGATCTGACTTCCGGTGAGTCGAATCGTCTGTGCTTGCTGACGATTTGACTCGATTCGGGTGTATTGGACATGGATGGGTTTCGTTACGTTACGGTGTTTTGAAAAGTTTTTATCTTTAATAGATAGCCTCTTAGTTGGTCTACAAGATGATGTTAATATTCTGGAATACATATGCAGATAGCGCTGCCGAGGATTAGTGACGTCATCCAATATGGCGGACCTTTTCAGATTTTCACTATAATTTTCTTTTTTCCCCGAAAATTTAAACTTTCACCCAGAAAATACACTTTTCGACAGCTTAGCATCATTATTGGGCTTCACAACTACTTCTCGTTCAGAATATGGCTTAATGAATTTAAAATTTCAGCTCTTTCCGGTAAACCACACCTCAATTTTTGTTTAATATCTTATGATATCTATGAGCCGAAATTCACAGCGAATATGTCTCAAAGATAAACGAATCACTACTGAAATGGAGAGGTACCCGGTGAAAATTCTCTTCAAATATCCAAAACTCCGAGATCATCCCCCACCCCCGTCCCCTTTGTACGTCCAAGGGTTAAGCTTCTTTTTAAACTATTTCAATTTAAAGGCAATAAAAGCCAACCTTTTGTAGTGTCATTTCCAACCTGTCCATCAGATGTTCAAAGGCAAAGAATAATTCTCCGACAGGAGAGTTTACAACGAATGGTTCCATATAAACTCTTTCCCCACTGAGACGGACATTTGGTTTTCTACTCCACAGGCATGCGCGGTTGACTAAATTCGTGACTGTATGTCAGAGGGAAAGACTGACACGGGTTGGGAAAAATCCTAAGAGATTTCGGAAGGAATTAATTCTAATAACAGCAGTTAAAGGGAACTTTCACTCTTACAACAAATCGACGCTAGATAGTAGGCACTAAATACAAGATTTCAAAGTTTGTTTTAAACTGTGGAGATAACATTTAAGTGTACAAAAGATGGATATCGTCATCACCTATTTTCGCTTTTACATTTCCCGGACGCAGCTATTTTGGATTTGATGACGTGTAATGGTTGCCCTATTGTTTAACACAAAGGATTTTCTACTTCATTTGATTCCTGACAATAGCTGCAACCATTATACCAGCAATTAAAGGAAACCTCCACTCTAACAACAAGTTGACGCTAAATTATAGGCACTAAACACAAGATTTCAAATTTTGTGTTAAACTGTGGAGATAACATTTAAGTGTAGAAAAGATGGATATCGTCATCACCTATTTTCGCATTTACATTTCCCGGACGCAGCCATTTTGAATTTGATGACGTGTAATGGTTGCCCTATTGTTTAACACAAAGGATTTTCTGCTTCATTTGCTTCCTGACAATAGCTGCAACCATTGCAAGTCATCAAATCCAAAATGGCCGCGCCCGGGAAATTTGAAAGCGAAAATAGGCGATAATGATATCGATGTTTTTGTACACTTAAATGTTATATCCACGTTTCAAAACAAAATTTGGAAGCTAGTAATTATTTCCAACAATTTAGCGTGAATTGTTTGTAAGAATGGAGGTTCCCTTTAAGACACCTTGTGGACGTAACATAGAATGGCTTCTTTGACATTAAAGTGAAAGAGGTGGACAAAGTCACTAAAAGAGTAAAAATTCTATTTTTTACGGCTTAAGCTTGCAATTTGACGAACGGAGGCGATGGGATTCCACAGTAATTTCCTTTTCTTCGTAAGAAAGCGGTATTTATACCACCATAAAAATCCTTGGGAGTTCGAGAGCAAATCCTTTTTTTTTTTATCGCCGGTGAAATTTGGTTTTCAAAGTCACATAAAATTATCGGCGCGATAGCAAATATCCATATACACCGACAGAGGGAGCACCTTCAAGTGAGTAAAGTTGCCGACTTTGAAAGTTAAACCTTTTACAAGAAAGATGTAAAGGCAAAATTTCCGCAAAGACAGATACGTTAATTATGTATACATTTTGTGACTCAAACTCTGTTCTTGCTCGCCGTTTTAATTTTGGAACAGGGCTAGTGTGACCGTGATGCGTGCGTATATCGAGTTATGGATGCACTCGGGAAGTTTGGAGAGCACGAAAAATGCGCAAGAGTAGCTCGAGGCGCAGCTAAAAGCATGAGCAAATTCTTTTATAACATAGCGACAACAACGATCTGCGCGAAGCTTTTTATTAAGATAGAGTGCAAAAGTCTCACAACGCACAAAAAATTAAAGAAACGTCCCTATTGGCTGGTAAAAAAAACACACCTCAATTTATACTTTGGTTTGAGCGAGAACATTTGATCCAGTTAACTATGTTAACCAATAACTGTAAATGAAAAGTTCAAAATTTACGGGGAGAAAATCAAAGCCAAATGTACTCAAGTGTCACTAAAAATGTTTTAAAAGTCAAAGACCCGAAGTTATCAAGGATTCTGATTGTTCAAAATAATGTTTACGCTGCCGTGCACGGTACAATTAAAGAAGACAGACTGCAGGAAACTTGCAGTTTTCTCCTGGGCAAACACCACACTGTTATTTTACGAACAGTTATGGCTGCAGCAGAAGACTAAGGTTGGCTGCTAACATTGCCAGTGTTGAAGCTTCTTGATAGGACATCACCGCAGTTGCGTAGCTGTGAAGTGAATGGTCGTGTATTGTAATGTGAAAGGTAAATTCCCAATTAACAACTGTGTACTTTATTACCCAGGTTGAAAAAATTTAAAAACGACAATGGAACGGAAATTTTACCTTTAAATATTGTTAATGATCAATTGGTGACTTTTTTGGTTCCCAGTGAACGTCTTTCGGGCAAAATTTGCTGCAGCTGGTCTCCCGACAAATTTGCGAAACGCGCAACTTGCGATTCTTTTTCGGCTTTATTTTTGCTGCTTGTTGGATCAATACCTAAAAGGTCAATGCAGTTCTTCGCTGGTTTCTTCCATGTTTTTAATAGGAGGAAAAGTGCACTGCAGCTTAACAGGATGGCAACTCTGCAGCCAGGTAAAAGAAATGCTCACGTCATCTTATTTACGCACGGGCGTGCGTAAATAGAGACTTTGTTCATAGCGGCTCAATAGGACTTACATAGGGCAAGCACGCGCGTTATGTTATAACATTATTTAAAAAAAACTTCATGTTTCTTACAGCTTTCGTAATAAATAAAAGTTGAAGCAGTATGTCACAATTACGCAACACTGTACATCTTTTAGCATTACTGCAAAGGAAAGTGTTTTCGGTTTTTGAAGCAGTGACTTTTTTCCTCCAAAAAGTTACAGGCTGTTTTATTTGATATCGGACCTGTAAAGGAAAATTGTCAAGTCCCACCATGGAAAGCACGGGCTCATACACGCCTTCATATACCACTTGCCTTTCACATGGAACATTTCAAGTTTCCTCAGTTAAGTGGTTTTGAAGGTAAATCTTGCTTCAACAATTTATGTTCAAAGTTTTAAAATCATAACATGTTGCCACGTTTTACAGTCTTTTGCTGTCAAACTAAAAACAAAAACAACTAAAACATTCAACACAAAATTGGAGTATTACAGCATGTGCAGATCGATGCATTGTTTACCAAAGGAATCAATTTCAGCTGAAAGTGTTGTTGAAATTCTTCAAAATCAGAAGAATTTTTTTCCTAAAAAAATATGACCACTCTTAAGGGGTTAAGAGGGAAATGGAAATTCCAAAAGGGAGGGGGTTACCAATTACGGAATTTTGAGAGCATGGGAGGGGGTGGAGGGAAAAATAAATTTGGGAATTTCCAAAGGCAGGGAGGGGTCGGGTTTACAACATTGACGCCACTCACGGTAAGGAATTTGTATATTTGCTGGAATCATATTTTATTACATTTCGGATTTTTCCTCTCACGTGAAAATATGGATTGGACATGGTATGGTCACGTCTGTTTGCCAACTGCTGTTCTGTAACAAAAAAAAGTTGCCTTAAGTGACCAAACAGAACCATACCTGTTGATTAGTACAATAAGACTCAGATCCATTGCCAACAGCTAAGAGAAACATGGGGAAAAAACAAATCTTCATCTCGTTTGTCATTAAAAGTACTCTATGCTTTGGTAACTGTCAGTCTGTAATTTGAATTTGATCACTGTTTATCAGCTCCAGTTTTGATTTTCAAAGTCAGATTAAAATAATTGTAATATTTTAGAGCTTATTTTTAATGTAAAGTATTCCCTGGAGGACCATTAATTTTATTCCGATCAAGCAGCAAAAATCCTTTGAAATGCCTAAACAGTTCTTGCCATTACTACTCATAATCCTTTCATAGGCTCTCTGTATATTTAAGCCACCGCTTGAAGATGAAACAATTCTACAAGTTCAGACTGAGTGGTTCAGCCCATCAATCACATACATGTATGTTCAAGCTTTCATGACCATTATTTTCTCTGTTATTTACTTCATAAAATGAAACAATCAACATGATTCCATGTTCTTTTTACAGTCTTCCTCATGTTAACCTGTGACGATATCTTTATCATTAAGGGCGTCAATTACACGCCGCATGAAGACTGTCTCGGTGTATGTATTTCTTCTTTACCCTTTTTAATTTCTTCATAAAATCAGTTCTTATGTCATTAAAAAATTTCAGGTACTGGTAATGTCTTTCCCTTCATGCATTCATATCAATTTCCAAATGTGTACCTGAATCACTCCCAGGAAGATCCTGTGCAGCTGGATTAAAGGATGAATTCACATGTTCATCTGCATTTAAAACCACAGTCCTTGTTTATTTATTACAAATAAACCATGACTGTGGTTTTAAATAGGACAGGAATTGGTACTATAAATCAAAATAACAACAAAGCCACAATCAAACAAATCTTGAACAGTCAAAATTTGTAAGTGCTTAAATTATGTGATGTACATGTACCCTCACTAACCTCACTGAGCAAGTAAATCACGTTTATTACAGTTCCGTTACAGGTTACATATTTTAGCGTGTAAGTATGCGAGTGTGAATTTGTGTTGTGTTTGTTACATGCAGCATTAGTTTTTCAATGTAATACCGTGTAGCAATCATGCAATCCTATAAATTGTCTAAAGTATTGAAAATGACAAACATTTATTTTGTCAATTCAAAAACGTTGTGACTCATTCTGGCAAGCATATCTACATCTACATCTACATCTACATGATTTCAGCACTCGGCAAAGTCCCATTGATTTATGGCTGTTATGCGTGTAGCCTCATACACCATAAACCTTTTTGGAATATCACGCCAAGCCGGCCACTTGCTGAATGGAACAGGTCAGCACTAGGGGTGGTCACAGCCAGAGTTTTGTTACGTCCCTAGTGGTTCTTTTACGTCCCACAGAATCAGAGAATAATGAAGAGTTGTGAGACGGGGCCTACGGTTTATCGTCCTTATCCGAGAAGACTAGAAAGTCTCACCGTTTGTAGATGTCATTACAAAGGCAGCACTTTCTCCTCAATTAATAAAGACCCTGAATGTTGGTCCGGCCGAGGTTTTGAACCCGCGACCTCCCGCACGTTAGTCCGGTACTTGTCCAATTTAATAGGCATGCATTTTAAACAAAACTGGACCATTATTTTTTTGCTTCCATTCACGCAAATAATTATGTTTTCTTAATTTTCAATGTGGTAATATAAAAACGATAACAACATTCAGATAGTTAAAGTAAGTAATCTGTATGCATGAATGGCCATAGAAAGTGACATGATATAAACCTAAGCCTAATTTTTCACTGGTTTTATTGAGTAACATAATATATATATTTAGCCAAGGCTAAAAGCGGAGCTCCAAAAGCATTCTTTTTCTACTGGCATTTATATATAGTCTGCTTGTCATATCACCCATCTGACCTCACTCAAGCTACAGACCCAATGCTGTAAAAAACAGTATGGAAAGGTGATCTGAGCCAGTGACACAGTGGATTTAGACCCCCGCGGATTTGCACCCTCCAGTCCAGATCTGCTTGTGTGGATCAGATTTGGACCCCCTAGTCCAGAACTGCTAGCAGATATGAACCCCCTTTTACGGATTTGGACCCCCACCCCTCCTAATAACAAGTGTTCTATTGAGTAAGGTAATAAAAATTCCTTCGCAAATTGAGTTTGGAGATGTTATAAAAGCAAAATAAAAATATTGACTTAGGTTTTAATACCTTGTGTAAAAAAGAACCTGCAACTCTAGTCTGCATCTATAAATTTTTAAAAGAAAACATTTCTTAACATCTTAGAGCAATACCTAAGGACAGGTCTGTTTCCCCGTTCAACTGTAGGCTACTTAGTTATGGTTTAGAGCCACTAGAAATTGGTGGAGAAGCCTGCATGGTGATTGCTCCTTTGAATCAGTATCACAATTCAGATATATAGTGATTCAGATCATCACTTCATAATGAATGCAATTTCAATTATCCAGAGCCTCCCATGAGATAGTTGTAAATCAGAAATTGTGTATCCTCTGGATATATGTATGCCTCAAAAAAAAAAAAAAAATGAAAGAAATATACATGGAAATCAATAAAAACATTTAGATGATATGAATTAAGACCAAGATATTTCTTTGATCAATTACTTCTTGACCTTACTATCACAAAAAAAAAAACTGCTTGCATGCTAACATTAAGCTCATCAATCAATGCACCTACAGTGTTTTCAAAAAGAAATCCAGCTGCTCTTCTGGCCAGCCAAGTGCAAGACAATGCAACTTGATAATAATGTATTGGGCGTTTGGTTGATACCACTAACAATGTAGTATGAGGATTTAAGGTAATGATTCATCAAAGCAAAAGTGCTGGAAATCCGTGTTAGCCAATTAACTTGATTTTCTATTTTGCAAGAAAGATAAGGACTAGTCTCACATTTCTCCATGTACATTGAAATTGCACAACATACTTCATCAAACATCAGAAATCCCATTTAACATTAATGCCAAAAGTCATTCAAACATCCCACAAGATTAGTGTGACCAGCTACAATAACTAATAAAATTAACTGAAAGACTATATGCAGGAGAAGGAAGTCCAAAGGATGTGTACATTGATGAGAAAGAGCTTACTTTAAGTTTAATTTTAAGTTTTAAGTTTAATAATACTTTGTCATGCGAATACAACTAAGTTGATACAAAACAAAAAAAGTGCATGACTGGAGAATAATTGGGAGAAACTAAATTCCCATACAAAGAATATTATCTAATATTACACATTCTAAAAACTAAGAGGTGAAATTTAAACGTGGTCCAAAGCTAACCTAATCAAATTAAATCGAATACTTGTCTCTTACAAGTCACCCCAGATTTAAGATTGACATTAAAAGTTAAGAAGTAAAATTTAAATACAATCGAAAGCTAACCTAATTAAATTACATACTTGTCACTCACAAGCTACATCTGATTTAAAATTGACACAAATAATGTAATAGATAGGACTTAAAACTGCTTAAAGAAGGTGCATGCATGATGTTCGATGGAACACCATTCCAGTCTGTTATGTGGTGATTAAAAAAAGAAAAGCTGAAGGCTATATATATATTTAGCCAGGCCAGGCCTAGAATCGGAGCTGCACAATCTCACCGAGCAACTTCGCATGGCTTTATTTGGGCCAGTTTAATTTGTGTTCAAAACAATTGAGCAGCAGCGGGGAAAACGAAGGGTTTTCAATAGCAAACTTTGCAGATAAAAAAAAGACGGACATTCTTGAGTCCTAACTACTATCAGATGAAAGCGTAAGGAATTCAAAAGCGGATAAAGAAAACTCTACAACTGAACAAAGTACGATGCGAGTGTTTGCTCGAAGAAGGAGAAGGTGGAGAAATTAAACAAGACTAGCTAGTAATGAAAATAGCTTGTACTGATTAAGTTACAAAAATCGGTATTTCTTTTGACAAAAATGCCCTTAGAAAAGAAAATAAAGGGTACAAGCTGATCGTTTACAGCAGTCAACAGGAACTGACCGCGGTTCAGAAACAACAGATCAACAAACATATTACAAGAAAACAAAGCACAATACGAATAATATTTCTTCGAACATTCTTGGAGAAGGTGGAGAAATTAGACAAGTAACAAAAATATCTTTAAATTTAGACATAAACGTCTGTAGAAAAGACAATAAAGACGTCCGCACCTGATCGTTAAGAGCAGTGAACAGGAATCACTGAGGCAGCAATCACTCGGAACGAGACAGAGCTGAATAATGGAGCCATTTCCCACAAAATCTTTCCTTGGCTTACACAAATCACTAAAGTGCGCTGATAGTTTTACTGTTACTTCCCATGTCTTCCGAAGAACCTTCTTCAATTAATGATTCTCAGTGGCAAAACATCATCCAGTTAACGAAGAAAGCGCTTGCCAAACCACACGAGCATTTATCTCGCAGACCCGTCCACTATAAAATTTATCAAAGCCAGCCAGCCAGTCAACCCATTTCGCTGTTTTTAACATCCAAACGCTGATTCTTACCGGTTCAAACAAATTAAGACGACGTGTTTATAGACGGCGAAACTTAATTGTTGTTTACAGGCCGCTTTCAACGAAGATCTCGCTAAAATTTTTTTCAAATGACGAGTGAAGCGCTCTCGTTTTTGACATTTTTGCCAGCATTTTGAAACTTTATTTCAGATTTTGAGAGGTGCACATGCACATGCATTTGATGGACTTTTTTTTTCATTCGAGCTTGAGTTTCCGCCTTTAATCCTTAATTTTACAAGGACTCATTGCGATTACGTGTTAATAAGATAAGGGCAAAAGTTTCTTAATGCTGTCGAGGCACTAAGTTTGAAAACCAGTAAACAAAGCCAAGTAAAAACACTCGTTCGCTTGCAAAGAAAACAATGTAACAAAACAAACAAACAATTCAACTACTTCTTTGCGTCCAAAACGAGTAGAGATAATTGTTATTTATATCCATTCGAGAGAAAAATACAAGTTTCATTTCTGAACAAAAGTAACAACGATTAAACCAAATGTTAAGCTTCTATTTATTTAATTTACCTCACTCTCCATCGCTGTGTTGTAGAGGTTTCTACCACTTGAAAATACGTAAGTTTCAGTATGAAGCAAAAATAAGCATCCGCAAAAATAGCAAACGGTTTGTCCAAAGAAAGAGTTCCTTCCACAGAGTTTAAGCTACTCGTTCCTCCCATTAATACCATGAACTGTTAAGTGACCTTTCTTGGTGAGATGCAAGATGCCGCGGTAAAGTGAAAGCCCTTGAAGCGTTGAATTATACTGTTTTCAACCGCAGAATCGATCCAAGTTTGAAGCTTTTCCTGGGAAAAATCTTTCACCCTTCTTTTCATCACTTGAAAATTCACCTTCCGGAGTATCTTTTGACAAGTTTTTGATTATTCTGCTTTTTACGCGAATTTAAAGACAAACTTCCATCGAAGAAGATTAAGTTGTTTTGCTCAAAATGAAGAAATCAACTGAATGTAAAATTACGTGCCGCAGAAAGCGCGCGAAAAATTTAAAAGCCTCGATTTGGTTTGGCTGTCCCACACCTGGCTTGAGCCTGCGATCCAATCGAAAGCAAGTACCTGGTCAGCGGTCAACTTCAAAAAAAACAGCTGACCTCGATGAGTTCTTAACTTGAGCCCGCGACATGGTCACGTGACACTGGTCAGCGGATACCTTGTTTTGACAGGTGTCAATTGGCTGTAAGAGGAATGTCCAGTATTAAAGACGTACGCTGTAAACTAGCTTGTCAGGTTGGCCAGGTGGAGTATGGCAGCCATGTTGGATTAATATGATTATTATTAGGATATTATTAATTATTGGGCGACTCCGTCGTCGTCGTCATGCGTTCGCGCCCACGAGCAATACCGCTAGCCATTTTTACCATGAGAAAAGCAGTTGACGGGTTTCTATAGGTATGGTGCTCCGCTATGAGTTCACCTTCGCTTGCACTTGAATGGCTTGAGCTAGATCCAAGAACATCTTCAGGTGCAGAGGGCACGAGATAGCCTGCCCGTATTTTGTGAGGCGAGCGCAGGGTGTCTCTAAAACGAAGACCTCTAAAACGAAGACCCCAAGACCTTAAGACCCTAAGACCCCAAAAACTCTAAAACGAAGACCCCCTAATTTTCTAAGCATTTTTTACCTTTAGTGAAGTTTTGCTCCTTCTTTATCTGGCCAATTTTGTTCATATTGGTGTCGAGTAACCAGGCTCCCACACTTGGCCGGAAGACCTACCGATTTGCTTCCTTTGTCAATCATGTGGAGGAAGAGAGAGCGAGCGCTTTGCCGTGTTTTCCCGGCACAGTTTGGCAAGCTGTGATTGTTCGTCGATTTTGGGATTTTTTCTGTGTTTTCTCTGTTCTGTCTATGAATCGTACGTTTCATCGGACCAGCCATGGATTGGTGAGTGAATCGAACATGATTTCATTTGATTTAATTCTGACATCTTAGTAGTGATTCATTTGCTTGTTCAGTAATAGTTTGCCCAATAATGATTTCCTAGCATAGGTATTCACGTGGGAAAATTCTCTTGGGACTGATCCGACAGAAAAGGCCTCGGAAAGGTGGACTAATGGTCTTAATACAAGCAAAATATGAATGAAAGACGGTAGTTTTTAAACTTAAAAGTGTAAAACATTGATCTTGAAATGTTTTGCACATATTGTGGCCGGCGAGTCCGGCTTCAAGCACGAGATGCTTAGCGGCGCCGTTCTTTGAGTGGCATGGCGGATAAAACATCGACACAAATATGAACAAAATTGGCCAGATAAAGAAGGAGCAAAACTTCACTACAGGTAAAAAATGCTTAGAAAATTAGGGGGTCTTCGTTTTAGAGTTTTTGGGGTCTTAGGGCTTTCGTTTTAGAGACACTCGGCGAGGGGTCGGCGATTTCTTTGATTTGCGAAACCGAGGAGTATTGGGGAGAGTAAAACTTAAATATCATGGGGATGGGTATCGGGATGGGTATTAGGGTGAAAAAGTGTAGTGGGTGTGGGGGAGAAAAAGCTGCACCCAATTTATGTTACACATGTAAGCTCCTAGTAATAGCTTGTTGTTTCTTTATAAAACACTTACCATTTTAATTCGTACGCAGCTACTGTCACAAATAAATAGCATACGACAGGCAATACGCAAAGGGAGAGGCAGGCTTTTCTGCTATTCCGCAGTAGTGGATCGGTGCCTTGTATCCTGTCTACAAACAACTACATACTTTGAGAAAAAAATTTCAGTTTTGAATTTTTTTTTTCATTAAAATAAAGGAAATAAAGCAAAATAGATGGCGCGTGCTTCGTTTCGGCTTAGTTAATCTAGATCTCGCTAAAGGCGGCGATATACGAGATACAAAAACTCTCAATTTGTCGCGCAACATTGTTTCTTTGCAAGTTTAGGTTGATGTTTCACGTTTTTCACCTTGCGTGATCAACTTGTCGCGCAACAAAAAATTTTGTTACGGGTTGAAGAAAGTTGTTGCTCAAAGTAGACCCGCGATCTACTTTTCGCAACAACTTTCTTCAACCCGCGACAAATTTTTTTGTTGCGCGACAAGTTGACCACGCAAGGTGAAAGACGTGAAACATCAACCCAAAACTTGCAACGAAACAATGTTGCGCGACAAGTTGAGAGTTTTGTATCTCGTATTTCGCCGCCTTTAGCAAGCTCGATCCATGGATTCCATTAAGTTTCATTTTTAGGAGAAATCGATCAACTAATTTTATACAAGTTTGATTATTAAAGCATTCAGTCTAACTTAATTCGAACAAAAGCATTCTAAATCGAACCCCATGGTTTTTTAGTTCCATTCCCGGGGCAGTTGAGCCCTAAATCATGTCTTTACTACAAGTTGTTGCCTGCATTTGTTTTGTTAAAGTTTGTATTTCAAATTTTGCGCTCGCTTTTTTTTTTTTTGCTCTTCAAGTAATTCTAAGAGTCTGAAATTGACTATACACAAACGAGTGAATCTTTCCCACCCGAAGTATATTTCAAGTTAGTGTAGGTGCAATAATTCTCAATAGCACGTTTTTTGATGCGACAATACGAATTAATACGAAACAAATACGCCGATTGTTTAACCGCGGGAGTCACAATTTACTGCATTAAAAAAAAAACAGAACTCGACTTCCACTGGACGTATAAAAACAATCCCAAGTTCTGCTTAAAGCTTGAAATGTGCACTTTACAGGAAAAATACTTATGTCTACGCGAAACAGAGTTTGGATTGAAAACAACAAAAAAAAAAAAAAAAAAAAAAAACACGCCGACGATGGGTTGGTAGTTAAACTAAGTCCCATTGTTCTTGGGGGGCGGAATTTTTGCTTGCTCCAAAGTCTTTTGCGGGCTTGGGGGTTTTAGGGCAAGTGATTTCGGAGCGCATTTTCATGTTTACGGAACAGCTTCTGGAAATCATAGTTCTGATACAACTTCCACGCTTCGTATTGATTCAAAATTTCGCACATCTCTAGTTTAGATTTTAGGCTTACTTTTATCGGGTAAACCTAAGCAAAGGAATCCTGAATTGAGAAAGAAAACCATCTTGAATGTTAATGAGGTGCTTTTCCCATACAAAAAGAAGCGAAAAACCCGAATTCTAGAAGCTCATTTGATACTACTATTCCAAGGCCGAGAAAGGTTTAAAGGGTCTCAAATGGTTCCTTAACATCTCTACTGAAGAGGCCGGGGGTAAACCTAACAGGTAAAGTGGGTTAGTTTTTCACATTGGAGCAAAATGTATACTGTGTTTGAGCATTTCGCCCAATTTTCTTTGTATTTAAAGGCTTTTGTCTGACAATGCATTTTTAAATTTCGCGCTTCGAGCCTAAATAAGGTCCCGGATGTCTCGCACCATTCTATGCGATGTATGTGATTAGGAATAAAATAAAAACAGCGGAGATAAACATGGTTAACCAACGCATTTTGTATAGACTTGACGTTTCGTATGCTAGGCAACATACATTTTCAAAAGTAAAAAACAAGCAAAGCTGGTTACATGGCGAGGATTGTGTATATATAAACCAATATTTCGGGAGGCACAGCCGTTTTCTAGTTTACAATTTTATGGCTGGTTAGATCTATCACAGGATCCGTCTCTTCTATTTTGCAATGGTGGTCCTTGCTAAAGTATTCCACTTATTTTCAAAAGTGACCGTTACAATTTTTAAAAACTATTTATATACTTTTACTATAGGGGTCTGGAACCGAGATTAAGAAAAACTATGAGCACTTACCATTTGAATGGAATTTTCGGTGGATTTTTTTGAACAAATGGAACTGGACTGATTTTCCTCCGAGGAAACGGAACGGATTGAACCGTATCATTTCATCCGAAGTTTCGGATGCCAGTGTGGGCCGGGGTCTGGGTATTAACAATAAACAAAGGAGGAGGACCGTGAGGAGCCTGGCACTGGTAATTGTGGACAAATGGTACAGAAATTTCCGGGAATAACGGTTAAGGCGAGAAAAAGGTAATACCTCGAAAGGTATTACTGGTTGTTTACCATTTACATGGGAAAACCGGTTGGTCGACGGTTGCAGTAAATGGTACGCATCAAACACCAAAATCAGACCCAGATGAAAATTTCCATGAGACGCGCCTGTTCCTTTTATACAAAGATTCCCAACCGTCGGGTTTACACAGCGATCGAAGCCGAAAGGCGTGGAACTGGAAGAAATGAGCAAATGGAACGAAAATTTCCGTTTGGAAATTTTG
Organism: Pachyseris speciosa; assembly: GCA_016490735.1. NCBI lineage: Eukaryota > Metazoa > Cnidaria > Anthozoa > Scleractinia > Pachyseridae > Pachyseris > Pachyseris speciosa. The sequence goes on from JAEMWC010000038.1 coordinate 239,567, forward strand.
GACTACCTTTCAAGAAATTCCGTTTTCCCTGGAAATTCTCCGTTTGGGAAGACGAAAATAGGTTTGCCATTTACATTCCAACCAAAATTTCAGGACTTTTTTTGGTAAATGGTAAACATTCCACTGGGACGAACCGTTCCATTTAAATTCTTCCCAGAATTACCGGGTTTTCCATCCAAATGGTAAGCGCTCTATCTTAAACTATTTAAAGGGACACTATCCCGATTATGCGCACGTGCGAACGTCATCCATTATCTGTCAAAAAAGCAATAGAACTGTCAAATTTATTGAGGCGCTAAGATAACGTTGATCGATCCGTTGTTTACATCCTTTGTATATTATTTGCTCGCGTTGTAACAACTTCGTCAATTTATCTCACTCGTGTGGGAAACACGATTAATTCTGTATGCCTTAACGGTCCATCGGAAATACAGAAACTAAATTTGTTTAGCTTTGCAGAGAGACCGAAATCATTCTTCAACAACAAATACAACTCAAGTTTTGCTTTTTAAGCATAAAAACTGTGTCATTTCATGCACAGCATTTGCGGTGAACTGTGGAAACTTCATATGTTAAACGCATAAGTATTTGTGGCTTTTACATTTCATCTGCAGAAAAATTTAGTCACAGTTCAAATAGAACATGTCTTGAGCTTTAAAACCATGTAACAATTATGTTGGAACATAGAATTAAACGCCGCTAAGAAAATTTCCAAACGTTCATAATTTTCAAACTTGCCACTTAGCGAAAACCTCGTCACGTTCTTTATTAACTAATGCGAAACAAATTAGGATCCTCATTTAGCGTTTACATGAACCGTCGTTCGGCAATTCAAATACTACACTCCTGTAGCTTTCCAAAGAGACCAAAATCACTGTGAAAACCGCAATAGAACGTGAGTGATGAATTTTTACGCAACCAGATTCTTTGTCGCATTAGAGTAAGTCCGCTCTACTGTGAAGAGTTTCAGATGTTAATCGCGTAAGCGTTTGTCGTGTTTTTATTTCATGTTTAAAGAGATTCATCCATATTTTCAAACTGCAGGAAAATAATGCTCGAATATCGCATTTAACGTCAGGAAAATATTTTTGAAACGTGGAATAATTTGCAAAAGTCCCTGGCTTGACGGCAATCTTGTCAGGCTTTGGCCTTTCCTCAACGAGTTGTTCGGAAAGAAATGAGAGACCCAAATGACTTTGTAACGACAAATAACTACACTTATAATTTTTACGCATGCATAATTGTCTGATTACAGTTTTTTCGGATGACAGGCAAAGATTTCAATTTACCTTGCTCTCCTTCGCATTTCCAGCGACAGCAAATGCTGGGCGAAAGCTGTATCGGTGGAATACAGACACCATTCCTTTAGCCGTTTTCATGTCTCATGGATTGCTTTATTTTTGCATACATCCTGCTATACTACTGGTTCCATTTCTGCTTATTTCTTTATGAGCTTTTGTGCAAGCAGCTGGGGAGAGAAAGAAGCCTTCGACCGGCCATAGCGTTTTTCCTCCTCACGGTCCTCCGGCCAACGGCCGTTAAAAACAACTCCAAAAAAATTCTGATTGCACGAAAACTGCAACTCAACAAGACCTATATGTATCAGAAGATTTAGTGTATTATCGAACTCAACTGAGCACTGTACGGGTCCGCAAATGATCCCCAAAATGGACTGCAAATGATCCCCAAAATGGACCGCAAATTATCCGGGACCGCAAATGATCCCCATACTGGACCGCAAATGATCCCGACCAAAAATAAGGAATGGCATGGATTGATATAAAAATGACACACAAAAAACACGTTTTATCATTTTGTGAGAATTATTCCAAAGTTCTTTCCTTTTTTTTTTTTTTTTTTTTTTTTGCGTTTTTAGTGGAAAATCTGTGATCTTGCGTGACGTTCTGTCTGTTTGTTGATTTCAGGACGCCGGCTGCATAGCACAGTAATTGATTTTGTAAAGACACTTGTTGTGATCGTGGACTGCGAGTTTCGCTTCATGTCTTCTGTTTATTGTGTTGTACATCCCAGGACGTTCGAGAACATGCTTAATCAGATTTCATTTCTGTCGGGTAAATGATCAACGCTTCGGTGCACGTGCCCGATTTCAGTGAAAATCGAGCATGTATAAATTAGCCTGGAAACAGGCTCCGCAGTGGGATTTTAAAGGACCGAAAAGAAGGATCGTGGCGAAAAAAATCGGCGAGCGAAGCCCGCTTGGCTAGCCAATTTTATTTTATTTTTTTTGGCCACGTTCCTTATTTTCGCTCCATAACCCCACTGCGGAGCCTGGTCCCAGGCTAGTACAATTCAATTATATAATCACAAATACAACGGATAATTCAAATACACACATACCCGTAAAGAAATAACTGAAAAATTCCGCAGTTGATTTCGTTATCTTTTGAAATAAAAGTCTTTTGTTCACTGAGCACTCTTATTTAAAATTGTACTCAGAATACTAGAAGTGTTTCTTTCTCACATTCATGGGATCAGCCGACTGGCCTGTGGCAGGCGAGAAACGCGGTGATGTGGTTGAAATCGGAGCAGGGGTCAAAGATCATCCGAAACTTGTCACCGTCGTGTGAGCTGTGACTCCCACGCTTTCGGAAAATGTGGCTAAACTGTCTTGTTCTTATTTCATTGGTATCATTTGTGAACGTTCTTGGAGTTACTAAAGATAAGAACAAACACAAAGATCTCTAAAGACGGAAGGAAAAACGAGATAGGTTTGGATCCTGGTGTGATAACACTGGTTGACAGCTTCACATCAGTCTGATTGTGTGACCACGTTTACCTTTTAAATTAATCAGATGATGATAGTTGTGAACCATGATTTAAGGCTTTGATAAAAATAATCGCAATTCATGCCAATTCCCTATCCACACCATTTCACCATCCATGCCATTCGTTATTTTTTGTTCGGGATCATTTGCGGTCCAACATGGTGCAATATGGGGATCATTTGCGGTCCGGGATCATTTGCGGTCCTGGGATCATTTGCGGACCCGTACAGCACGATGCAAACGGATTTTTAAACGATTTTTTCTTTTTTTCTCGCATCTTTTGAATTCGCGACAGGATGAACAAAAATTAAATCAAAATTTTGAGCATGCACAGAACCGGGATGCTGTTCCTTTAACAGTAAATATGTAAAAGGATACACCTTATTAAAAAAGCAACACTAGTTCTCACTACTGATATTTACTTTAAAAGCTGGCTTAAGTTCTTAGGTAAAGGTTCCCTTAATTTGCAATCGAAATTGGTTTTGCCTGACGCTACAATGTTAAAATGATCCCACTTGGTGTTGTATCCAGTGGTTTTAACGTGGTAGCTGATGTGTGGTCATGCATGTTTAGCGAGGGCCTTGAAATTTTCAGTTTTCCTGTGGTGAAGTCTTCTTTTTGTCTGGAGATATGTGGCTCGGCCAGTGGCAAATCTGACGTGACACCCTTTTTAATTTCAATTGGCCCTTAGACCCCATTTGTGCCTTAGACGTTTTCTTCTCATACGACTCCACTAAAGCCGATAAGCTCAATTTCGACGACAAATTGCGAACTATGGAAAAGACTTTAGGTATCTGGAAAAGTAGAAACCTGACCTTAACTGGCAGAATGAACATCGTCAAAACTCTAGCCTTATGCAAATTGATTTTCATCAGCTCAAACCTCAATTTACTTAATTACCTGTCTGAAACGGTCAACAATATGAAAATCACTCCTCCCCCCAAATTAAAAAAAGTGACAGTCACTGGTAAATTAATAATAATAATAATAATAATAATAATAATAACAATAATAATAATATTAATAAAACAAAGGCGCCTTTAAAATGATTGACTTTCAAACAATGGAAACCGTGCATGAAATTACCTGGGTCAATAGCATACGTGAAACTGCCACTTCTCCTTATCGAACATTTCTTCAGGCAATATTGTGGTTTTTCTATCTTGCTAGACTGCAGGTATGACTTAAAGTTACTTCGTTTAAATACTGTACCCCGCTTCTATCATGCAATACTAAAATACTGGCAGGAAAATAAACCCACAATCTCAGAAGACAATACACAAAAGCGAAACCAAATCATCTGGAACAACCAAAACTGTTTAATAAATAAACAAATAAATAAATAAATAAATAAATAAATAAATAAATACATGATCTATTTAAAACAATGGCACGAAATGGAATGACTTATATTAACAGCCTACTTAATGAAGAGCTGAGTTTCTAATCGTACAACGTATATATTTCAACAAACTCAGTTTCACCCCAAAGTCCCATTCACAACCTACTATGGTTTAATGATAAATGCCATTCTACCGACTTGGAAGCATGAAATTAAATCTACAGCAATGCTAATTGAAAACGTGTCACACGAACCCCCACCCCCCCCCCCCCCAAAAAAGAAAAAAAAACAGAAAATAATAATTTCTTGTAATGCTGTACTATGTTCAATTGATATACAATAAAAATGATGAAAAAGCAGGCTCCTATCTTTTGAAGCGAGAAAGACTACATGGTCAAACGGGTTTCTAGACGGTAAATTTCTCAAACATCGGAAATCTCAGTTCCGGTCCAGTGGCCACGCAAAAAATCGCAGTATTATTAATAAAGTAACACCCCTTTTATCTCTTAAAGCTAGAAGAAGGCAATGAAAAATCGTTACATCTTGCGAGTTGTGCCCAAAATTACGAGTAGTTCGTCATTTTTGCTCAGGGCGTAGCCCGAGCTTAGCAATGCAGTTGGCGCACAAAACGCTTTTGCTCGTAATACGCATGCTCATTGTTACGTCATCAACGGGACAGCGCCCAAACTTTCTTCTGTCGCCATTTTGAATGCCCCGAGAGTGCGCCACAGTGAAAAGAGGTTTTAAGTGTGGCCGTGTTCTTTACTTGCTTGACATATTTTACTTTTTACAGCATTTTTTCTACTTGTTCCAATCTAGCTTTGTTGCTTACCTGTATTTACCCGTGTATAAAGCGCACTTTTTTCCCCCCAAGATTTTGTTAATGAAATTCTTCGTGTTATACACGGAACCTTTTGTTTGTTGATCGCTTCCTCATTTACATACGCGTGTGGTTAATAAAGGATACATAAGACAGTAAACAAGACTTCAAAAGGCTGTTGTCCATGCCGTTGTTATAATATAAGCAGATAACCTACCACAGTTGCTTTTAAATTTCCGCCGATAAACTGGCTGGAAAAGCCGCAATAAAACTGCCGCTGATATCCTGTGAACAGACGCCAAAAATTTGTATTACAGACGAAACAAAATATCCTCTTATTTGAATATGGTAACGAAACGCACATTTTGTGAGCCAAAATTAGTTCGAAATTATTTTGCTCGCAGTACAGCAGCTCAGAACAAAGACAAAATAAATGAGGTATGTTTTGAAGAGGCTTTACCAGATTTAAAATCTTCTGACAACTGAAAATCGTCAGAGACGCATTTCACACTGAGATAATTATCACCACGTTACGGTTAAAGGGCAGTGTCACGCTATTGTACCATCACTTTAAAAAGCTTAAAACTGCCAATGCATCAGTGGAAACCTTAAAATAATGGTCTAGTTTTGTTGCCAAAGACTGTAGTACTGCATTGACACGATAAACATCTGTATTCCATGTGAAATGACAAGGATGGAAATGGATTGAAATTTGAAAAAACTTTCCAGTTTTTTCAAAATTTCAAGCTATGCACTGAAAAATAACCAAAAAAATCATTATGGTTAGCTCTTCTTGCTAAAAATTTCATTGGAATTCATCTTGTTGATTCTGTAGAAGCATTTTTTGCACGATAACAGATAAAAGGCAGTAATTTTGGCAGAATTGAACCAAAAACAGCAAAAATCCCGGTGACAGTGCTCCTTTAATTGAACAGATCACACCACGATCATTTTTTAGCATTTAGATACGTGAAAACATACAAGTGTCAGCGAATGAAAGCGAAAATTTTTACACAGCAACAACGAAGAGTCTTTGAGCATATGAGAATTCCTGAAACGTGCCATCTCAGTGATAGCTGAGTTAATCTTTTGTCTCACGATTGAGTCACAAAGATGTGGATCTTTGTGACTTAATCGTGAGACAAAAGATTAACTCAGCTATCATTTGAAAGCACGATGATTAACACCTTTCATAATATTGTGCCGTCTCAATGTTCGGGAAAACGCTATTCTTATCAGACTCTTATCTGATAAAACAGTTTTTGGTTGCCATTTGTAATTAACAAATTAGTGATCCCGGTACACGAAACACTACCTTAACAAAAGTCAGAACAGCCTAATAGTGACCAAAAGCTTATGAATATCAGAAGAGTCTTTGAGCATATGAGAATTCCTGTAACGGGTGTCTAAATCATTCTCTCGTGCCGTCTCAATGTTCGGGAATACGCTATTCTTATCAGACTCTTATCAGATAAAACAGTTTTTGGTTGCCTTTGGAAATTAACAAATTAGTGATCCCGGAAAACGAAACACAAGCTTAACAAAAGTCAGAACAGCCTAATAGTGACCAAAAGCTTTTGAATATCAGAGAAATTTTAACTGGAACAGGTGCGAGACAATATCCCAAAATGGAACCGTACTTTAATATCGGTGTTTACAAGATTCAAAATCATGGGATAAATCATTGTCGCTTTTTCCTTCGACCATTAATTTTGATAGACTGCGAGCAGTCTCTTATTTTTCTTTTGCGTCACGGTAAAATGCGATAACACGCGAGGAGCGAGGAGCGAGCGGCAAAGCCGCGAGGAACGAGGGCGGAGTCCAAGAGAAGAAAAAATAAGTGACTGCGGTGGGATCTCTGATCTGGCGATTTGCCGCTTTTCACGCCGTTTTAATTGACAGCCCTGCTTTGACAAGTGATACCGCTTCGTCGCAATTTCTCGTGTCTGTCGTGTGGTGTCTCGTTTCTGTAACAAACGTGTCTGTTCGTCCGTTACTGTTTTGTTCGGTAAGGATTTTTATTTTTGCTGCCATTGGAATTGCCGTTACTAGAGCGATGGTTTCCTAATGAGTCTGGAAACACCGAAAAAGAAGGTCGCTCAAAATAACTGAGCGAGGAAGGTAGCGAAAGGGTGAAGAAGCGTCCCAGTAGAATTTGTAGAATTTGTCACCGACCTTTCGCACGTAAAATAGGGTTGGAAGGCCTACATGACTCCTGCTCGTATATTTGCCGCTTTTATTTCGGTCTTTCGACCGATTTAGCTTCTTGTATGTTTTCAGCGGGTTAACATGATGATATAGAGGATTTGCATGTTAGTAACTAAAAAGAGCCATTTGCTTAACTGTCGCATACAATGTATTTTGACCTCAAAGGTGTCATTTCTTGGTTATCAACGACTGTGTTGTTTCTGTTTCGCTTCTGTGGTATTCAAGCCCTTTGAGGCATTTTATCTCGGTAGATAAGACTTTTACCGAATCCGGTGGCCAATACAGCAAATACATCCTTTCCACTCAAAAGTGACAAAACGGCTTTTTATTGTTGAGATTTAAGAATCATTCCGCCTGACTTTTCCTCGGCGGCAAACACGTTTCAAAACATCTTTTCTGTCCCCCTCTCACCTCTAGGCTACAAACGAAAAATGGACTCCCTACAGACTGAGACCTTTTTGTTGACAGATTGACGAGTAGCCGACCAATCGGAATTTCCGTTTCGCTGAAACTTTTTCCTCTCTCCCCCCAATCTCTCCTCCTTTTTTTTTGCCAGTAATTTGCATAATTTTAACTTTGCGCGCGCCTCGCATGGCTCTGAGGAACAAAGGACGATCGCTCGCGGTCTATAATTTTGAAATCTCATATTTGCGTTCACGACCCTTTGATCTTGGTTCTTATGTCAAACGACAAGTGGCAATGACAACATTGCACGTCCTCTTCAAGCTACATCCCGCAATTTTCCCCGAGCTAAAAGCCATTATGGCTCTTGTTCTATACAAGATAAAATGGATCAATAATTGTACCAGGATTTGGTTCACTATGCAGTCGACTCCAGATAAATCGAGCCCTCGCTAACTCGAACCTCGCGAACCTACTCAAACCAATGTTGATTTCCCGTGGATTTCTTTCATACAATTATTGTAATTTTACCCTCAGTAACTCAAACCCTCGATAACTCGAACCTCCCGCTAACTCGAAGCAACTTTCATTTCCCTTTAGGTCATTTCGTATATAATTTTACCCTCGATAACTCAAACCACGTTTTTCATTACGTGACAAGCCAAAAAAACAAATAATAATAACTAAATAAATAAATAAATAAATAAATAAATAAATAAAAAAACGGCACAGTAGTCCAAAGCATTGAATTCATTCTTAAACAGTCGAGTATTCGTACTTTTTGTGTTACAAAAATTGTTCCAGTTCAGTCCAGGGTCGTACAAATTTCATTGTGATCAAGCTGTGCTCCTTAACGCCTTCTTCAAAATGTCAATAAATTTATGGTTCCCCTTGAAGTGCAGTGTGTCTCCGCGGTTAACTGCCTTGCCAGTTTTCACCACAGTTCAGACGTTCTCCTTGTTCTTGAGATGTTCTCCTTGTCCTTGTCTAAATGTCTCACAACTTCGCCCTCACGTTGCATACAAACCGCGTAATTCTCGACAATTTTGCTCGGTTCTGGTAGAGCCTTTTAGCTCCTCTGAAAGCGCTGGGGAACAAACTCGTTGATAGACAGTTACGATTAAGTGAACGCTCCTCAGGGGCACCCAACGACAAGTTTCGGTGGATATCTGTTCGTAATTCGCCTCGGGTTTTCGGCGTCGATGAAAGAGTGCACTCGGATTTTCGTAACTAAAACGTGGCCTAAAAGATTCGCAATGGAGAAATCATAGCCCCTAAGGTTTTCGGAAAGGTCGTAATTGCTGTTTTTGGCAGTCAAAAACGTCACCTAGCATTTTCGGAACGAAAATAGTTCCCTAGAAATTTCGTGGAAAGTTTATTTCAGCTCGCATTTTGTCAAAGGAGGATTTTGTTCCCTAACATTTTCGGACAATTAAAATTTCAGCTAGGGAATCCGAACAGATGAACTTCTTCTAGCTTATGAAAACATCACTTTAAACAGACTTCAAACACCATAAGGTACTTACAAATGCCTTTCTACAGCTTTTGGTTGATTCGGCTCGTTGGGTGCCCCTGGCTCCTTTTCGCAATTGCATAAATTACGTTCACAACTGCGAGGATCATTCTTCATTTGATTTCATTTCCGCAGTTCATATATGATTCATTCCATATACATTGTATCATTCACATTCATTTCTTTCACGACAACATATGAACCCATAATTGACCTGCACCCAACGTCAGTGGCTTCATAGCTCAGTTGGTTAAAGCATCGCACCGGTAATCGCGAGGTCACGGGTTCAAACCCCGTTGAAGTCCTGGATTTTTTTCAGGCTTCTTTTCGCAATTGCATAAATTGCGTTCACAACTGCGAGGATCATTCTTCATTTGATTTCATTTCCGCTGTTCATGTATGATTCATTTCATATATCATTCACACTTATTTCTTTCACGGGAACATATGAACCCACAATTGACCTGCTCCCAACGTCAGTGGCTTCATAGCTCAGTTGGTTAGAGCATCGCACCGGTAATCGCGAGGTCACGGGTTCAAACCCCGTTGAAGTCCTGGATTTTTTTCAGGCTTCTTTTCGCAATTGCATAAATTGCGTTCACAACTGCGAGGATCATTCTTCATTTGATTTCATTTCCGCAGTTCATATATGATTCATTTCATATATCATTCACAATAAAGAAATCGTATGCACGAGTGAAGTACGCGACCGTGCGCGAAAATTGCCTCCCGGACATTGCGCCTCCTCATGGGAAGCAACTTTCGAGTGCGCTGGCGTGTTTCACTCGCTTTACTACACCTAACGAAAATAATGGACTACTCGCAGTGTGCTTTTGTGCCGAACACAAATACGTTTGTCCTAGGAAATGAGTAATTTTGATGCTGGCGTCATTGGCCCATCCATAGTTAGGGTGCTATAATAAGGAAGTAGCCTAATTTCTTTTTCGAAAAAAAAAATGCATGAACTTTCATACCTTTCTCGAATGAACTCTACATCAGCGAGATATCATTTATTGTTTTAATAACATGAATTTTTGTAAAAAAACAAACAAACAAACAAATAATCATGAGCTGTTTTGTCAAGGTGCTATAAAGTTGTTATAAAAGTGTATTCTTTTATCATGTTTCTCTTCGCTGTTTCTGTTTTATTCTAATTAAGCTTAGATAACACAATAATAAATAAATAAAAATTAAGAGTATATTGTACATTATCCTAAGAAGCACGTGTTTGCGAGTTAATTGTTCAGTGCTTTAAGCTCTTTTGTTTTTCGTTTTAGTTTCACCAAAGGTGGTTTTGCCGTGGACAGGTTCTGGGTTTGCGTTCCCGGTGGGATACAAACTTTGGTGTTCAGCCATTGGAATTCCTCCTTTAAACATCTCAATAATAAGGAACTCAGCAGTTGTGGCAAATGGGACAAACTATGCAAGCATCCAAATAAGCGGGTACGGTATCTACAAATGCCGGGCAAGTAGCAAGGATGGAGATGACGACAGAGAAATACTGATCAGTGGTGAGGAAACCCAGATTGTCTAACTTTCGTCTTTTACTTCAACTGTTTAAAATGTCTGTTTTTTTGGTCAGTTTTTAATTTGTAAGTTTTTCTTTTTGTTTCTTTTCTTTTTACAATTAATTCATGATGCAAAAATAATTTGTTTTCTAGGGAGGGCTTGTTTGTTTTGAATTCTGTCTACCCCAAAGGCTAACTTATAAGCAATTAGTCGTATGACTTTCTGAATGAACGTTTGTTGTTCAACAGTGAATGAAAGGTACTAAATAAATTAAATAGCACTCTTCGTGGTGCTACAATCAGGGACAAAAGCAGTTGAGACACTCCGCAAAAGAAACTGATGTTTTCGTTATACAAGCTAACAGATTCTACCCTTTTAACTTTCCTCGATACAGTGGTGTTCAAAGGACAAATATTCGACAACGATAGGGTAAATACAAAACAAAAATCCATGCAAGGGAAGATATCTGACAGAAAAACAATCATGCAAATAAGAAGTGAAGAAGAATAAGAAGCAAATAAGAAGCAAATAAGAAGTGAAGAAGTGAAAAAAAATTTCCGCAGAGTGAATTGCACTGCCGGGCGGACAAAACTGTACCTGCCCGAAGGACACCTTTGCCGTGGCAGCCACTTATACGGCAGTATTGTTAGCCCTGGTAGAATCCCCATTTCTCTTTAATTATGAAAACGGACATATTCCCCTTTCCAGTCTGATACATTTTGTGCGCAGCAACCTCATCATGGATTCTGGTTGCGAACAGCTACCTGCTTGATTCGTTTACACTTTAAAGAAAGCGCATACCGAGTTTTGAAAGCCTCGACGTCATCACAGGAAAGCGTTTACAACTGCAATGTATAAATGAAGATTGTGGACACAGATACGCACACACATACCGAACTGTAACAAAACTGCTATGGTTCTGCTATGGTTTTTGGTTATTGATGTTGCAGGTATCAATTGGTTGTATCATTTATAGTCTGCAGTTCAATGTATCACTGAAAGCTTTTTAGCTGACAATTTCTGTATCCTTTATTGTTAAATATACATGAACCGGAAACTCCAAGCACAGGAGAAACTAGTGTGTAAAAAAGCAAAACTTCTGCACAGCAAACTGAGTGTGCCTTGCGTTTGGGACCTGAAGAATATCTTCAGTTTTCCTTCCTTTTTCTTCATACATGTAAAACCCCACAGTCATTCATTGTATGAAAAGACAACTGTCATGTAATAAAAAGTGTTTATGATAGCTGAGTTAATCTTTTGTCTCACGATTGAGTCACAAAGATATGGATTGCGACGTTTCGACCGCTATACTGGTGGTCTTCATCAGGCGATGGTGTCGACTGGCTGCGTGTGAGTATAAGAAGCACCGTGGCTGGTGGTGATTGGTACGTTTCGATCCTCGCCTAGGCTGTTGTTGATTGGAGGATTTCGATCCTTGTCGTTCAGACTAGAAATTGTTCCCTCAGCGGTCCGCTTTGGTGCTGATCGGCTGTTGTGGTGTTTGATCGTGGGCATCCACGCTTCAGGAATTTCAATTCCACTATCCCTGTTAATATTGTTAGGGTGAAGTCTTATGTGAATAACCTCTTTAACCCTACGGGTGTACCAATGTGGGTCTCGGTCAATAAATTTAAGGTGATTCCTCTCAATTGCATGGCGCATCCTTACTGCGCATAATTTATGGCGTCATTTAGTGCGCGCTCGTGCGCGCGTACACTACAAACATGGCGAATTTGCCTTGACATTGACCTTTTTCAGCTGAAATTTTCCCTTTGTCGTCGTGTTGTAAAGAAACGAGCACGGTGACCCACCTTTTTTATTGGTGTAATGTTCTTGTAATAGGCACAGCAAAAACATATTTTAAGGAGAAAAAAGTTTAATAGTAGAAGTTGGATTATTTATATATAACTGGGGTGAAACTCTGCGTTTGGAGCCAGGAAGGAGTTTGAGATGATGACGAAGTGGTCCAATTTCCTCACATTATTTAAGAGATCGGTTAATTTGAAATCACAATACTAAAGAAATATAGCCCAGAAAAACAATTAGGCACTAGTTTTCACTACTATTCATAGTTTTTGCTACATAATAACAGCTTTCTTCAGTTGTTCATGCTTCGAACATTTCTCGCACAACTCCGTAAAAACACTTAGAACAACGAGTGTGCAGGGCTAAAACAAGCACGGTGACCCCATCTTTTTATTGCATTTTTTCAATGTCCTATGCATGACTATCAATTGTGCCAAGTCTGAAAAAATCTTAATAGTACATCCTTTTCAGGGGAATTACCTTAACTTCGTCCCAGAGCGGATAATGTCCGGTCACGTTGCTGAAACGGAGGAGGATTGGGTTCGAGCAAGCCGTATGTCTCTATCGTGTTCCTTAATCCGTGTGTTTATTAGATAAATACTGATATTTACTCACAGAAATGACAGTGATGAAAATATCGTTTTGTTTTTAGTCATAGCTAATCAGCGACGCGAACGATGAAACTTCACTAGTGAAAAATCATCGTTCGCGGTTGAACGGTGTTTTTCACTAGTGAAAAGTGATCATTCGAGAAACTACGTCACCCTCGAAAACCTGAAAGCCGCCCTTTTATTTTCAAGATGTCGGAAAGGTTTCCGCACGCCGATTCAGTTGACAATTGTATCACTGAACAAGAGAACAAAGCCACCTTGCAAAAAACACAACGAGATGTAAAACTTTTGCAAGCCTGTTTAGAAACTAAGAATGAAATTAGAACCGTTGAAGACATTCCTGCAACGGAGTTGAAAGAATATTTGTGCGATGTTATCATTTCGGTCAGAACCAAAGACGGCAAAGACTACGAGCCTTCTTCGCTCCGAAGTCTATTGACAAGTTTTGAACGACATTTGAAGATGAAGAACTACTCTGCCAGTATCACGAATGACCTCGTATTTAAGAAGACAAGAAAAGTTCCCTTATCCAGACTGAAAGAGGTAAAGGAAAAGGAAAGGAAAACCGAAGAAGCGAAGGTTGCCAACCGAAGCGTTCCACGACGGAAGAGACGGAGACCATCGGAGGACAATGATGACGAGAAAGCTTGACTTAAATAAAAGTAGCTTTTATATTTTTCGTTTTTGTCCTTTTGATAAAATTTTGAAAAGAAAATGTAAACTCTTTTACATCTGAGTGAATAAACTCATTTCATCGTGTACACATTTTGAAAGAAGATGTTGAACCTTTAGTCCATGGGCCCGACCAGATTTTCTTACCACTTAAAGGGAGAAATAGTGACATGTACCAATTTAAAGACTAACTCAAGTTGATTTAGAATTTTGATGATAGCAATTTTGAATGGGCAGCTTTGTTGTACTTTTTTTTATTTAAAAAAAGTGGAAAATAGCGTCTTCCAGGAGCCGATGAATATTCATGGGCTCCTGCATCCTCAGTATATGAAAACTAGACCTTACAGAGAGAACAAAGTGCCAGAGAAGAAAAGATAACCATTTAACGCCTACTAAATCAAATGAAAAGATGAAATATGTTTTCTTTTATTCGATGCTACCAATAAAGAACAAAAACCACTTTAAAAAATCGTTTTGTAGCGATTGTGCTGCTTGAGCTCTTATCCTGTCTGCCAGTTGCCGAATTTTTCCTCTCTCGCTAACGGATTGCATTGTACTGACCTGTGTCAGTTACAAGAGTGACAAACCAGCCTGAGGAAGCTACAGAGGATTTAACCGCATATGAGTCTGATGTTGAATGTGAAGATGATTGAGCTAAAGTACTCTAAAGGCTCTCGCGGTGCCTTGTTCATTAGTTGTTAAGTTTTTTAGCAATGTTAATGCGTGTCACTAAATAAACTAAAGTTCGATCACTAAATGAATCAAGGGGTTAGTTTCTAATAAAAGAAACTGCGGTGCTTCGCCGGTGGGAGAAGGGAGGGAGGGGGGGGGGGGGGAGGGGAGGGGCTGAAACACGAAAATCTGGTTTTTCAGCAATGAATTGACCACCGTAAAGGGATTCGAAAAGCTGACGTTTCGAGCATTAGCCCTTCGACGGAGCGAATGGAGGACATGTGGGTTGTGTATGGTTTATATTCATAACATGGAGCTACGCTATTGGTGGTGACAAGATAACGTGAAAAACAGGAATAAATTAATTGAATGAAAAGCGCTAGTTGATACCGTGGGGATTAAAAGTGCCGATTTGAAAGATAAGTTTTTGCTCGAGATTTTTACGGCCTTTCGTGGTACCTTGATGTAGGGAAAGGCCGGAGATCGACATATGTTGTTTGGAATAGCTAGGGAGATTAAAATGCCGGGCGACTGGTTTGAATGTATCTTTGTCATCTTTCTCAACATCACGCAGATATTCTCGGAATCGGTGACCTAGTCGTCTTCCTGTTTCGCCGATGCATAACTTTTTGCACAATGTACAACTTATGCAATAGATAACAGTTGCGGACGTACACGTGAAGCAATCAGTGATCTTGACAATCGCTTAGGGTCCGATATTTTGTGAGTGTTTTGAATGAAAGGACAAGTTTTGCATCGCGAGCGCGCGCATTTTAAGGTGCCAGGATGCTCAGTTATTTGGAATGCTCTTCCATCTAAAAAGTTACCTATATTTTTGTCGTGTTTGAATGAAGTCAGTGGTGGTTGCGAAAAGATTCTAGCAGATTCTGGATCATTTTGTAGCATTTTAAAGTTATTAAGAATGGTGGCTTTAACTGGGTTATTACGCGGATGAAATGTGCGGGTGAATGAAAAGAAAAACGTTGTCAAGTTATTGACGTTGTCAAGTTATTGACGAGGTTTTCTAAGGGAATTTAACACTTCCACAGAAGCGTCAAACGTATCGAAAAAATTCGAAAGATTGTTGCTATGGCAACCAAGGTATGTTAATTCTCGTTAATTTTCTTAGTAAAATGTTATCATAATGCAATTTTGCATTTAAATCAACAGTAGAGCTCAAAATATGCATGAAACCACTATTTTCATCAACCAATTTTGGATAGTTGGCTCATATTTTGTGTCAGTGATTACGCCAGTTAATCACGTGATTTTGATATTAAAGCTGGCCATAAATCATTGCTATCATATATCAAACTAAAGTTTAAGAATTAATGTTTAAGAAAATGTATCATAGCACTGCTCCCTTTAAGTGTTGAGCATTAAATTTCAAATTTTTAGGTCTTAGCCCATGGTCTACTTGGAGTGAAACTTTAAACGGTGCGACTGTAGTAACTTATTAACTTGTTTATTTTTTTTTTTCATCCGCATCCTGTGTGAATATTATATGAAATAAATCATACATGAACTGCGGAAATGAAATCAAATGAAGAATGATCCTCGCAGTTGTGAACGCAATTTATGCAATTGCGAAAAAAGGCCTGAAAAAAAAAAAAAATTCAGAACTTCAACGGGATTTGAACCCGTGACCTCGCGATACCAGTGCGATGCTCTAACCAACTGAGCTTTGAAGCCACTGACGTTGGGAGCAGGTCAATTATGGTCAATTAGGCTTCTTTTACATTTGCATAAATTGTGTTCACAACTGCGAGGATCATTCTTCATTTTATTTCATATATAATTCACATTCATTTCTTTCACGGGAACATATGAACCCATAATTGACCTGCTCCCAACGTCAGTGGCTTCATAGCTCAGTTGGTTAGAGCATCGCACCGGTATGGCGAGGTCACGGGTTCAAATCCCGTTGAAGTCCTGAAATTTTTTCAGGCTTCTTTTCGCAATTGCATAAATTGCGTTCACAACTGCGAGGATCATTCTTCATTTGATTTCATCTCCGCTGTTCATGTTTGATTTATTTCATATATAATTCACATTCATTTCACGGGCACATATGAATCCATAATTGACCTGCTTCCAACGTCAGTGGCTTCATAGCTCAGTTGGTTAGAGCATCGCACCGGTATGGCGAGGTCACGGGTTCAAATCCCGTTGAAGTCCTGAATTTTTTTCAGACGTCTTTTCGCAATTGCATAAATTGCGTTCACAACTGCGAGGATCATTCTTCATTTGATGTAATTCCTGTGTTGCACTGTGTGAATACAATGTTTATGAGATGTGTGACCTTAAGCGTCTTTTTTTTTTGTAAAATTCACTGTTTTTGTTTCTTGTACTAACGTATTGCAGTATTGTCAGATTGTTATTTTGATGTTAATGAAGGACTATTAAAAAATAAAATCACTTAAATCTTTCACACTTCTTTATTTTTTAGTCGATTAATTTAGTCACGAACAAAACCATTTTAGAGAAATATAGTAGACTAATTACGGGCCCCTGATATTTTGAACGAGTCACGTATTTAGCCTTTCTTCCGGCCTTTCTCTAAAAAAAAAAGAACATAAAGGTAGACAGCACTCAGCAGTATGACAATGAAAATGAATTATTTTCAATCGTCATCACGAATATGTTATTCTGTTATTGTTGTTGTTGCTGCTGCTGCTGTTATTTGTTTTTGCGCTCTTTCAGGGGACTTAGGCGAGTGCTAACAAGCTCACACTTTTTTGTATTAACACAGTTAAATACTTTTTCGCACATTTAACAGCTGCATCGTACTCTAATGAATAACGTATCCTATACGTTGCTCATGATTTGAAAAACGAACTAATCTCCAGGACCAGACCAGGCCCCATTTGTTCAAAGAGCGGTAACTCTTTCCAACGGATAAGTCGCTATCCAGCGTATAAAATGTTATGGGACTAAACTTTGTGACCGATACATTTTCTCCGCCGGATAACGAGATATCCGCTAGACAGAGTTATCAGCTCTCTGAACAACTGGGCTCAGGAGGACAGTTGTGACGTTTGTTCTGAGTACTCTCAGCAACAGACTGGCTATCCCGGTCCCGCGGGTTATCCCTGCTATTAGTATCTTTGTGTGAAGACCGACTAGTACTGTAGATATTAAAATTATTGTACATTTTTTTCTTGTATAGAATGTGGTGCCGTGGTAAACAATTCCCTTACAAGCCCTGGCTATCCAATTTATTACCAGCCCAATAAGCACTGTACGTACTGGGTTCCAGTCCCAGAGGGCACGTCACTGATGATTGACTTTGAATTTGATCTGGAAAATCACACCTCATGCAGGTAACTATAACTAAGGGTAACTTTAAAGTTAACATGAAATACGCTCTACAGATGTTATTCATCTAAGGCCGGTTGTTAGACAGCCGATTAAAAAGTATACATCTCGCACACGTTAAAAATATCCTTTACAGCTGCTTTTATGCGAAGAGTAAACACAGAATGCCTGAGCCAAAACTGATGAGGGGCAAAAATTTATAAATCTATTATAATTGTAAAAATTCACGAAAATAAGTAATTACGTTAATATCAAAGGTTCAACTGATAAATCCTGCGTTACTGCTTACAAGTGCTTTGAACAACTGGGTGCCAAATGCACAAAACATTCTGAACATTCTCGAATCACAACTTATGTTTACTGGAAGACGTGACGTTAGTAACCAAAGATTGAAACTTAAATCAATGCAAATAATAAAAAGAATGGTAAATAAACAACAAAAACAAAAACTCACACACACCACGCACAGGTTTGAAAATACCAGTCAACATCTTTCGTATTGGATCCTTTAGGGATCTGACGCGATGTTCCATAACTTGCCGGTAGCCTCGCAGTGTGCCAAACATTCCTAACTCAAAGGAAATTAGAAAAGCACTATTAATAAATGGTCTTCAAAAAGTACAACTATTGATAAAAATCTGAAGATATGAATGATCATAGCTTATACTTGAAAAAAGTTAAGTTTACATGAAAGAAAAATTAAAACTAAAAGGGTGTTGGCTTCCTAAAATAACTAGAAAGTTAACAAGGCTATGAAGCCAAATTACACATAGAATAAATTACACTAATTACGGAATAGCACACGCACACACAATATTGAACTGTAAAGAACTGTAAATAAACGAAATTTACAAGTCATGGGGAAGAAGACAAATATATTAGGAATGAAATCCTGAATACGATCAATGAAGAATCAAACTTAGAGCAACAAATAAATCACAGAAATAACTTCAGTGGCCATCATGCACCACTTCCGGGTATATTACGAAAAAAATCAACCAGCTCCCATTTGGCTTGTTAGCTCAGTTGGTAGAGCACTGCACCGGTATCGCAGACGTCATGGGTTCGACTCCCGTACAAGCCAGTGCATAATTTCTTTTCAGGCTTTGTTTTCACTACTGCTTAAATAGTGTTCATAACTGCAAGCGATGATCACTCATATCTTCATTCTTCAATCCGCAGTTCAAATATATGATTTTCATATATTCATTGCCACATGATAAAATTCTGTTCGACAGGCTCACTACTGAGAATAAATAGCCCGGCATAGCCTACCGGTGAAATGTTTCCGTATTGTTTCTATTTAATTGTTTAGTTGATACGTTTATTGCTGTTTATTGATTACTACCCGCCATATTGGTTTACTGAAACAAAAGAAAGTATCTGCATAGAGTTCAATTCTCAGAGGTTTAGTTTGAGACACCAGCATGGTCATCGTTTCTTTGTTTGGAACACCAACATGGCCGCCGTGACGTCATGTGAAAACACTCTGTAGCGTTTGGTTTGTCGATCGGTTCTGTGTTCTCAACAGGCAGTTTGGATGGTGCTCATTTCCAATGTTAATCCCAATGCAGTAAAAGGGTCTAATAAGAGATGAGTCATGCAGGAAAAAAGAGTTGTCGAATAAAAGGGTATATATACTTCGCCATCAGAAATCCTTCACCACTAAGCGATTGATGGCCTTACACAACACCTCTCAATTATCCACTGACCCGCCCCTCCCCCCTGATCTTGAGCTGTACGTAAAGGAAATAACGTACCTGCTTCAGATAACAATAATGTCTAACTTGGTCTTGTTTTGTTAAAGTAGTGCGGGCCTCTTCCAACGTATTTAACACAAATGTTTTCTTCACAGGAATGATTATTTGAAGATAACTGATGAGAAGGGCCAGTCAGTAGGGGTGTACTGTGGTACAAAGACTGAGGAAACTGTTGAGGTTACTGGAGAGTATGCAGTGATAATATTCCACTCTAATGGGTATAGAGAAGGAAAAGGATTTCGGATGCTTTTCCGTATCAAGGACAGCGGATCAAGTTCAACAACAATAGGTAAGACAAATGACAGGTAGTAAATAAATTGATGTGGCTGTACTTTTCTTTCTGAAGCAAACGCTTTTTCATAGAGGGATCCATAGAATTTGCAAGGAATTGTGATTGTTATAGTAATATCGCGGAAAACTTGAAATCTTCGGTGAGAGGTAAACAAAAACTAATTTTTCTTGTGCAAGCAGGCTTAGATAGCAGAATATCTGTTACCGATATACATGCGAGTCCTGCATCTCCGATGAACAAAAGGTCCCAAGGGGGTCATGATGACTTCCGGCTGAGTCCATCTGGACACAAATACCTATTTTCTGGCTGTACTTTTCTTGTTGAAGATAAAAAGCTTTTCATAGAGGAATCCATAAAGTTTGCAATTATTTGTCGTTGCTATAATAATATCGCGGAAATTTTGCGGAGGAATGGGATTCCACAGTAATTTCCTTTTCTTCGTAAGGAAGCGATGTTTATACCACCATAAAAATCCGTGGGAGATCGAGAGCAAATTCTTTTTTTATCCTGAAATTTGGTTTTCACATTCAATTAATATTATCGGCGCGATAGCAAATATCCATGTACACCGACTGAGGGAGCACTTTTAAGTGAGTAAAATTCCCGACTTTAAAAGTTATACCTATTAAAACAGTAAAGACATAAAAGCAACATTTCCGCACAGCCCCATACGTTAATTATGTAAAAAATTTGTGACTTAAACTCTATTCTTGCTTGCCGTTT
>JAEMWC010000038.1:265000-277500 GCA_016490735.1 Pachyseris speciosa
CTTATATGGTCAATGAACCCGCCAGCAAATAAAGAAAGCTGAATAAAACTGGCGATAATTAGCCGGCGGCCATTAAAAATCGTCTCAAAGCAGAATTAACGAGTAGAAATTCCGAAACTGGAACCAAAATAAAAATGAAGTGCATTGCTGAGAATTGTTAGAACGACAAAGACCAGTGCTGGCATCGTGTTTAACAAATTTTGTTGCAGCGCTGAGAAAATTTTCTGAGCTGTTGATGTTCAGCTTGTAACAAAACACTTTCATGTACTGAAATAGCGCAAGAGTTAAATAACTTAAATAATAGACGTTGCAAGTCTGTAAATTCATGGGCCAGTCTATTTAAAACAAAGTGAACAGCCACTATTTCAGCCAAGGTTACAACGGCATTCGCTATTAAAAATTTATTGCGACGATCGCCATTAAAAGTTTTTAAAAACTAAAAGTTATCACAAGTTGAAAATGTTCTTTTATCCGCAGTCGATGCAACGTATTAACCACCAGCTTCAAATTTTCGATCCTTACAAATACTGTAAGATGTTTTGTAAAAACGAGAAAAATCGCTTCTTGTTGTTTTTGTTATTCTGTTCGGCCGCTGGACCAGTTTTTGTGCTACGCATCACAAAAATCTCAAGAAGCCATTTCTTGAAGCATAACTAGGCCCCGTTTCCTGGAAAGCCGATTAGCGCTAATGAACGGATAAATCCCGCTTAACGAGGAATAAAATTTATCATTCGGTTAGATTCTGTTCGCAAAGCACAATTAGCACTATCCTAAGGGTAAACTAACGGTAAAATTTTGGCCTAGCGAGGTGGATTTACCCACTAACCGCGGAGTAAAATTTGTGGAAACAAACAAAATGGCGGAATAAACCGTTTGTGAATTTGGTGCAGGAAATAATGGAACTGAGCAACGTATTAAACAAATAATACGTCTTGGAGACTTTGACGACCAAGAACGTTCAGTCTATTCAAATTCAGGAGAGAATAAATCAAATTTTCGGCAGAAAACAGTCATCTACAGTGAACGATGGCGAACGGAGGCGGGAAAACACACAAAGTCTAACATTTTTTTTCTTACTCAAAAGCTACTTGTAAACTTAAACAATCACAACAACACCGTCAACGAACTCTTTTGAACGGTAAGAACGTAAAGATAAATGGCTAATCTATTCTAGCAGAGGCTTCACGGATCAGAAAATAAGCATAAGCTTCAGTAAGACCCATAAAACGTTTAGTTATGCAGCTGAGTAGTTATGCCGAACGCGAGAGTAAAACAACACGCCACGTTGACTATAAAAGATGTTTCATCACTTGCGTTTGTGTATTGAGGAATTCAAATTTTATAATCGAAATTCTTGCAACAAACTGTATTAGAAAGTAGACAAAAGGAAATGAAAGGGCATTTTTCTAAACTGAACATCACCTTATCGATCTGAAAAAGAGAATTTTATTTTATTTCTGTACGTATTCAACCGATTTAACAACGGTCTTTCAAAATTTACAGCTTTAATGTACAGATTCAATCAATACTTTCATGGCTAAAATTTGAAACTGAAAGAATCAAGAAGAGCTTAACTCACCCATTCGAGCCTATTCGGCCACGAGTTTAATTTCTCGCTTTTGTTACGGAACAGATTTTATATACCACGCACACAGTTGGATTTTGTCGTTGACGGCTTTATTCTGGAGGCGAGCAGCTAGCTCCTCAGGAAGAAGTTTTACAGCGCCAGTGATGAGAGTGAAATGCACACACATGTACCCGAGCTGGCTATGTGATCAACTCACCAGTGTAGTTGGTCTGGTCAATACCAAGGGTGTCAAGCGTATTACAAGCAGTGCTATTTATGTCAAACGTTTAAGTTAATTGAGTTTTACCTATAAATATTATTCATATGCAGAAAGTAGGTGTTTCCAGGTGATAAAAGTCGGAAAACCAAAAGAAAATGGAAATCGATAGGGTTTCTTAGCTCAAACAAAATTTTTTCAAACTGAAAATATCTTTAAAGTGCTACTACGATCAGAAAATCACTTCTGTTTTTTCTTCAAATTTCGAAAGTGTGTTTGCTTAACAACCGACTCGCGAAATTTCAAGCTTTAATTTGGAGAAATCAGTTTTTTTATTTTGACTGAAATATTTCTATTTAGTGATCCGCCATTACTAGCTTCAAAATCTTGAGAGAACTGGATCAAGGACAAAATGACGTAAAAAGCTCACAAGAGTAAGAATGCAGTGTGTGTAAACCCGGCTGATTTAGTATGCAGCACGGGAATTTTGAGCTTTCAGATTCTCAAACTCGTGTTTTGCATACTTAATAAGCTGCATTCACACACTGCAATTTTAAACCAGTGAGCATATGACGTCATTACATCTTTGATCCAGCTCTCCGAGGGCTAATCGGTCAGTTACGAACGTGAGTAATGGCGGACCGTTAAATTAAAAAGCTGCACTCAAAGTAAACAGTCTTCTGCTTGAAATTAAAGCTTGAAATTTGGCGAGTCGGGTGTTAAGCAAACACAATTTCGAAATTTGAAGACAAAAGACAAGTGATTTTCTGATCGTAGTAGCACTTTAAGGTTGAATTCTGATACCAGAGTTGAAATCGCTAGTCTGAAAGCAATCCAGTTTTACTAGGATTCTGTCGAAGCAGACCTTAGTTTAAAGTTGAAAAGATAAGAGAAATTTAGCTGAAAATGGTTCAACTGAGAACAAAGAACTCAAAAGGTGTTAGGACGCGAGGCCGAAACTAGATTTTAGTGAAGCAAGCAGAACCGATTAGTATGCGAGTTCTGGTGTAAAGGTGTGAGCAGTAGTGCTCCTTAAACAAACAAAGTTTGTTGTGGAAATTACTCAAATTTCTTATTTACGGCGGAAAACACCTTTGAGAGAGCAGCGAATTTCCAGCGAGCTGGGATCGCCGAAGAAACCATTTCTTCAAGTCACAGGACTTGTTTTAAAATCCTATTTTTCTTCGCCATAAGTTAAAGCCGTAACTACTTATTTATATATTTTGTGTAGCGAATATAATAATTAGTGTAAGGACTCCTTCTACACATTGTGTTCAGGGTTGGCTTTTCTTTTGCCCTGGGAACCAGCAGTCGGTGGTTCGTTCTACTAATGAAGGCGACGACACATTTGCTAACGAGAGAGTCCTTACGTGCAAGTGATGATTCAAGAGCCTCACGAAACTGGCGTAAGATATACTTGTTCTATGCCATACTCCCTTACAATAAATATATAATCCCGAAAATATCAATACAGGAAACGTAAAGGAAAACAGTCCGATTTTAGGTCAATGGGGTCAAATTACCAGTGATCTGCACTCCTTAAGAATGAGTATCTTCCTCACCATGGAAACCGATAGACACACATTATGTGTCTGACCCTCAGAAAAGAAAATTTCATATTATCTGTTTATGATCCTAACATATAAATCGTACAGGTTTCCTTATTCGTTTCTGCACAAGACGAACACCAAACAGCGGATAAATATTTCCAAAAGAATGAAAACCCAAAAGCAATTAAAGCGAATAATCATGCAAACAGAGGTGATAGCAAAAGGAAGCCGAAACGTCAATACATATTATCGGGACGCTTAGTCAGAGTAGTGGCGGTCCTATTGCCTTTCGTCTCAGTAACTTATTTATTTATTATTGTTTTTTTTTTGCGCAAAATCTGCGAATATCCCGAGCGAATAATGAATGAACAATCGATAAAAGAAAATCATAAGAATGTGCGTTTACACTTTTGCTTTTTATAAATTAAACTTGAGGGTTCTTAAGGTTTCCTTGACCGCCAACGCCGCCTTGCACGGAATCATAATTTCCCGATTCCGTTTTCTTTAACAATATCGTAAGAGCTTTTTTTTCGAAAATGTACCTTTTTTCTTCAACTATGATACAAATGAAAAGGTTTGATTAACAAACTTTATGACGCCAACGTTTCAGTCAGACTCTTTGAGTTCGTGCACACCTTTGGCTCTCAGTTCGCTTCGCATTTTCCCGCAAATCGTCATTTTTGCGCGCGTTTGCTTGTGAATAACCGGTCTGACTGCTTTATTCCGAGTTTAATCGAGGGATAGTTAATCAAAGGATAAATATGTTTTGAGGAACGCCTTTTATTCCCTGATTAGCTATCCCGGGATTAAGAAATTTAATCTTGAATTAACCCTTAATCGGGAGATAGTTTAATCAGCTTTCCAGGAACCGGGCCTGGACATTTGTCTTGCTTATCCCTCCTATATCTTGTTTCTGACCAGTTTTAGTGAGACAATGTCCCAGCCCATCAAAATAAATTGAAATTAATAATTGGGCCTTTATTTTGATGAAATTCGCACATGGTGCTGTTGTTCTGATGGATTACAGATCATCCAGTTCCTACGTGAAAGTCGTTCCTCCCTCTTTGAGCAATGATTGAATTTTTTTTACGAAACCACTGCCATTTACAACCATTCAGAGCAAATGGACTCGGCAATTTTTGCAGAAGGACTCTAAAGTGAAGCTTCCACATTGTCCTCGGACCGTTTCATTTAATTCATTTGACTTTGCCTAGAAACGTTGGAACACAACCAAAGGTTTTCGCATCCTTTTTGATTAGTCATGTGATGGCCAAATATTTCTTTTTGGGAGTTTTCACTTTCTCTGGGTTCCTTCAGTTTCGCTTTTTTGTTAAGATTCTCAATATGCGTTGCTTGGTCTTGCTAGATATGAAATGGTTATAATCAACTCTGCGCGCTACGCGCTTTGTTGGTTATTTATTACTTCATATCCAGCACGTCCTCTTAGAATAATTGTTAAATATTTAAGTAAAACAAAAACATCAATCATGAGCTGTTTAGTCAAGGTTCTAAAAACCTTTATTTTGTTGTACGAGCTCTCTGTAGATATAATGGTAGACTTTACTTATGTTTTTTTTTTTCTTTATAACAGATCGTTATTCTGAAGAACTTGTTATATTTTCACATCAGTAGTTAGTCTCTGTGGAGCAAAGATGAGAAGAGAGGAATCGGGCGCCTTTATGAAACCCGTGGAGAGAATGCACATCTTCTCTCTCCTTTCTAACGTCTGGCCAATCAGAATTTGCTTTTTGTTTTGCAACATGCTCACGTAATTGAGGAAGGTTTCTCTGTCGTATTAGTGTAGAGATTTGTTATTTTATTTTATTTTCGTCATTATTATGTTCATTTATTACATGAGCAATCACAAACAACAGCGATAAACACGATATATTAACAACGCAATGCTATAAAACTGTATTCTTTATCTTGTTTCTCATCGCTGTTTGTGTTTTGAACATTATCCTAACAGACACGTGTTTGTGTATTAACTGTTTAATGCTTTGATCATGAGATCTTTTATTTCTTATCTTGTTTTTTAGTTTCCCCGAAAGTAGTTTTGCCGTGGACAGGTTATTTGATTGCGTTCCCGGTGGGATACAAACTTTGGTGTTCAGCCATTGGAATTCCTCCTATAAACATAACATTAATAAGGGACTCAACAGATGTGGCAAATGGGAAAAACTATGCAAGCATCCAAATAAGCGAAGACGGTATCTACAAATGCCGGGCAAGTAGCAAGGATGGAACTGACGAGAGAATAATTAAACTGATCTTTAATGGTGAGGAAACCAAGATTGCGTCTAACTTTGGTCTTCTACTTTAACTGTTTAACATGTCTGTTATTTATATTTATTATTCATTTTTGCTTAAAGTTTTAGATTTCCCGGACGCTTTTTCAAGTTCTTTTGTTTTAACAAATAATTCAATGAAAAGTAATTAACTGCCTTGTAGGTCTTGTTTGTGTTTCAGTTATCGTGTTTTGTTGAAATGTTGTTCAATTAAAGAAATTTCTGGGTTGAGAATTAATTATTCTAAAACAACCTACTTTCCAGGGCTTTAAAGCCCTGGGAAAGAGGTTGATTCGAAACGGGTCAAGATTGGATTATTGCAACAAAGCGATACCAGGCCACGAGAATGGAGACGTTACATTGATGACATCATCCACATCATCTCTATATGGGAGAGCGATAGAAATGACGTGGATCGCTTTATTGGGGAAAAATACAAAAAACAATCCATGCAAGCTGACTGAAAAATAAAAATCATGCAAAGAAGAAGCGAAGAAAAAAATTCCTGCAGAGTGAATTGCACTGTCGAGCTGACAAACTGTACCTACCTGATGGGCACATTGGCAGCCGCTTTATACGGCTGTAGTCTTAGTCCTGGTAGAATCCCCATTTCTCTATAATTATGAAAAGGGACATATTCCTCTTTCCAGTGTAATACATTTTGGGCAAAGCAACCTCATCATGGGTTCTGGTTGCTAACAGCCATCCTGCTTGATTGGTTTTCACTTTAAAGCAAGCGCATACCGAGTTTTGAAAGCCTCGACATCATCACAGGAAAGAGTTTACAACTGTAATGTATAAATGAAGATTGTGGACACAGATACGAACACACATACTGAACTGTAACAAAACTGGTATGGTTTTGCTATGGTTTTTGGTTATTTATGTTGCAATTTTCAATTGCTTGTATCATTTATAGTCAGCAGTTCAATGTATCACTGAAAGCCTTTTATTTGACCATTTCTGTATCCTTTAATGTTAAATATACATGAACCGGAAAATCCAAGCACAGGAGAAACTAGTGTGTAAAAAGCAAAACTTCTGAACAGCAAACTGAGTGTGCCTTGCGTTTAGGGCCTGAAGAATATCCTCAGCTTTCCTTCCTTTTTCTTCATACATGTAAAACCCACAGTCATCATCATTGCATGAAAAGACAACTATCATGTAATAAAAAGTGTTTATTATATAAATACTGAGATTTACTCACAGAAATGACAGTGACAAAAAAATCGTTTTGTTTTTAGTCTGATAGCCAATCAGCGACCCTAACGATGAAACTTCACAAGTGAAAAATCGTTGTTCGCGGCGTCTGATTGGATGAACGGTGTTTTTCACTAGCGAAAAGTGATCGTTCGAGAAACTAAGTCACCCTCGGCGCGAAAACTTGTTTTCAAGATGTCGGAAAGGTTTCAGCAAGCCGATTCAGTTGACAATTATATCGCTGAACAAGAGAACAAAGCCACCTTGCAAAAAACACAACGAGATGTAAAACTTTTGCAAGCCTAAAGTATTCAAAAACTAAGAATGAAATTAGAAACGTTGAAGACATTCGAGCAACGGAGTTGAAAGAATACTTGCGTGATTTTATCATTTCGGTCAGAACCAAAGACGGCAAAGACTACAATCCTTCTTCGCTCCTAAGTCTATTGGCAAGTTTTGAACGACATTTGAAGAGGAAGAACTACTCTGCCAGTATCACGAATGACCTCGTATTTGAGAAGACAAGAAAAGTCCCCCTATCCACACTGAAAGAGTTAAAGAAAAAGGAAAGGAAAAAGCGAAGCGAAGGTTGCCAACTGAACCGTTCCACGATGGACAAGACTGAGGCCACTGGAGGACAGTGATGACGAGAAGGCTTGACTTAAAAAAGTAGCTTTTATATTTTTCTTGTTTCGTACTTTTGATAAAATTTTGAAAAGAAAATGTAGACACTTTTACGTCTTTGAGTGAATAAACTCATTTCATCGTGTACAAATTTTGAAAACATGTTTGAAAGAAGATCTTGAACCTTTAGTCCATGGGCCCGACCAGATTTTCTTACCACTTAAAGGTAGAAATAGTGACATATGCCAATTTAAAGACTAACTCAAGTTGATTTAGAATTTTGATGACAGCAACTTTTAACGGGCAGCTTTTTAATTTCTTGAATTTAAAAAAGTGGAAAATAGCGTCGTATAGGAAAACCAGACCTTACAGAGAAAAAAAAAAGTGCCAGAGAAGAAACGATAACCATTGAACGCCTACTAAAACAAATAAAAAGATGAAATATGTTTTCTTTTATTCGATGCTACTAATAAAGAATAAAAACCGATTGTGCTGCTTGAGCTCCTATCCTGTCAGTGTAAGAGAGTCTGCCAGTTGCTGAGCTGTACCTGTCTCGCTAACGGATTGCATTGTACTGACATGTGTCAGTTACAAGAGTGTACAAACCAGACTGAGGAAGCTACAGAGGATTTAACCTCAGATGAGTCTGATGTTGAATGTGAAGATGATTGAGCTAAAGTACTCTAAAGGTTCTCGCGGTGCCTTGTTCATTAGTTGTTGAGATTTTTAGCAATGTTACTGCGTGTCACTAAATAAACTGAAGCTCGAAAACTAAATGAATAAAGGGGGTTAGTTTCTAACGAAACTGTGGTGCTTCTCCGGTGGGGAGGGGAGGGGAGGGATAAAATCAAATCAACAGGATTTGAACCCGTGACCTCGCCATACCGGTGCGATGCTCTAACCAACTGAGCTTTGAAGCCACTGACGTTGGGAGCAGGTCAATTATGGTCAATTAGGCTTCTTTTCGCATTTGCATAAATTGCGTTCACAACTGCGTGGATCATTCTTCATTTGATTTCATTTCCACAGTTCAAGCATGATTTATTTCATATATAATTCACATTCATTTCTTTCACGGGAACATATGAACCCATAATTGACCTGCTCCCAACGTCAGTGGCTTCATAGCTCAGTTGGTTAGAGCATCGCACCGGTGATCGCGAGGTCACGGGTTCAAATCCCGTTGAAGTCCTGAATTTTTTTCAGGCTTCTTTTCGCAATTGCAAAAATTGCGTTCACAACTGCGAGGATCATTCTTCATTTGATTTCATTTCCTCAGTTCATGTATGATTTATTTCATATATAATTCACCTTCATTTCTTTCACGGGAACATATGAATCCATAATTGACCTGCTCCCAATGTCAGTGGCTTCATAGCTCAGTTGGTTAGAGCATCGCACCTGTATCGCGAGGTCACGGGTTGAAATCCCGTTGAAGTCCTGAATTTTTTTCTGGCTTCTTTTCGCAATTGCATAAATAGAGTTCACAACTGCGAGGATCATTCTTCATTTGATGTAATTCCTGTGTTGCACTGTGTGAATACAATGTTTATGAGATGTGTGACCTTTAGCGTCTTTTTTTTCTTGTTGTAAAATTCACTGTTGTTTTTTCCTTGTACTAACGTATTGTAGTATTATCAGATTGTTATTTTGACGTTAATGAAGGACTATGAAAAAATAAAATCACCTAAATCTTTCACACTTCTTTATTTTTTTAGTTGATTAATTTAGTCACGAACAAAACCATTTTAGAGAAATATATTATTTTCAATCCTCATCACGAATATGTTATTCTGTTATTGTTGTTGTTGCTGCTGCTGTTTTTTGTTTTTGCGCTCCTTCAGGGGACTTAGGCGAGTGCTAACAAGCTCACACTTTTTTGTATTAACACAGTTAAATACTTTTTCGCACATTTAACAGCTGCATCGTACTCTAATGCATAACGTATCCTATACGTTTCTCATGATTTGAAAAACGAACTAATCTCCAGGACCAGACCAGGCCCCAGTTGTTCAAAGAGCGGTAACTCTTTCCAGCGGATAAGGCGCTATCCAGCGGATAAAATGTATTGGGACTAAACTTTGTGAACGATACATTTTCTCCGCCGGATAACGAGATATCCGCTGGACAGAGTTATCAGCTCTCTGAACAACTGGGCTCAGGAGGACAGTTGTGACGTTTGTTCTGAGTACTCTCAGTAACAGACAGGCTATCCCGTTCCCGCGGGTTATCCCTGCTATTAGTTATCTTTGTGTGAAGACCGACTAGTGCTGTAGATATTAACGTTATTGTACATTTTTCTTGTATAGAATGTGGTGCCGTGGTAAACAATTCCCTTACAAGCCCTGGCTATCCAATTTATTACCAGCCCAGTAAGCACTGTACGTACTGGGTTCCAGTCCCAGAGGGCACGTCATTGATGATTGACTTTGAATTTGATCTGGAAAATCACACCTCATGCAGGTAATTATAACTAAGGGTAACTTTAAAGCTAACATGAAATATGCTCTACAGATGTTATTCATCTAAGGCCGGTTGTTAGACAGCCGATTAAAAAGTATACATCTCGCACACGTTAAAAATATCCTTTACAGCTGCTTTTATGCGAAGAGTAAACACAGAATGCCTGAGCCAAAACTGATGAGGGACAAAAATTTATAAATCTATAATAATTATAAAAATCAACGAAAATCAGTAATTACGGTAGTATCAAAGGTTCAACTAATAAATCCTGCGTTACTGCTTACAAGTGCTTTGAACAACTGGGTGCCAAATGCACAAAACATTCTGAACATTCTCGAATCACAACTTATGTTTACTGGAAGACGTGACGTTAGTAACCAAAGATTGAAACTTAAATCAATGCAAATAATAAAAAGAATGGTAAATAAACAACAAAAACAAAAACTCACACACACCACGCACAGGTTTGAAAATACCAGTCAACATCTTTCGTATTGGATCCTTTAGGGATCTGACGCGATGTTCCATAACTTGCCGGTAGCCTCGCAGTGTGCCAAACATTCCTAACTCATAGGAAATTAGAAAAGCACTATTAATAAATGGTCTTCAAAAAGTACAACTATTGATAAAAATCTGAAGAGATGAATGATCATAGCTTATACCTGAAAAAAGTTGAGTTTACATGAAATAAAAATTAAAACTAAAAGGGTGTTGGCTTCCTATAATAACTAGAAAGTTAACAAGGCTAGGAAGCCAAATTATACATAGAATAAATTACACTAATTACGGAATAGCACACGCACACACAATATTGAACTATAAATAACTGTAAATAAACGAAATTTACAAGTCATGGGGAAGAAGACAAATATATTAGGAATGAAATCCTGCATACGATCAATGAAGAATCAAACTTAGAGCAATAAATAAATCACAGAAATAGCTTCAGTGGCCATCATGCACCACTTCCGGGTATATTACGAAAAACAAAATCAACCAGCTCCCATTTGGCTTGTTAGCTCAGTTGGTAGAGCACTGCACCGGTATCGCAGACGTCATGGGTTCGACTCCCGTACAAGCCAGTGCAGAATTTCTTTTTAGGATTTGTTTTCACTACTGCTTTAATAGTGTTCATAGCTGCCAGCGATGATCATTCATATCTTCATTCTTCAATCCGCAGTTCAAACATATGATTTTCATATATTCATTGTCACATGATAAAATTCTGTTCGACAGGCTCACTATTGAGAATAAATAGCCCGGCATAGCCTACCGGTGAAATGTTTCCGTATTGTTTCTATTTAATTGTTTAGTTGATACTTTTATTGCTGCAATGGAGCGTTTTTATTCACGTGATTAGCGGCCATATTGGTTTACTGAAACAAAAGAAAGTATCTGCATAGAGTTCAATTCTCAGAGGTTTAGTTTGGGACACCAGCATGGTCATCGTTTCTTTGTTTGGAACAGCAACATGGCCGCCGTGACGTCATGTGAAAACACTCTGTAGCGTTTGGTTTGTCGATCGGTTCTGTGTTCTCAACAGGCAGTTTGGATGGTGCTCATTTCCAATGTTAATCCCAATGCAGTAAAAGGGTCTAATAAGAGATGAGTCATGCAGGAAAAAAGAGTTGTTGAATAAAAGGGTATATATACTTCACCATCAGAAATCATTCAGCAGTAAGCGATTGATGACCTTACACAACACCTCTCAATTATCCACTGACCCGCCCCTCAGCCCCTGATCTTGAGCTGTGCGTAAAGGAAATAACGTACCTGCTTCAGATAACAAATATGTCTAACTTGGTCTTGTTTTGTTAAAGTAGTGCAGGCCTCTTCTAACGTATTTAACACAAATGTTTTCTTCACAGGAATGATTATTTGAAGATAACTGATGAGAAGGGCCAGTCAGTAGGGGTGTACTGTGGAACAAAGACTGAGGAAACTGTTGAGGTTACTGGAGAGTATGCAGTAATAATATTCCACTCTAATGGGTATAGAGAAGGAAAAGGATTTCGGATGCTTTTCCGTATCAAGGAGAGCGGATCGAGTTCAACAACAATAGGTAGGACAAATGACAGGTAGTAAATAAATTGATGTGGCTGTACTTTTCTCCCTGAAGCAAAAGCTTTTTCATAGAGGGATCCATAGAATTTGTAAGGAATTGTGATTGTCATAGTCATATCGCAGAAAACTTCAAATCTTTGGTGAGAGCTAAACAAAAACTAATTTTTCTTGTGCAAGCAGGCTTAGATAGCAGAATATCTGTTAAAAATATACCTGCGAGTCCTGCATCTCCGATGAACAAAATGTCCCAAGAGGGTCATGATGACTTCCGGCTGAGTCCATCTGGACACAAATACCTATTTTCTGGCTGTACTTTTCTTGTTGAAGATAAAAAGTTTTTCATATAGGGATCCATAAAATTTGCAATTAATTGTCGTTGCTATAATAATATCGCGGAAATTTTGCGGAGGAGATGGGATTCCACAGTAATTTCCTTTACTTCGTAAGGAAACGGTCTTTATACCACCATAAAAATCCGTGGGAGATCGAGAGCAAATGCTTTTTTATCCTGAAATTTGGTTTTTACA